>CAKXYY010000012.1:0-417752 GCA_935541525.1 Dujonia railenensis | reverse complement strand
ATGCATGGCCTTCTGAAACCTCTAAAATATTTTCTTTGGTTTGTGGTTTATCCACAAATGAGTTTTGTGTAACAAAACGGTCGTTTTCTGTTCAATTCGGGGTCGTGGACGTGTTCAATATAAAAAACACCGAATTAAACAAGTTTTGGACCTTAGAAAAAATTTGGGATCCCAATTTTCAAAACTACAGATCTGGAAAAATTGGTTAAAACCAAAGGGGGGGGTACACGGATTGGTTTTGTGATAAATTTTTTCAACTTTGAGTAAGTATTGTTTCTACTGATATGACAAGTAATTCTTCACCTACTTTTCTTCTCAAATATTCAATAGTCCAAATGGGTCTTTTTATAGACGATAATAAATGTATAGATCCTAATTTTAAGTGTGACATAATTCTTGCACAAATAGAATCTGAGATTCATATTAAGTAGAATGACATTAAATGAGACACTTTGAACAAATTGGAGCTATAGTCAGAGAGATACATGTCACGTGAATCTGTTATGTAATTGGTTAATATATAGGCAATTACTGACGAAGGTGCACAAATATCTTTACATGGCTTGGCGAATACGTATATATATATATATAACGGATGGGAGGGCTTTGGGCTACATTACGCTGTTTCAAGTATAGCTCCGTACTACGTTAACTGGGCCACACACACATCTTTACATCTTGTATTGCACCTGTTTAGATGTTCTATTATAATGTATTATGTTATATATTTTAATGGTTTTATTTATCTAAAACAATTTTTGTTCATCTCCTCGTCTTAATATGTCCTGTTTGTAATATCTATATTTATCAGTTTCTATCACCAACCCACTTTCTTGCGTTCTTGAATAACTTGATCCAAGGACCGTGTTCTCCCCATTGAGCACCTTGATCAGATGGATACCATGAGTTTGATTCCTTTCTAGTCACTCTTTCTGGGTGAGGCATCATAGCCAAAACTCTACCATTAGGAGTAGAAATTCCAGCAATACCACGTGGAGAACCATTTGGATTAGCTGGATATTCCTTAGCAACGTTACCATAGTTATCAACGTATGTGACTGCAGTCAAATTACTGTCAGCGAATTTTTGTTCAGCAGCAGAATCATCTTTGAAGTAGGCTCTACCTTCTCCATGTGCGACGACAATTGGTAATTTGGAACCCTTCATTCCATCCAAGAAGATACTATTAGATTTCTCATCAGTTACTTCAACCATAACGAATCTAGCTTCATATTGTTCAGAAAGATTTCTTTCAAAAGTTGGCCAATCTTCAGTACCTGGGATTAATTCAGCAATTCTGGAAAAGAATTGACAACCGTTACAGGCACCAAATGCAAAGGTATCATCTCTATCTTGGAAAAATCTTCTGAACTCTTCTCTAGCTCTTTCATGGAAAAGTACTGACTTTGCCCAACCTGCACCAGCACCCAAAACATCACCATAAGAGAAACCACCACAAGCAGCTATACCTACGAAGGAGTCCAAGGTAACTCTTCCACTTAAGATATCTGACATGTGTACATCAACGGCATTAAAACCAGCTTGTTGGAATGACCAAGCCATTTCTTGTTGTGAGTTTACACCCTGTTCTCTCAAGATAGCAACCTTTGGTCTAGATTTGTATTCGACACTAGCTGAAGGGTCGAATGTCAATTGATATGAAAGACCAGCATCAGTGTTATCACTGATTCTGGAATATTCTTCATCAGTTGTCTTTGGATTATCTCTCAATCTTTGAATGTGGTATGAAGTGTTAGACCACAATTTCTGTAAATCTGAACGGGTTGATGAGAATACTGCAGTATCGTTGTAAGTGATATCAATGGAGTGCTTTGAGTCCTCAAAGTTTGGTTCACCTATGATTGAAATGTATTTGCTATCAATTCCGTTAGTTTTGAAAATTTCAACGAAAGATTCATAATCAGATTTTTTGATTTGGAAAACAGCACCTAATTCCTCATTGAATAATGTGGTAAGTAAATCTTCCTCGCCTGACAAGTTCAAAGTCAAACCAGTTCTTCCAGCAAATGCCATTTCTAAAATAGTGGTGATCAAACCACCTTCAGATCTGTCATGGTAAGCTAAGACATCAAAGTTCTTATGTAAGACGATCGTAGTTTCGAGGAAATGCTTGAAAATTGAGTGTGAATGCACAGTTGGAGCAGAATCACCAGTTTGGTTATAAACTTGTGCTAAAGCAGAACCACCAAGGGAATGGCCAACTTCTGCTGCCAAGTCAACAAGTACTAAAGCGGTTTCTTCCTTTGGTCTTTGTAAGTAAGGAGTCCAAGTCTTGGAGGTGTCATCAACAGAAGAAAACGAAGTTATAGTCAAAGCTAAAGGAGCGGTAACTTCCTTATCTTCCCATTTCATTTTCATGGACATAGAGTCCTTACCAACTGGAATACTGATACCTAAATCTGGGCATAAGTCCATACCGATGGCTTGTACTGCTTCGTATAACTTAGCACCTTCACCTGGGTGTGATGCAGCAGACATCCAATTGGCAGATAACTTAATTCTGTCCAAAGCTGGAATGTCAGCGGCAATAATATTCATTAAAGATTCAGCAACACACATCTTAGCAGAGGCAGAAGCAGAGATAAGAGCTAAAGTTGGCTTTTCTCCCATGGCCAATGCTTCACCAGTCTTGATAACAGTTTCACCTAACGATGTTGCGGTCACACCAACATCAGCAACAGGAACTTGCCATGGTCCAACCATTTGATCACGATCAACTAAACCTGTAATAAATCTATCACCAATAGTAATAAGGAAGTTCTTAGAACCGACTGAAGGCAATTGAAGCACTCTAGAAATAGAATCTTGTACATTGAGTCCAGAAGTTGAAAATGGGGACAATTGTAATGGAGCAGTAATAGCTTCTCTGGACATCTTTGGCGGCTTACCGAAAAGGACAGACATTTCCAAGTCAATTGGAGTAGATTTTAATAAAGAATCAGTTAATATTAATCTTTGCTCGCTAGTAGCTTCACCGACAACGGCAAATGGGGCTCTTTCTCTTTCACAGATCTTACTAAACATTTCTAAGTTTTCAGGAGAGACACCTAAGACATAACGCTCTTGAGATTCGTTACACCAGATTTCCATAGGTGACATACCTGGTTCTAATGATAAAATTGATCTTAATTCGAATTTAGCACCCAAGTCATTATCATGTACCAATTCAGGTAAAGCGTTAGATAATCCACCAGCACCAACATCGTGAATAGATTGGATTGGATTCTCTTTAGCTCCTAAGGAAACACATACATCAATAACTTGTTGAGCTCTTCTTTGAATTTCAGGATTACCTCTTTGAACAGAAGCAAAATCTAAAGCAGCAGAACCTTCACCTGACAGGATAGATGAAGCAGCACCACCACCTAATCCAATAAGCATACATTGACCACCGAGAACAATAATTTTAGCGCCTGGAGTAATTTTAGTCACAGTTTTAAGTGCTAATTCAGGTCTAATAGCACCAAGACCACCTGCCAACATGATTGGCTTGTGGAAACCTCTGATCTCTTCCTTTCCAGTGCTATTGACAACTTTGGTGGTCAAAGTTCTGAAGTAACCGTTGATAGCTGGTCTACCGAACTCATTGTTGAAGGCAGCAGATCCGATTGGAGCTTCCAACATAATGTCCAAGGAAGAAGCAATGTGACCTGGCTTACCGACATCTATTTCCCATGGTTGAGGTAAGCTAGGAATGTGTAAATCTGAAACACTGAAACCAGATAACCCAGCCTTGGATTTGGAACCACGTCCAACGGCACCTTCATCTCTGATCTCACCACCTGAACCAGTGGCAGCACCAGCAAATGGAGAAACAGCAGTAGGATGGTTATGAGTTTCAACTTTAATTAAAGTGTGGACATTTTCTTTGATAGATTTCCATTCTTTAGTTAAATAATCGGGAGTGAAAACGTAAGCAGATGGGCCTTCTAATACAGCTGCGTTATCACTGTAAGCACTGACAGTGTATTGAGGGGTAATAGCATGTGTGTTTCTAATCATTTTAAAGAGGGAAAGATCTTTCTTGGTGTTGTCAATGGTCCATTCAGCATTAAAAATCTTATGTCTGCAATGTTCAGAATTGACTTGAGCAAACATGAAAAGTTCAACATCGGTTGGGTTTCTGCCAATAACTTGAGTGAATGCATTGATAAGGTAATCGATTTCACCCTGATCCAAAGCCAAACCTAATTCCTTGTTGACCTTGAGAAGATTCTCAGAGGAGGATAAGATATCAACCGACACCAAAGGTTTGGGGGAGTGGTGAGCAAAAAGATCATCATATACTGGTAACTTAGAGTCTGTGTATAATACTTGAGTCATTCTATCGTAAACACTCGATAAGATTTCACCCTTAGGTAATTCTTGTCTGAAGAGGGCATCATGCGATGGGTCGACCTTCACAAGTAAAGTCACTCCTCTTTCAATTCTTTCAATGTGGTCACCAAGACCACAAATCAGGGAGATATCTGTAGCCTTAGATGACCATGGAGAAATAGTTCCAGGTCTTGGAAGAATTCTCACAACGTGGATACCTTCAGGTAACTGAGTCAGATCAGATGCGATGATCTGAGTAAGCTCATCGGTGTTATCAACCGGAGTGTCGTACTCAAGCAAAATCTTGACTAACTTCAATTGACCATCGGTTAAGCTAGAGGCAGCACCCTTAGTAGAAATATAATGGGTGTAACAAGATCTAACATCAACAATCGAACCAGGCTTGTTTAATTTTTTCTCAATTTCTTGAACAAAGTTTGAAACTCTAAAGGGTGACAAGGCTTTAGGTCCAGGCAAGACAAGAAATGATGAAGTAGAAGACATTTAGTCGACAGCACGGAGCAGAATTTGTTTTGTGTTTGGGGAGGAGGCGGGTAGTGTGATAGAATACAAAGTAAAAGAAAAAGAAACCTACAAGTCTAATGTTGTCATAAATTTTTGATAATTTTTCTTGCATCCTCTCGGACTCATTTCTGAAAATTAAAAGGACCAGAGTCAATCGCGCACTAGATGATGCGATGAGGTTTAGCGTTTGGGGGTGTATAGTGAGTCGTGCCGCGACAGGCTGCTGGGAAATGGCGGACTAGACCTAGTAGTGAGGGTATGTATTTTGGAAAGGAGTACACGTGCCAGTGAGCTCTGGGTCAGCTTACATGTAGCTGATGGTTAGGCGATGCGTAGCTGATGTGTAGCCAATGGGGTAGCCAATGGGGTAGCCAAAGGGATATGTTAATATTGTTCTGAACTGCTGGTGTTTGCTGGCGATGGGCGCCATTTTGAGTTTTTCTGAGGAGCAGCGAGGACAAGAAAAGTTGCACCCAAAGTTAGCGAGCACCTCAATTGGTCGGATAGGTAGTGTTACCAACAGTACTTCTTCTTTGCCAAAATGTTCACCGATCAAGGTCTAGGAAGAATCTCGAAACTATAATGAATAGAACACATCTAACGGACAAGAAATTACGATGTCATTCATTGAAGAAAGTTGCTTCATGGCCATACGCCTGCTTTCCCTCTCACAACATTTTTGCACCCATTTTCAAATATTCTAGTGAGCAGCTCCATCTCAAGCATAAAATGAACTTAACAATAGCGCTGCCACCAAGGCAAAGGACAGGTTTGCAAACTAAATACTCCCAATACATCCCATTCACTTGAACTACACGACGTTTCGTGCCCGAACATCAACTACCAGGTTCACACTTCTTTTACTACTTGTCCCACTCTTACCTTACACTGAGCTAGCGAAAGTCGTGTCTTGGCGAGATGAGGCTATCAAACTTCATCCTTTCAAATTAAGAGGAACGCAGGTATAGTATTCTTTACCTTTGTTTGTGGTTAAGTCGTTATCAGAGTATATTATGGCTCAAGGGAAATTGAAGCTTAAGAGTAAAGCTCCAGCAAGAGTCACTAAAAAGCAAAAGAATACCGCAAAGGCTGCAGCACCCAGAGTTTACAAGGCAAGAACCGTTCAAGCCAAACACGCTGAGAAATTAACCAAGATTCAATCTGGTCAATTGGTGTCGTCCACCGAGAAGCTTATTGCCAGTAGAGTTGGTCATTTGGAACTTATCAAAGGATCTAGAAGAGAAATCGAAAGAAAGGACAAAGAAGCCAAGAAGAAAATGGCCGCAAAGAAGTAGACCATGATAACACTAACTGAACTTTTATCTTTCCCGGAAGGGGACAATAGCACTCCTAATGTGCAAGACAAAACTGACGAAGTGAAGGATATCGATATAGCCAACCAAAAAGAAAGACTGGCATTGCAGAGTAGGCTTGAAACGAATGTAATTCAGAGTAAAACCTTCAAGGAAATCAGCATAGAAGAGGTTACTCCAGAGTTGACTGCGTTGGAGCAGGAACTGGCGAAGAGATCTAAGAGGAGAAGATTGTAGCATATTAAGAAGTAAAGAATGACCGAGGGATATTAGGTATCAAAGAAATAAATAACATTGCATTTTGAAGCTTATTGTAATATGACTAATTCTTTCCAGTATTTAGACCCATAATGTTGAAATTAGGAGATGTACTATTAAAAAACAAATCTAAAAGGTTTCTGTATTCTATATTAAGATTTATACTATTACACATCTACACATCTATAAAGGTAGACATTTTGACTTTTGGAGACAGTCAGTTTCTATTTCCTCTGTGGATTCTCCCTCTCTCTCTCTCTCTCAGTCGTGTTTCATCTTAGTGAGGAACATTTCTAATTGACGCCTCCTGTGCTTCCAATTCCAAATTCTTTCTCTTGATTTCCAATTCTTGAGATCTCACATATCCAAGTAACATGAATCCGAAAACTGCCGTTAAAATGGTCAACGTAGCATTAATTGGGGTGGGGTTCATGTGGAAAAGTTCATGGGTAGCTTTGTCCATGAATTGTTGCAAGATGTTACAAACACCCGAGAAACATATAATGGCACCATAGACCGTACCAAAAGTTTCAAATCCAAATACCTTTGCACAAAAATCGGAAACAGCAGTGTAATAGAAAGGTCTGTACATAACCAACAACAAGATACCTGCGTAAGTTGCTGGTAAAAATGAAAGCAATCCCATTACACCAATGAAAATAGATACTACAAGCAAGATAATCAATACGCTTAGAGTGGTGAAATTGTCCAACAAAACCCCAATAAAAGGGATGGAAGCCAAACCTCCCAAAGGTAACGCCAAATCGAAAAACTGATTAATCTTAACTGCCAACTTTTCATCTCCACCATACAAATACAACTCTTGAGACTTAATGGTAGCAACAAAGAAATTTATACGAAGCATTTGAATGGTAGTGAAAAGTGTCATCAAAAAGAACCAAGGTGACTTCAATTGTTCTACAACAGTATAGCCATGCATGATACCGAAAACACCTCCTGAGTTTTCAATCAATTCTTCTTCAGCATCTTGTTCATACACCGACTTGACAGACGTTCTTGAGGTATAGGAAGCTCTAGAAACAGTAGATGCTCTTCTAGCAGAAAGAGATGCTCTTCTCATAAGCAAAGCAGTTGACTCGCTAGGTGTGACAGCTCCCGACCCAGGTGCTGAGTTTGGATCTCTGTCTTCTGGGTAAAGGTTATCAGGGTTTAACGGTCTTCCAGTTTCATCAATGGCCATTTCACCAATTTTAGCAAGGGTACCCATTGTCTTGTATGAATCTCTAGGCATAACGAAAATTTGGCATAAAAATATGAAAATGGGCACAGCAAGGTAATAAGTGAAAAAATGATCAAGGGTGACCTTGTGAATATTAGTATAGATCAATCTGTACACAAGGAAAAGTGCAGAAGAACTATCGAAAGCACCGGTCAAAAGAGCCAAAATCAATCCTGAGTTTTTGGGGAAGCTATTAGCCAACTGGAAAGACGAGATGAATACAAATGGACCACCAAGGGCCAAGGTTGCGTACCCGATACTGTAGGCATCAAAGTAGTTAGAGAGAGGCTTTCCAAACTTCAACAACAATGTAGCAACAAGGATAAGACCAGAACCAATTATTCCACTCACTCTTGGTCCATACTCATCCAAAATGGACCCCACAGGTAATGCTGCAATGTTTGTAACCACAGCAGCCAAAGTGAACATAAAGTTCAACAGGAGGTCTTGTTCAGCGCAAGGTGACAGGTTCTTCTCAATATTGGTAAGCGATAACAAGGAGTTCACTAATGTAGAATTGCCTAGGGTCACCACTAGGTCAGCTTTGGAAGTACATTTTTCTGCATAAACACCTTCTTTGATAAGAATTGGTTTCAAGGCAGCAAACCCAAACACCGGACCAGCAGCAAGCAAGCACCAGGTAATCGCACAGGAGATCTGACCAACTCTTTTAGCCAATGAAGGCAACTCAGTTGAAGACATATTAGATTTATTATAAAAACAATTTCAAAAAAACTGAACTGAAGCCAAGAATGTGCAAAAAAAAATCCAACTTTATTTCTTTGTGGGGGTCGTAGTGGATTTCTTCACCTTTAAGTAGTTGCCCTTAAATTTTCCAGGCCCTTTTTTTTTTTTTGCTTCTATTATCTAGCTGATATCGGAGAAGTGCGAAAAGACTAAACGGGCTAGAAGCTAATTCGTTTCTTTGTTGTTTTCAGTCCTGCTATGGTTATTGTTGGGTAGCAGCCAGTGTATGGGCTGTTCTATCTCGGCGGCATGATTTCTCTTGCTCAATGGTGTAGTTTGTTGTGTATCCTGGTGTAGTGCTGCTCCTTGATAGTGTCTGATGTTCGGTTATTTCCGTGATATGCAAGTATCATTATGCAGCTATGCAGCCTGAGAAAATGCGGTAGACGCATACAAAACAAATGCAGCAATTGCTGGAGATTGAGATGAGCAGTAGCTGCGATGTGGTACGCTAGTTGTAGCATATGCTGTATGTAAGTGGGAAAATGGCGAGTGCAGGGTTTAGTAGAGATGCTAGGGAACAAAAAAAGGGAACAAGGGGAAAGTTCTCATAGGTGCACCAATCTATGGGTGTGTGGTGCTTGGGCATATGTTAGCTCTCTCGTGAGAGCCTGTGAGAGCTTGTGAGAGCTATTACTCTATTGATCTCGACCCGACTTTGACTTCAAGTCTACGCCCGTTTTACTGTGCAAGGATATTTCACTTAGCTTTATATTTCATAGACGCCACAGAGCCGTACTCTTGTTGCACATTGAAGAAGGCAATCAAGTCTGGCAGATGCTATTTTACTACAGACTTTGCACCCAAGTGTGAGCCGAAAGTCTGCACTGGTTTATGGCACCAATACAAGTCTACGCGGATCCTATTCACATGATTTCTTTACTCTTTATTCTTTATTCTTTTATCTACGTACATAGTCCTTAAAATGGTGAAATGTTCTGATCTACATTCCTATAGCGCCTTTGCGAGCCGCTCAACTTTTGGTAGATATGATGAATAACAATTGCAAACATGTTAAGTATGACAAAGGCAGCCAATACAAAGACAAATCTCACCCCAGCTTGATTGTAAAATTTAGTTGGCTTCAGGGCAGCCGTAGTCTCCGACGATTTGGGATTATCAGTAGTCTTTGTAGTCTTTTTATCTGCCCTTCTATCGAATTTCCCGTTGTATTCGGCAGTCTTAGTAGGTAAAATTATGTAGTCTTCTTCTTCCTTCACTTCATTAGCAAAGGTCTTATATGCACCACTGACTATACGACTAACTTCCATGGGTAATGGTGAAGAGGCACTTGGGTCAACGTTATACTCGTTAGCGCCTGCCAAGTCATTCGCATCTGTGTGGCTACACCCGCCACTAAATTCTGGAAGGTGCCTGTATGCTTCAATGAGTATGAACAATACTAGAAAAATCCTTCCTATGTAATCCCACTTGCTTGTTTTCTTCTCAGAATCAAAGCCACTGGTTGCGGAGCACTCTATGCTTGAGGCACTCTCGCTTCTCGTGCGGTTATAGATTTTCTCCGACATTATATATGGGGTAGTTTCACGTCTGCTTGACCTGTTTGTGTATCTGAAGTAAGGACCCACTAAGCTTCCCTTCCCTTTGGCTACGTAAAGCTTATTTACAATTCCTTTTGAAGCAAATCATTAGGCTATTTATAAATTTCCGCTTCAAGATGCAGGAGAAGTAAACAGGGCGAGGAAAATTTTCAAGAGATCAAAATTAGGTGGTTCTATACAGGACTAGACTTTGTAGATGGATCTTACTTGGAAGCTCGGAATCTAGTTACTTCTGAATATCACGATCCATTCATGCGATTGAGGAAAGTCGAAAGGTGGAGTTAGTGTGAGTGTGTTCTCGAAGAATCCCATATATTTGACTTTCCATACACGTAGGACTTCCAAGTCACTTCTCCTGCCCTATGTGATCAATGGTACAAGATACATTCAAACGAACCCATTCAAATATCCTAATGACGTTAAAACTAGCTATCAATACCTCTAAATTTACGGCACACTTCATTACTTCCCTGGCACCTATCGCTTGGTACCTTCCTTTGTAATGAACTGATTCTATCTTGCCCTGTCTTCATCAAGGCTGCAATTATCATAAGTGTCACGTGATCTCATCTGAGAGTGCAACTTTGAAATTTTCTCAGTTTTTTATTTTTTTTTCATTCGATACTGAAGTCACGGACTCTTGCTACAATACTTACACACAAGCATACACATATATACCTATATTGATCATGTCTGCAGTTCTTTTCGATGACATGTTCAATGTCGAATCTGTGGACCACGGAAAATATAACAAAGTTGCTCGTATAAAGGGTCAATCATCCACCTCTAGAGACGTTAAGATTGCACTTGACATAAACAGTGAATTGTTTCCAGTTAAGGAAAATGATTCATTAACTATCACCTTGGCATCTTCCTTGGGTAATGAAGCATCTATGACTACTTCCAATGGTTCATGGAGACCACCAAGATCTGGTGAAGAAAGGTCATTAGCTGATGACTACGATTACGTTATGTATGGTACTGTATACAAGTTCGAAGAGAACTCTGGCTCAGATAATATGTCGGTGTACATTTCATTTGGTGGATTATTGATGTGTTTAGAAGGTGGTTACAGATCTTTATCCAACTTGAAACAAGAAAATGCTTATATTTTGATCCGTCATTACAATGAGTAAGCTTAAAGTGGTGGTGTAAGGTGGTGAATGGTAGACTTTCACACGAGAGTGTATGTAGTATAAATGTATGAAGAAGGTTTCCAAATAAGAAAAACAAGGCTAAAAAAGAAAGACAACCAAATATGGTAATAATACAAAAAATTAGATTATAACCAGCTCATGTAGACAAAGTAGACAGTAGGCTAGAGTATTGCAACTAATAATGCCATCTTAGTCCCGTTACATGAACTATTTTAGAAGGCTGGTAGCTGATGTGTTACATGCACTCCTCAGAACTTCCAGAGGCTAATCGAAAAATGTTAGGTAGAGATGTAATCAATGCACTCAACTTCTTTCCATATTTGAGTCCAATTTCAATTCATTGTTAGTAGTATATGATAATGGATGATACCGAAAAGCGTAAGTGAGTCAATTCAGTGGGCATACAGATAATTTATCTCAGTAATTATGTTTATTTAGAGTACTAACAATTCAAGCTGATCCCGTTCTTATGCAGGTGCCACTCATACGGAATCCTTCGTACCTACCACCAAAGGCAATCACTTTGAATTTAAATTATGGAAAATTGCTACCAACGTTGACCAAATCGGTTGTGCCGCCAAAGGTCAATATCTCAGAAGGTGAATTGAGAAAATGGGAAAAGGATATCGAAGCGGTCAAGTTGAGATTTGAGAAGGCTGATAGTGCAGAGCAAATAAGATACCAGGAATGGGTTAAAAGGAAGCAAACCCAAATTGCACCAGGGTTTGATTCAATGGGAGGTATAATGATGCCTAGCAGAGTAGAGAAGACGGAAGAAGTTACTAAAGCTGAAGAAATTAATGAACTTGATGCTCTTTTTGGGAAAACAAGCATATCAAGTAAAGTTGAGCCCACTGAACATAGCATACATAAAGAAAATCAAGAGTAGCAGGCTGGCCTCACTTTAATCCATATACCTTATTCAATTTTCTTTATTTACAATAAACGCCTACAATTTTGACTAAATTATCAGCACAAGAAAGTGAAAAGGAATATTTAACCATAATTGGACTCCCTTCCATGTAGAAAGCTAATGAGTTGTACGCTCCTTCCCTAGCCATTCTCTTACTGGTGTACTTTAAATTTGGTTCCTGCATGTCCCAATTCTCGATAACCCGAAGTATCAGCAGGGCATTGGAAAATACGAAAAAATTAAACTTAGGGCCCTACTTGAACTGAGCTGTAAAAGCTAATACTAAGAATATATGAGTTCTCTAAGTAACAAGATTAGGTACTTGGCTCCAGTACGGCAAAAAAGAACTTTATTGCTTCTAATATGTGCAATTTTACTATTTATAGCACTTGGATCACTCAAATCATTGTCATTAACGAATTTGCATCAAAATAAAAATACTGAGATTGATATACAATCAGAAAGACTGAAAATAACTAATCCTGGGTATCGAAATTTTGGCACACGGGAGCATGAAAGTTCAATGGGAGACAAATGCACGCTTTATTTTCAAGATTTGGCCAAATCTTCTTATCCTGGTATAAATCTTCAAGATATGGAAGCAAAAGGCTTCAATACGCTTGCGTACAGGAAAGACAAGTGGATAAAAAAGTACAGACGAGACTTAAAGTTGCAATTGAAGAGACAGAAGGCCCAATACACAAATGAACATGACGCTGAAGGAATGAGACGCCTCCTTGAAGAGAGTATGAAGATTGTACAAATTGAAACGAAAATGACCCTTGATTTCAATCATATGAGAGTCTTTGGAAGCTGTTTGGCTGCAAATGCAATTGAAAATGTGAAAAATGTCCAATCCGTGGAGAGTGAGATATTCCCCTGGCTTTCAACCAAGTGCCCCAAATTTGAAGATATGAGTGGGAATGTTCTTGAATATGGGAAGACACCATCCAATTCTGAACTGAGTCCATTCTCAGAGGCTGAGAAGAGGAGTTTCCTTCAATATTGGAAGGATACTAGTAGCGGAAAGGGGATAGTCATACCTATTACCAAGAATGAAAATATTCAGGTAGATCACATCAAGCGACTCCTTAGAACGTTTTCTTCTTTAAAAAATACACTCCCGATACAGATCTTGTACATAAATAACGATGTTGGCTTTAAAGAATCAATAATCCAAGCTGCTAAGGAATCTAATCAAGCTGTGTGGTTTGTTGATCTTCTGCCTGTTATCGCATCTTCACTAATCGAGAATAAAAACGGTGTTGTATATTCACCGAACTTTATCTTGGGCTTATCGACCATATTTCATTCCTTTGAGGATGCAGTCATATTGTCGTATCAGGCGATTCCATTGTTAGAAGATTTTGCTAATAAATTGTTTGAATCGGAGAACTATTTGTACTACGGCTTAAAGTTTTTTAAAAAGCCTTCATATCAGACGTTAAAGAGGACGAAGTTCCCTGATGGATTCTTCGAAGTAACCAATTTAATAAGAACTCAACTTATGCCTAACAAGGATGATTCACGTGTATTTGGGATGTTTCAGAGACTGGAAAAAATCTCTTCAACGAAGAGAGTACTTGAAGATACGTTCCAAGAGTATATTGATCCAAATATGATGGTTATCAATAAGGTTAAAGTTATGAGTGGCTTGCTTGTTGGTTGCAATTTACAATTTTATAGAATGTTTAATGTCAGATTTGATGAACAGTGGCCAGTACGTCAACCTGAATTTCTATGGTTGGGCCAAGAGATTGCTGGTACCAATCAGAAGGTGAACTTCAATGCATATCATGGTACTGGTATGGGGGTTTTAACACCCGCATTAAAAAAACCAACTAAGGTGGTAACCACCTCCGAAGAGCTCTGCTCATCATCTTGGGGCCAAATCGATGAAAAGGATGCGTTTACGTTGTTGTATTTAACGAGTCATCAGGCTGAAAACTGGAAAAGCATAAAAAAGTTTCAGTTAGACTTAGAAGAGAAGTTTGGAATTCCAATTACCAAAGAAATAAAGAATAACATGGATACAAGTGGGGACGAACCTGGAATGCTTACGATTACTGATAACAATTATGAACTATTCCGCAATACATTTGAAAAGAATGTCTTGACTGTGAATGATGTAATGATTCCTGCTACGATAAACAAAAATGCAGGTGAAATGAACTCTGTAGAGCCAAAATTTGCTTGGTTGCAACAAAGGGAATTTGGTGCAGGTGGGCATATGTATTGGTGTTGTTATAATGTTGTGGGTAAAGTAGGTATTGGTAAGGAAGGAATGATCATAAAATATAGTGAGCAAGATAGAGAGAGGATGAATCGGATTACGAGTGTATGGATGAAAGATGTGTAGAGTTAACTGATAGATGTCATTTAGGACAATGAAAAATATATATATATATATATATATATATATTTATTTATAGGGAGCATGTCAGTTGACATCCCGAAATGCGTGTAGATGGAAAGATGTAAACCGTAAAACAGAGTTTGCACCCTATTGTATCAGCTTTGTAGTATCAGCTCAAGTGTCTTTGCATCAAGCAAAAAAAAATGACGTCACAGACAGGATTCGAACCTGCGCAGGCAGAACCCAACGCCTAACAGCTGCTAAATTAGCAGGGCGTCGCCTTAACCACTCGGCCACTGTAACAATTCCACAAAGAAAATCTCTAAAAAGCATTACATAATGTGAGTGGACTTTCCTCCCTGAACCCATATAAGTGCAGAAAAGATCAGATAATCGTAACCATAAAAATAATGGCACCACCACGAGGAGTAGCAAAAGACATGGCGCAGACAAAAATTCATCTGTTCCTCTTTGGAAATGACCTGAGGATGTTTTCTTAGTGGCGCCCGATTGACGAGTTCACTGGTATAGTTAGCGCCAAGAGGCTCTATCTAAATTTTTCATTCATTTGATCCCCCAAGGCTGAACTATCGTATATCTCCTCTATTTTTCCTTAGGGCGTATTTATCCGAAAGACATCTGACCTACTTTTACAAGGCAGGGGAACAGAAGAATGTGAAATAGCACGGCGAAATAAAAGAAAAATAGAAGGAGAAAAAACAAAAAAGCAAGAAAGCAAAGAAAGCAAAGAAAGAAGAGAATGAAGTGAAAGAAGAGAAAGAAGAGACTTGAGGAAGGTATGGAACATCATGCTGTGTAGCCACGTTGCGCCGCTATCCCCCGTGTTCTACGCTAAAGTAAGTTACCAAAAAAAGCTTCGAGAATAATGCATGAAATTTATTGTTCTCTCACATATTTGGATTTTTTTTCTTCGTCAATCACTTGCCTTTTTCATCCACTAGCGTCAAGGGCTCCAGGCGATTGCTAAGTAGACCATGTAAATTGCTCGGAACAACTGGAGCAAATTTACAATTTTCGCTCTATTACTTCGAGACCATTAACATTCACATTCTCTTTCTCGTTCTCTCCCACCTTGCAACCTGTATATATTGGTATGGCTTACCCCACCCAACACTTTCTTTTTTGCTAGTTTCCCGTTTTCTTTTCTATCCCCCATCATTTTTCCATTCCTCCCCTCATTTTTCCAGCAGCCATGCCACCACTACAGCATCAGCAAAATACTCCGAAAAATTATTTTGTAGCTATGTGCATTTCCTGCACGCAACCCCACTACACGACCAACCAAATGAATTTTAAGCAACCCACTCACACATCGAGCGATCATCTCCACTTTCGATTCCGATTTAAACAAGCTTCCCCTTCTTTTCGAGTGGTTTATAGAGAATTGCAATTCCTTAAAAGTTATTTTTCTTTTTTGTTAATACTTTTCTTACTAAATTGTTATTATCATATACTATAAGCAATGTCTTCTGTTGGAAAGAAACACACCAAGACCCAGTCAACTTATGTATGTATTTGCTTTCATTTGTGGTAGTACTGAAAAAAGCGAAAATCGAGTGATTCTCTGATGCAAGGACAAATTGGTGTCAGCAGCAAGGGAGGAATTAGGACCCAATTTCGAATGCGGATGAGCCCTAGGAGTATGAGTAAAGGTGCTTAAGCTAATACATTCTTCAATCGATCACTTAATCGATTTGTCCAAGACACTATTTGCGTGTTCTCGATCCATGGGCCGCAGTCTGGCGATAAAATTTGGCTTGCTTCGTGTATCACTATTTTTTTGCTTGGGTTCAGTTTTTTTTTTGGGGAGAATTTTGTGACCTGACCTTGAAAGATTGCTAGAAGTGCTCCAAATCTATGTAGCAACTGAAGACCTGGAATAGTGAGTAGGCATTTAGGAGGAAAGTTATATCGATAGATATGTCGTGTTCATTGAGCCCGTTCCCCACACTCCTACTGCCAAATCTTTTTAGATTTCATGCAATTTGGCATACCAAGGAGATCTAAAGGTTTTCAGTCTTTTCAATTATGTTTTTTTTTTTTTTTTGGTTCTTTTGTTCTATTTTGCATGTACTAACATAGTATTCAGGCGTTCGACAATACCGCAACTAACGTTGCCGCATCTCAAATGCGTAACTCCTTGAACAGTCTTGCTGACACTGTCAGTGATCAAGACAAGCAAGCCAGATTTGAAAATGAAATGGACTCATTTTTCGCCCTTTTCAGAAGATATCTTACTGATAAGGCTTCTGGCTCAACTTTAGACTGGGACAAGATCAAATCTCCAAGTCCAAGTGAAGTTGTTCAATACGGATCTTTGAAATCGGAAGAATCCAGTAACTTGAGCAAATTGGCAGTTTTGAAGTTGAATGGTGGGTTAGGTACTTCTATGGGATGTGTTGGACCAAAATCTGTCATTGAAGTTAGAGATGGAAATACCTTCTTGGATTTATCTGTTAGACAAATTGAACACTTGAACAGAAAGTATGATGCTGATGTTCCATTATTGTTAATGAACTCTTTCAATACTGATAACGATACCGCCAAGATCATTAAGAAATACCAGGGTCACAGAATCAGAGTTAGAACCTTTAATCAATCTAGATTCCCAAGAATCTACAAGGATTCCTTATTGCCAGTTCCAGAAACGTTTGATGACGATTTAGAAAAGTGGTACCCACCAGGACATGGTGATTTGTTTGAAGCTTTAGTCTCTTCAGGTGAATTAGACAACTTATTAAGTCAAGGTAGAGAAATTTTGTTCGTCTCCAATGGTGATAACTTGGGTGCTACTGTCGATACCAAGATTTTAGATCACATGATTGAAACAAATAGTGAGTACCTTATGGAATTGACTAACAAGACAAGAGCTGATGTCAAGGGTGGTACTTTAATCAACTACGATGGTCAAGTTAGATTATTGGAAATTGCACAAGTTCCAAAGGAACACGTTGAAGATTTCAAGTCCATTAAGAAATTCAAATACTTCAATACTAATAATTTATGGATCAATTTAAAGGCCATCAAAAAATTGGTTGAAGGCAATGAAATTCAAGCTGAAATTATTCCAAATCTGAAGACCATTGTCACTGGAAAGCTGGAAATCAATGTCTTACAATTGGAAACCGCAGTCGGTGCAGCCATTAGACACTTCAATGGAGCACACGGTGTTGTGGTGCCTAGATCTAGATTCTTACCAGTTAAGACATGTTCAGACTTATTGTTGGTTAAGTCCGATTTATTCTTCTTAGAACATGGTGCATTGAAATTGGACCCAACCAGAGAAGGATTTGCAAACCCATTGATCAAATTAGGTTCCCACTTTAAGAAGGTTAGCGGTTTCCAAGCTAGAATCAGTCATATGCCAAAGATTTTAGAATTAGACCATTTGACCATTACAGGAAATGTCACATTGGGTAGAGACGTCACCTTGAAGGGAACTGTTATTGTTGTTTGTAACGATGGGGATAAGATTGATATTCCAAATGGGTCCATCTTGGAAAATGTGGTTGTAACTGGTAACTTGACTATCTTGGAGCATTGAAGAAAGTTAATTGAGTTGAAGATTGAGAATGGAATATTTAGAAAAACTTCTCTTTACGTAGGCATGTGTATTTATGCATGCGAGTTGGCAATTTATAAGAATATATATGTTGTTTAAAACGTTAGATCAGCAAGGCAATGTACACCCAGTAAATAAGACGATTATAACGATAATCTTCTTTGCTGTATGTGGTTTCCGACCATTTTGTCATGGCAACATTAGCAAAAAAAACAGTTAATGCTTCGTTCCTCATGGCCCAATGGTCAAGGCGTCTGGCTACGATTACGTAACCACTTCCGGTTGGAACCAGAAGATTCCAGGTTCGACTCCTGGTGGGGAAGCTTTTTTTTTATATCATATATGTATCTGAAACTAGGAAGTCAGCATGGACGGTTTGATGCATTATGCACCGTCTACTGATGTTTTATGTTGCTCCCTCATCCTGAGGTAGTGCTGCCTTGTCTCAACCGTCTTCTTCCTTTCGAGTGACTCTTTCTTTTAATTACCGGTGTAAGGATGTATGACAAATTATCAAATCTTTTTTTTTTCACCTTCTTCAGATATGGTCCGATCCGATCGTACATAAATATCCTGTGGTAGGCAGTTCTCCTGTGATAATTTGACAGTTTTTTCTTCTGAAGTTATTCAGCATCGTTATGTTAACTCCTCCTATCAATATCCAAAAATGGGTTGAAGAAAATAAGCATTTACTTCAACCGCCTGTAAATAATTTTTGTCTTCATAGAGGAGGGTTCACAGTCATGATCGTCGGTGGGCCAAACGAGAGAACCGATTATCATGTTAACCAAACTCCAGAATATTTCCACCAATTAAAGGGTAAAATGTGTCTTAAGGTAGTGGACGAAGGAGAATTCAAAGATGTCATTATCGATGAAGGCGACTCGTTTCTTTTGCCAGGGAACGTACCCCACAATCCTGTGAGGTTTGCTGATACTATTGGGTTAGTAGTCGAGCAAGACAGACCTGAGGGTATCAACGACAAGATAAGATGGTACTGTCTGAAATGTAAAGAAATTGTACATGAAAAGGAGTTCTACTGTACGAACTTGGGTACTCAGATCAAGGAAGCTATCTTAGAGTTCGATGGTAACGACGAAGCAAGGACCTGTTCCGCATGTGGAACCTACAACCACTCAAAACCACAGTAAGTGAGGACATGTAACGAATATGAACAATACTTTAATGGCGAATTCGCACAATTGATAGATAAAAGCGTAATATATATGACTATGATATGACTTGGATGTGACCAGGATGAGTAGTACTGATATAAGATGAAGGACTACAGGTCTCCGGGTCTCCGGTGCCATCAGTTGCCTGGATTCACTTTGTATAATATATATTTGTATGTATGTATGTCTGGCTAAGCAAGTTTCGCATTCAGCTTCTTATAGAATTCTTCACCTTTGTCGAAGATATAATCAATGGCCAATTCACAAGGTTCATCGAAGACGTACGGAAGCAACGGGACAATACCCAAACCGATCGCCACGGGACCATAGGTCTTCAAGGCTGAAATTGAAGAGTTTTTGAATAAAAGAGAAGAATATCTAACGGCAGAATGAATAGTGAAGGCTGGGAGACCCATTGAGGCGATACTTTGGAAAACACCTCTCTTCAATCCGACCAATCTCCAGTCGGAGTCGACCAATTTGTCTCCAGCGACGTCAGAGTGGATCTTAGCGGCTATTGGATTGGGTGGTGGGTATGGGAAATTCCAAGGCTTCAATCCTGGGGTATATCTTCCTTCTGTCTTCATTTTAGCAGTCCAAGCAGCGTACAGGACATCAGCCAAAATATAAGCCCAGGAAACACCATAACCAAGAGTGACTAAGAAGGGATGAGCGACTGGACGGAAAGATTCTCCGATATCTGACGTGTACGCAACATAACGGTGTGAAGCTAACAAAATGGTTCTGAATCTGTTGGCGTATGCAGCGTATCTTAAGCTGCTCTCATCGGTAGCTGAATCATTTTCGGAACCAAGGGAAGCTGTGACTTGCTCCATCTTTTCAGGAATGTCGGAGGAACCCATATTCAATTAGTAGCAATTGCAAATTTAATAGTTTGTGTAAATGTTTAGTATGTAATACGTAAAGTACTAATATAGCTAGGCTGGTAAGTGCTGGAGCTGTAACGTTTGCTTTTTTCCTTGCCTGGGCGTGTTCCATGTCCCGCCTATCGATAATTATATGTTGGAAGTGTGTGCAGGATTGCCATTGAGTTTCGCCATGATAGTATTGTTGATATTATTATTTGCCTGCTTGGGACGTACGCATGACGAATCCCGAAACTAATCGACTAAAGGCAAATGGTAAGTGGTATGCACATCTGTTATTGTCACTGTTGCTAGTATGAATAAATTTGTTTTAAGTGTTAGCATTGTAGTGTTTTAGATGCTCTAAGAGAAGGCCCTACCCCGGAATATTATTTCATATGAGAAAATGAGAGAAACAGTGGTAAATTAATAAAACAAAGATAAAATTGCACCTTTGAAAAAGTTTCAGCCTTCCATTCCGTTTCTGATGATTGTTACTAGGATACAGTTATCGGAATGAATTCACAAAATTGAAGGGCAACAAGTCATCAGTGAATGTGTTCATCGTAGTCATCTGGTTGAATGCAACCGTTTCAATGCAGTCCACCCTACACCTGCACCACATGCAGGACCTAAATTGCCACAGGCAATTTTCTGTGTGTGAAGAAAATTGCAATTGGCAAATCCAAATAGGAACATGATATGCTTTTGTCATTGCTTGGTAGATAAGGAAAACTGACATCAAAATATGAGATTTGTTATTACCATAAGGTTCACAAATCCTCAAGATATACGGAGCCAAATAAAAGACTTGGACGTGGTCTCTTCCAACGAAATAGATGAGTCCACTTTCAACACTTCCTGGCTAAGGAATGCTATACGGAGTAAAGTTCCTGAATGCTCCACAAGACGACTTCGGTTAATTTACGGTGGTAAGGTACTAAACGAGAATTCTAACCTTAAGAGCGAATTGATAGTGCCATTTGTAAGACAACAGCAGCTTCAACAACAGCAACAACTGCAAGCTGAGATTGCTAATGCTCCCCCTAGTAAACTCTTCATACACTGTCTTATTGGAGACACCCTTACACCCAGCCAATTGTCGGAGGAAAGTCGACTTGACACTACGGTTCAGAGGACCACTGCCCCGGAGGTTGTTGGATTTGACAGACTTTTATTACAAGGGTTTACTCAAGACGATGTCAGGGATTTAAGAAGACAATTTCAGACAATATATACTCCTGAGGAGCTTCAATCTGGCTCTTCTGGAGTGGACATTCAGGATTTGGAAGAAGAAGAGAGAAGACAAGCGCATATAAGACAGTTGGAGGAAAGATGGATTGAATCCACTGTGACCCCCGCATCAGTAGATCAAGGTGCGACTGGCATTGGTAGTAGAGCTGGTGGTGGACCTGTTAGACCATTGAACTCCGGTGGGACTGACAATCAATCCATAGCGGGTGTAGGAGGATCCGCTGGAGAAGGAGGTGTCGCTGGAAATGGGACTGATGCAGCAGCACTTGAGCTTGAAGAAAATAGTGGTAATGAAGACTTATTGCTTGGGTTATTAGTTGGAGTTTTCCTTGGAGTGCTCAGCTTAATATTCTTAGCAGTGGACGACACAGTCTTCAACAAAAGGCAGAAGATGTCGATAATTGCTGGAATCTTTATAAACTGCTCGTTTGCAATCGTGAGAGGTCAGTGGGTTTAAAAGCAAAAAGAAGCTACCTTGGAAGGAATAGTTACACATGTAGGCAGGCTATACATATCAGTTAACATTCTAACTGCAAATAGACTAAGCTATCAGCAAAGAAGAAGAAGAAGAAGTGCAGAATACATAGGTAAATTTGTAAATAAATAAAATACAGTGAATACAGTATGAAATGTTTGGCCCACCAGCCCTTGCTAATTCCAAATTATAATATCCATACAGATACTAAAACGCTACAAACTAACAAAAGGGCGTTAAGATGGCCTAATTTCCTCCAAAAGAAGGATATCGTTCTCGCCAGGAACTTGACGCTCGCCAATCCGTAGGGATTACGAAAATAGACAAGCAACACGGTAATAGTTCTGGCTGCCGCACGAAGAAGAAGAGGATGAAAAGTTTTGAAAAATCCAGACTGCTTTTTTCAAATATATACTACAGCTGCGATGGTGTTACCCGGATTTTTCATGGCTTTTCAGGTAAAGGTGCAAGATGCTGCTGCGAAGAAGGCTGGAGGTTTAGGTGAGCAAGAATTATACTAAAAAGAGAAAATTAAGAGGAAGGATGAGTTGGAGAATTGGGTTCTCTGCAAGGGAAAGCCAACGAACTACAATGATAAAGGGAACCTGGAAGGTGAGAGAGAGTTTACGTTATAGCTGGTAATGAGTCAAGTAAACCAAACAAAAAAAATAAAATAAAATAAAGAAAAAAAATGGGTTGGCGCCACATGCAGGCACCAAAGATCACAAAGTTAGTGAGGTGCTTGTGCTCGTGCCCGTGCTCTTGCTACTTCGAATAGGGCGTATCTCCTGCCGTAGAGACTCCATATCACTCTATTTGAACTCAATAATTGCTGTCCCTGACTTATTTCCATCCGTTGAGTCTTCTACTCCTCTGTGTGCTAAACTCCAGTGTGTTCCCCTCTAAGGTCGGGGCGGTATTCGAGAAGCCAGAGGACTCGGATTTATCAGGTTTATGGCCATATCACGTGAATATAAATAAGATGCACTGCTGCATATGCAACAGCGTTATTGTTTGAATCACCAGCTAGCGATGGTGGAGAGTAGGCGCCAAAAGATGTGTTGACAGTGAACATGCAGCTTCTCCTGTTGCTTAGCTCCAACGAGAGACCATAAAGAGAGTGTACCCGTAACCTTAATACCGGACCCATCGAGAGCGTCCCTTCCAATACATACGACCTGATATCTCAGTGCTGCACGCCAGATATGAAGCCACTAAAATAATGCACATGGAATTATAGATCGACTCGTATACAGCACGAGCACTGCAACGTTGGCCAATCAACAACCTATTTTGTTCAGCTAGCAGATCTTTTCATATAAAAATCGAAAAATAAATCTGTGCAATTCCTCTTACCCATCTCTTCTGCGTAGCTCTTCTCTGCCCAGGCTCCTCTTTAAATCGCTTGGAGTTATCTTTCTGTCTTCCCAATCTTATCTCCCCACTATTCTTCACCAATTTTTTTTTTCTTTTTTTTTCCCATTTTTTTTTTTTTTTTCCAGATTTTCATCCCGGTAGCGCTCGTCCAACAAATTTGTTATCCCACCAATACAAACCAAGAAGAGTAATAGCACATATATACTAGTATAGGGCCATTATTTTATTCATTTCTATATAACAATTGAATTGAAACATTGTTTATAACAACTATTTATTTTTTTTTTCATTTCAAATCAATTACGTAGTTAGCAATGTCAGACCCAAAACCACTCCCATTCATTTATCAGTTCGGTGCAGGTGCCATCGCTGGTGTCAGTGAAATCTTAGTTATGTACCCATTGGATGTCGTTAAGACCAGACAACAATTGGATAACACTAACGCATACAACGGTACCATCAACTGTATCAAAAAGATCGTCAAAGAAGAAGGATTCTCAAGATTATACAAGGGGATCTCTGCTCCGATCTTGATGGAAGCTCCAAAGAGAGCCACCAAGTTTGCAGCTAACGATGAATGGGGAAAGATTTATAAGAAGGCATTTGGTGTGACTGCCATGACCCAAGGGTTATCCATTTTAACAGGTGCCACTGCTGGTGCAACTGAATCATTCGTCGTGGTTCCATTTGAATTGATCAAGATCAAGTTACAAGACAAGACCTCAAAGTTCAACGGTATGGGAGAAGTAGCAAAGCATATTATCAAGGAAAACGGTGTTCTTGGTTTATATAAGGGTTTAGAGTCAACTTTGTGGAGACACGTTCTGTGGAATGCTGGTTATTTTGGATGTATTTTCCAAGTTAAGAGTTTGATGCCTAAACCAAAGACTTCTACTGAGAAGACCTTGTCGGATTTGACATCTGGTGCCATTGGTGGAACTTTTGGTACTATTTTGAATACCCCATTTGATGTTGTCAAGTCAAGAATCCAAGCTGGTTCCACTAGATACGTCTGGACCTTACCATCTTTGGCTACTGTGGCCAAGGAAGAAGGATTCGGTGCGTTATATAAGGGTTTCATTCCAAAGGTGTTGAGATTGGGACCAGGTGGTGGTATTTTGTTGGTTGTTTTCACGGCTTGTATGGATTTCTTCAGATCTTACCACGAGGGTAATTAGGTAAAGGATGATTATAAGACGGAACGGTGACAATAGGCCGGCTCCGATTAGATACTTGATCACTTACATTATTTAAGTTTGGCTAATTTATACTATATATATATATATATTATATTCTATTGATTTTATCTTATTTATTCTATGTATGCAAGATGCTCCCTTTTCTATGCCGTAATCTTTTTCTTTTCCTTCTTCTTTTGCTCTCATTCAGAAACTATTTAATGTTGAATCGATAATCTTGAATATGTCCGCCTTACTTCCAATTTGTGCTTCTAAATCCATATCAGCATATTTAAAAGTCTCTGGGGAAAGAACCGTACTACTACTTTCATCAGTTCCGTCATTAAGTTTTTCACACTTGAATCCACTTAATAAGCTGAAAAATTCGGGTGATTCGTAGTCTAGATCAAGTATGTTGAAAACGACGTCTCCCTTCAGAGTTGCCTTGGAATTATTGAATTTCTCGCCTAAGTAGGCCAAGCATTGCGACAAGTACGTCAAATTAGTTAACTTGAGTCCCCTGGCAGTAACAAGTTCTTGAATGGTTTGTTGGTGAAGTAAAAGGTTATAAATTAGGTCAAATGTAATAGACTTGGACGTGTCTTCAACCAGCTGAACCGATTCATACTTAAAGAGCATCAAATCAACTATAACTAGGATTTCTTCCACAAGAACAGCAGATTCTTCGCCCAAGTTTTGCTTCTTAATAAATAGAAGAACATTAAAAATAGTCTTGAAGAAATCATTCCATTGATAGGACGAGAATCCTGCTACTGAATCAGGCGAAATATCTTTTAGAACTTGGTACAAGATACTGTTGCACATTTGATAACTAGTGATATCCAATTTCTTCGTCATATTGAATCTCATAAACACCTGAATCAGATCTATTATGTACAAAGAACTTGATTTATAGCCCTTATATCCAGCATGGTACTTGTTGATTGGAATTATGGGGTCCTTTTGATGGCATAACTTCCACTTGTACTCATTTATTTGAAATTGAACGGTTCTGTCCTGGAGTGCCACATACTCGGTGTAGTCAGTTTCACCCGCTTCCTTCGCTAATAAGACATTCTTGGAAGTCAACTTAATGAAAAGCTGAAGCAAAACTCTTGAAGTTGACTTCATTACGGAGAAATTATGGTGATAAAAAAACACATATGATGATAATCCAAGTAAGATATCCAAGAGTTCAATATGAGTATTGGCAACGGGCGCTGGCAGAGATGCCGTAGTTAAGGCGAAGAAGAATGAAGAGTTCTTAAAATGAGCATTAAGGAAAAGGAGTATTGGTAGTAAAGTCGAGGAAATTAAAGTGACATCATGATTTTTACCCTTTTTTTCTTCTTCCAGAGCTTCATTCGAGGCGTTTTGCTTCATTTTCTTGTACCTTGTCAAGTAAAAGTCTTCTAATTCTTTCAACACATCTTCATCCTTGTCCATTTTTTTGAACTCTGCTCGGTTATTGCTCACGCTTGTTGTTTCCACACTAGTATCATAGTTAAGGAAGTCTGATGCACTTAGTAGATTTCCTGTAAACCAACTGATGAACGAGCCCCTGGTTAGGGAAGCTTCAAGCAAGTCCGGTCTGTATTCATACCAGAACTTAAAGTCCATGCTAAGCAAACTGTTAACTTTAAAAGTGATTTGACTTTGAAAATCAAGGTAATCAAATATCTTTATATCGTTGAAATAGGTTGAGTTCGATGTAGAAACTGAATGCAATGGATGGTGCTGCAAATTTGTTATATCCGAAGAGTCTAGCTTCTTGGAAGATGATGCAGATGTGGAAGATGTCAACACACTTTCTAGAAGTGATAGTATACCTATAACGCTGTATATCTTAACACGTGAGTATAAATTCAAGTTGAATGACAGTTTTGGGTTCGAAGATGCGATGAGGAGCTTATCTAACTCTGGAGCAAAATCTGCCTTAAGAAGAGTAAGAATGAATTGGTTATTTTTGTGAAACTGATAATGATATTGTTTTAACAATGTCTTTACCATGGCATACAATGTGGATATACTTGCCAAAATTGCAGAGTAGTTAGTATCATCTCCTAGCTTGAATTGGTATTGCAAATACCACTGAATACAAGACAATAAATTTAGCAAACTCTGTTGAGTGAGTGGAAGACTGTTTTCTCCACCAACAGATCCTCTGCTCGAGATTTCAAACAAACTGGTCAAGAGGTCTGCTGAAGTTGAGGATATCCCCAAGCTTTCCTTTGATTTCCTTAGCACAATGCTTGACTTGGTCACATTATTGAACCATACTTCTAAGATTCTTAAGATATTCGTTATAAGCTCAGCTCGTAAACCAGGGTCGATATCACCGAAATGTGGACGATTCAATGGAGATATTATGGCAGAGGCGGCTGTGTTTGCTACTTCACTATTTCTTCTCGAGCTTGAGGGCCCTACTCTAGAAACATTTGAGGTTGATTTCGCCAACAAGGTGATATCACCTTCTTCGTCTAAATGAGCCAATGACGAAGATACTTTCCCTGTCATAGAAGTAATATCGTTACTCTCGTCCTCGTCTCCGTTGGCGCTGCTGGCCAACAGGCTCATGGAGAGCTTCCTAAAACTAGCACCCTCGAATTTGTCATTAGATTCGGCATTTTCTGTCGCTGGATACTGCATGGCATCCACTAGAAACTCTAGGCCATAGCTGTATATCTCCTGTAACACCGTAACGTTTGTGGTCAATAGCTGAGAAGATGTTCCAATTGACTCGGTATTGACTGAGAACACCGAGCGAAGCGCCAGCTCATGGACAGGAGTCGTGTAAAACGACTTGTAGTAGTCCAAATCTTTCACGTAGAGCGGGTCAAATAGCTTCGAGTAGATACTAATAGTGATATTCATGTCAATTGAGTATAATATCCAACCAATATACAATGTCTATTCCAACTCGTACTGAGTATAGCGCTTCAATATCCTCGAAGCGAAGTATCGTAAAATTTCAAGTTCCTGCGTAAACATGTACACTACATGCAGGATTATACACAGAAATTTAAACTAGGAACACGGTGAGCTAGGTGATGTAGCGTTCACTGTGATCCTTCTTTGGCAATTTCGTCAATTGATTTGGGATTTGTATCGTTACGCAGCTCTTAAGGATCGGAAAAGCAACCAAGTTAAGGCAGCCTTATTTTAGGTGCATTTATATTTGATTTGACCAGACCTGAATCATGTCTGACCAAGAGTATGAATTGGTAGATCAGCTGCAGAATCGCGCAAGGTTGGAACAAGAATATAGAGCGCCTTCATATTCACAGTCTAGCTCGCATGATAGTCTATCGACTAGATCATCACAGGACTCAACTTCTTCTGAAGTATTCGATAATATCGACTCCGCTACTAATCAAAGAGGTGATGCGGATGATAACTTCTACTGGGATGATTCATTTCAGCTCATATGGCATAATTACGGAAAAGACAATGGGCGAAAGTATTTTAAGTTCTTTAGTCTGAAGTATAGCTGCTACATACTCCTAGGAATTTCAATTGTTCTTTGGTTTCTTGCGTTGTTTTTTTATTCTAAGGAAAATCACTCCAAAATAATGAAACTAATAAAACCAGATGGGGCCAATGCTAAAGTAGTGCAAACCGCAGATCGAAACATAACTCTAAGTCAGTATGACCCACAATTTAAAAATATTACATTGGCTTCCTTTTACAACGGAGAGTATCTTCCTCTGAAAATTGAAGTTAATTGGTTGGATAAAAGGCAATACCCCACCAAATCACAAAATACAATCAAAAATGGTGGTGGCTACTACCTCACAAGGACCAGTGGTTCATATATTGTAAAGCAAATGGACTCTTCTCTAGAAAAATCTGGGAAGATCGATATATTTATAAATTTCAATAGGTTTGCTTATGAAAATGACTTCTTCACGATAAAAGACGTCATTTTGAATCCAGCTAGGCCAGTTGATCAGTTAGACAACTGGCACATACTAGTCACAGACTCTTCAGTGCAATGGAGACACCTGAGTTTTGCCTTATTTTGGGTGTTCAATCCGCTAAAGCATGAGTTTATCCCCATCCAGCCACCGCTGTTGTCTACTGAAAACTCATCCACAGAATCAGAGCTATTCAAAACTAAAAAATTGTATAAGCTTCATTTTGCAGAATTTTCACCCAAAGGAAACTATATAGTCTTTGGATATGACCATGACTTGTTCATTTATACACTTGTTTCAGGAGAAGTGAAACAAATAACAAATACTGGCTCCAAGGACATATTCAACGGTAAAGCTGATTGGCTCTATGAAGAAGATATAATATCTGACGATAAACTCTTTTGGTGGTCGCCAGACGAGGCTCATTTAATATATGCTAAGTTGAATGATACCCAAGTACACGATTATGATCTAAATTACTACGTGAAAAGTGCTGACGAAATATTTAATACCTATGAGGAACCAACTTCTTCAAAAAAAGTTCATCATTTGAACCAATATCCCGTAAAGTCCACTATCAAGTACTCAAAACCCGGAACTCCGAATCCGAGAGCATCAATATTTCACTACAAAATGTCAGATCTGACTACAACTGAAGTAATAGCTGACGACGGAGGACCAAGGAGCGAGTTTATTGTGTACTCAGGTCAATGGTTGGGTAGTGATTCATTTATTCTAAAGTTGTCTGATAGGGAAAGTAGATTTTTAAGGAAAAAAGTGTTTAATGCAAAGGATGAGAAGATGAAAGACATCAATGAAGTAGACACGTACACTGCGTTTGGAGGATGGGTATCACAGCCAGTCCCATTGATTAAAGTAGGAGAAGGTTATGTTGACTTAATGGTTGAAGGCAATAGAAGTCACCTTTTTTACTTTGAAAGCGTAATTTCAGACCACCCATCGTATGCATTAACTCAGTCGTCGGAATGGGAGGTGCTTGACACGGAGCCTCTTGCGTATGATGAGCTAAATAACTGCATTTACTTTTTATCTTCCAAAAGAAGTTCAATGGACGTACATTTAATGTCAGTGGACCTCACCGAACACAATATAAAGGAAATTACGGGTACGAGTAAGGATGGTAAATATGTCGTTAACTTTTCTGATGATGGTCAATACTTGGACTTGATTTACGAGGGACCCTCTATCCCATGGCAAAGATTAATAAACATGGCGGTTTTGCATGAACATGAACACGAAAAAGAATCTACCGATTGTGACTCAATTATTGAGGAAGTTCCAATTTTCAACAGCGAAAAACCATTAGCAGATAAGTTGACAAAATCAAATTTACCTACAAAAGTATATCGTAAGATCCTAATTAATCCAGGAAATATCTTTGTGGACGTTGTTGAGATATTGCCTCCAAACTTTAACCCTGGAAAAGTGGGCAACAAGTATCCTATTTTCGTGAACATTTACGCTGGCCCAGGATCTCAGATGACTTTGAAAACATTTTCAATTGGATTTGTTGAAGTTGTTAGTGCTACATTGAATGCAATCGTTCTTATAATTGATCCGAGAGGGACTGGGCCAAATTGGGCAAGTAGGTCATTCTCAGGCCATGGTCAATTGGGTACTTGGGAATCGAAAGATATAATAGCTGTCACCAAACAATACATCAAAGTTAATGAAGCTTTTGTAAACGAGGATAGAGTTGCAATCTGGGGCTGGTCTTACGGAGCTTATACTACCTTAAAAACATTAGAACTCGATAACGGTGAGACATTCAAGTATGGAATGGCAGTTGCGCCAGTGACTAATTGGTTATTCTATGATTCTGTGTACGCTGAGAGATACTTATGGTTACCTCAAGAAGAAGGTGAGGATTCATATAAAAGAAGTCAAATTAGCGACTTTGCAAATTTCAAGAATATCAAGAGACTTTTGTTGGTACAGGGTACATCAGACGACAATGTTCATATTCAAAACTTGTATTGGTTATTGGATCAGTTCAATTTGGCGCAAGTGGAGAACTATGATCTTCAAATTTTCCCTGATAGTGATCATTCAATAGCGTACCATAGTGCGTCGGTTATCATTTATGACAAGTTAATGCACTGGTTAAACGATGCATTTAGCGGTAAGTTCGATGGGTTGGTGTAGGTAATAAGAGCCATTGAAGCTTTCCCTTTTGTATATATAGATAACTAAGGTCTCTTATCGTTCGTTGCCTCAATATAAGAAAAGCACGTGGACATGAACGCTATCGTGTAAGTATTGATATTGACTGAGCCAGGCACTTATCTTTCGCAGCCATTTAAATAGACAGCACTACATGCTATGTACATAATTGCCATTTTGGATAAGACAAAACCTTGTCGCAAAAATGATACAGCAATGTTTAGTCCACATTTCTGAAGAGAAAACCCGGTTTAGTAAACACCACTGCCATTCTTGTCAGATGCCAACCGCCCATAGATAGTAGAGTTAATATACTTACCAGTACCACCAATATACTATATACCATCACATCCTGCATGTAATACTCATCTCATTGAAATGTTACACAAAGCTTCTCATCGCATAACCCATGATTTTTTTTTTCAGTACGTTTTTTTTATCTATAGCTGGTGGATCTTGACAGCCAAGAAGTATCATCACCACCTTCAATCATGGCTAAACCTTCTAAATCTACCAAGAAGTTTCAAAGTAAACACTTGAAGCATACTCTCGACCACCGTCGTGAGGTGCAAAAGCACAACAAAAAAATGCAAACTCGTAAGAAGTCAAAGAAGACTGGCGATGAGGAAGAAGAAGCCAAGCCAAAAACTGCCCAACCAAAGGAAGTCTTCAACGATATGTCAGTAGACGAATTCTTTGCTGGTGGGTTCGAAGTTCCTAAGGAAAAGAAGTTTAAGAACAAGAAGACTACCGATGATAATGACGATGAGGAAGAATCATCCTCCGACGAAGAGGATGAAGAAGCCATGAAGGCCGACTTGAAGAACTTGGCAGACAAAGATCCGGAATTCTATAAATATTTACAAAATAATGATAAGGACTTATTAGATTTCGAAGGTGTTAATCCATTAGATGCCATGAGCGAAGACGAAGATGACGAAGAAGATGAAGAAGATGAAGAAGAAGCGGATGCATCTTCCAAATCTAAGAAAGCCAAGAAGGCTGCTGCACAGGAAGAAGAAGCTTCCAACAAGGTCGAAATCACTACTAAGCTTGTAAAGCAATGGGAAACCCAATTAGCCGCCAAGCCAAACATAAAGTTGATCAAAAATATAGCTATTGCCTTCAAGGCAGCCGTAAACATTCAAAATGCCCAAGATGAAGACTATAAATACGCTGTCACCGACCCCACTGCCTTCAACATGCTCATGTTGTTAACCTTGCAAAAAGTCCCAGAGGCTATCCAAAAAATCATAAAATATAAGGTACATGCTGGAACAGGTGCTAGATCAGTTCCAGAGAAGAACTCTAGCGTTAAGCCAATTGGTGCAATTTTAAAGTCAATGGCCGGATCTTACATCACATTGTTAAAGGATATCAACAACACAGAGACTGCAGCATTAGTTCTTGTTTCGTTACAAGAGATCTTCCCATATTACTTGTCATACAGAAGATTGTTGAAGGAAATTTTGGGTGCTGTTGTTCAAGTATGGTCTAGTACTGGAGATGTTCAAACACAAATTGCCACTTTTGCTTTCTTAAATAACGCAGCTCGTGAATATCCAAAGACTATCTTGGAGACTGTCTTGAAGTTGACATACTCCACATTCTTGAAAAACTGTCGTCAGACTAATGTCCATACTATGCCAAAGATTAATTTCTGTAAAAACTCGGCCCTGGAATTGTTTGGAATTGACGAAACTTTGGGCTATCAAGTTGGTTTCGAATACGTTAGACAATTGGCCATCCACTTAAGAAACTCCATCAATGCTACTTCCAATGCTAAGGAAGGCTACAAGACTGTATATAACTGGCAGTACTGCCATAGTTTAGATTTTTGGTCACGTGTCTTGGCTAGACAGTGTCAACCTGATCAAGAGCTGTTGAACAAGAAGGAATCCCCCTTAAGACAATTAATCTACCCGTTAGTCCAAGTTACTTTGGGAACCATCAGACTTATTCCAACCGCCCAATTCTTCCCATTGAGATTCTATTTAATTAAATCATTGATTAGATTGCAACAAGGGTCTGGTGTGTACATACCAATTTTCCCTCTCTTATCAGAAATTTTAACGTCAACTGCCATAACGAAACCACCAAGAAAGGGTGTCAAGTTAGAAGCCATTGACTTTGAAAACAACATTAAAGTTAACCAAGCTTACTTAGGAACTAAATCATATCAAGATGGATTATGTGAACAATTCATAGAATTGTCCAGTGAGTTTTTCGTTATGTACACCAAATCTATTGCATTCCCTGAATTAGCAACCCCTGCCATCTTACTGTTAAGAAGGTTTACCAAGAAGCTGAAGAATATCAAGTTCAACAAGCAATTGCAGCAATTTGTTGAAAAGCTTTCCACCAACTCCGAATTTATTTCTGCCAAGAGATCCAACGTTGAATATGGCCCTTCTAACAAGAATGAAGTTAACAATTTCTTGAAGGATTTATCATGGGAAAAGACTCCATTGGGACAATATGTTGTAGTGCAGAGACAAACCAAGGAAGAGAAGTTGAGAATCTTGAAGGAAGCTTTGGCCGATGAGGAAGAAGCCAAGAAAGCCCAAAAGGAGCGCGAAGCCAACGATGAAGACGATGACATTGAAATTGACGAGGAGGACGAGGAAGACGAAGAAGAAGAGGACGACGAAGAAGAATAGGCATAACATAAACGAGTGTATAAGTTAAATACATCTTAATCAGCAAACTATCGTAAACTATCGTAGACAAAAGCTCTCTCTGCATAGTTTGCAGAGTTGCATAGGTTGCATTTCCTTCATGCCACTGTGGTTTCGTATTTTTCGGAGTATTTTAGGAATCCTGATAAAAGAAAATGGCTGCAAATCATATATGCGTCCGTGTCGGGGCCGGGATCAAGACCCGGTGCTTTTCGGGGAAAAATTTGGTTTACGGTGCGCGTATTTCCCCACCTTTTAAATTTTGGGTTTAGGACGGGGAAACTAGGAGCTTTAGAAATGCAACATTAGATGGACTAGTTAAGTGTTGCATTATCTCATTCCGATTTGATTGGCAGGATTACGGAAGAAGCAGGGCGATTAGTGTCGCTTATTTAAGATGGAAAGCTTATTTTCGAGGAAAGAGGCTAAAATGGCTGCGAATTGAAAACAAAGGTGAAATTTCATTTCTCTATTTCAAGTAGGGGATAATTCATGCCATTGTCTTACATATTCATTAGTAGGCTAGGGGCATTTGATTTATTTGTTTATTTTAGTAAACTTTTGGCTTTTTAATAGTAATACAACAAATATTATACAAAAGGTATAGGTAAGGGGGAGAAAATAATAACCCTTCAGCTCGTATTCCTTTTCTTTTCTTTTCTTTTCCTCTTCATTTTCTTTCTAATTCTCTTCTTTCTTATGCTCTCAGTTTAGTTCGTAGGGTCAATTGGAATGAAATTTCCAACTATGCAACTGGGAATATTATACCTATCTCTTCTGATAGTGAAACTGAAGCAGCAACTTTTCCTTTTAATTCCGTCTTTTGTTCTCAAGTTACAACTTGTTAGCACGGCCTTTTGACCCTTGTCGAAGGCAATGGCACCATACTTCTCCCAAAAGTTCACCGCACTGTCTTCACTCATTAATTCATAAATAGCCAACTTCCCGTCCTTCAAATCATCAGTCGAAACTCCAACCAACAGAGCAAATTCCTTATTACCTCTATATATCTCTCCAGTACGTCTCCAGAGGCACGCAGGTATCGCCATTGACGTGAAAACTCTATCATAATCTAGTAACATTCTCTCAAAGCTTTCTTCTACAAGTACTAAATCCACATCTTTCAAGGTCCTGGCAATTGCTCTGAAAGCAGGGCGGAAGATTTGTAGCGGCTTCAAGATTCTTTGCCTGGAAGAAACATTCATGTAATTATCCATGTAGCTTTGAAGCCTGGCATAACCCTTAGCGTAATTATATGGCTGTAAAAGCCCAGCGTCAAGTTTGGCTTTAATAACTTGTTTCAATCTCTCCTCAGGTGATATTTCTGTAGTGGGATCTGCGGCCGTAAGGAAGAACTTATCCCTAGCTGAATCAGATATCACTGGTTGGTGTGAAGAGGCCTGTGAGTCATTAGTATTGTCATTATTGGTCTTATTATTATTGTTGATATTGGCGTTAGATACGTTGGAGGCGCCATACGGAGCTTTTGAGTATGAATAGAGAGAGGTGTGTACCGATTGAGGACCGGAGCTCCCTGTTTGGGATTGAACTTGTTGTTGTTGTGGTTGTTGTTGCTGTTGTTGCTGTTGCTCCTGTTGTTGAAGTTGCTGTTGTTGTTGCAGTTGATCAATGTACGGAATCTGCTGCTGTGGTTGGTTCAAGCTGTCCTGGATCTTTGTTTCGTTCAAGGATTGGGGGAACACAGAAGCACCACCTGGTGAGTACGCTAGTATGTTCGAGAGACTGTTGCTGTTTTCGTTTCCAATGTTCGCAGCAGTAGAGGAACCTCCACCTATCTCTAGCTGGTTATTGTTATTATTATTGTTGTTCATATTCATACGAGAGCCCATTCCAAATTGAAGTAGAGGATCACCCCCAGCATCGTTTAGACTGCCATTCACCAACTCAGGGTCATCAATCATGGAAAGGAAATCGTTCAAGGAACTAAATTCACTTCCTGCGTGCTCCGAGTAAAAGAATGGCTCTTGGTTATACGTGAGAGTTTGAGATAACACTGAGTTGGTCTTTGGCTGTTGTTGTTGCTGCTGTGGTTGAAGTTGCTGTTGCTGCAGCACTGGGAATTGAGGCGATATAAACGCACTCTGGTTATGCATAGTCTGCTGTTGCTTATACTGAGACAAGGATTGGTTCTCAGGGAAGAGTGTAGATTGTGACGTTGAAACTCTAGCTAACTGTCTTGGAGTATTGACCCCACTCGAAGGAGACGTAGGCTGAGGTGAAAAACCATCATCTACTCGAGCTAAAATAGGTTGACCAACGTCAATGCTTCCCGAGCCACCGACTACTCCAGTGGTGTTGGAGGTGCTACCGCCCTTTTTCATAGATGCAACTTTTTGTCTCTGTCTCGAGTTTGAGGGCTCATCATAACAAAGATGTCCTATACCTCTCTTTATGCATCGCTGGCACGGTCTTGTGTCATCGCAAATCATATGAGACCGTCTGCAGTATACGCAAGCCATCTCTACCTTCTTCTTCTTTCTTTTAAGTGGTTTGATCTTTTTCGTTGGTGAGTCCGCTTGTAAGCTTTGGTCTTGCGCTGAGATCTGGGGTTCAGCCAGACTAGATGGCTCTTGCTCTGCCATTTCCACCCCTCTTTAAAAGTTTCAAGGAGAATCTATATATATATATATATATATATAAATATATATGTTACACACAAATATACACAAGATGGAAAAACCTAGTCCAAAACGGGAATTATTGCAAAAAAAAAAGAAAGAACGTAATAGTAAGCTTAAGAATGACCCGGAGAAAGTCGAGTTGACTGTATAGCTTGAAGATTTGGCGTTATATGCCTCACTTTTGCTCTGCAGTACTTCCATTTTATTTATTTTTTCTCACATTGCATACGGTTTTGCTGCCAAAGGTATTTGGACATACACGACTTTGTGGAGAAGGGCAGGATGAGGGCAGAAAAGGTAAATACGCAAACCCTTGAAAACAGGACGTTGGGAGCTGTACTACAAGAACCAAATCCGAAAAGAGCTGAGCCGGGAAGAGTAGATAAGATTCTACCGTATTATGAGCAGATAAGAGTGCTCTTTGTACATTATGGCGATGATGCTCCTGGGATATTCAAATTGAAGAATTGGATTTTGCGTTCTTGTTCCTATCTTGTGGGGCATCTCTCTGTTGCTTGTACTGGTCTCAGTAGTCACACGATGTTGAAAAATTCGAGGTGCAACTGCATTCTTTACTAAAAATGAGTGCGTATGAAGTTGCACCATCTGTCTATATATACGCATACGTTTTCTGCCTTTTCTTTGCTACACTAGAGTTTTCCTATTCTTATTATTGCCGTTAACCTATCATTATATCACTACTCACTGATCATTGGATCCGTACCCATCAAGGGTAAGGTCACTATGATATGAAGCTACATCAGTCTCGTTATCGTTTCCATCACCTTCTTGAATATCCGTCTCTGCTATTTGACTTGCCTTCTCCTGGCTACTTGAACTGGGAGACAAATATTCTTCATCAATGCTTGAACTCAACTCTTTAACACTATCTACTCCTCCGCCATATTGACTAAGAATATCAGATGGTTTGCTATAAAGTCTATATTTGGTGGACGAAGATGTTCTGGAAGGAGGTTGTGGTCTACCAGAAACCTCTGAAACCGCGGAATAAAATGATGCGTCATCTGTATCATGAGTGGTAAGCGATTCTCTAGTAGTGGTTGGTTCGCTCGGCGACTCAACATCTAATACGACCGTGGAGGATGAGGGATCAACTACGCCTGCTGGTGGGTCCACCATAACGGGCTGATCAAAAACCTCAATTTGCACACCTGTTTCTACACCTCTTTCCACACCTCTTTCCACACTGCTTTCCCTATCAGACTCTCTATGACTTCCGTTTTCATATATGCCTTCTCTTTCGTCGTCATCCTCAACATCAAGCTGAGACTCCAAGTCAAAACTTCCATACCCAGTAGCACCACCTTCTAATAAGCCCTGATGACTCTTAAATGCGGAATTGCACAATGGGCAATTTCTTCTAAAATTAATCAACCAATTCGACAAACATGCTTGGTGAAAGAAATGTTTGCACTCAAGTACTAACACTTTTGACCTTAATGGCTTGAAATGATCAAGACAAATTGAACATTTATAGGCAGGATAATAATCATCTGGCGAAAACAAAAGGGTGGATTCAGGAAACAATGTGGTTGCCTTGAGATCTATTCCGTTAATGATTATCGGGGAGTGTGGTAAGGAGTGCGTGGATCCATTGTGAGGAGACGGCATGTTTTCAATTAATGACTGGGCTGCTGAAGAAATGTTCGACGACGAATCATGATCATACTGCAGCTCCTGTTGATTTGTGAGCTTGAGGTATTCTTTAAATTTGCTGATAATGATCAAATGCTTAATGTTATATATGTAAACGGGCAAGCTGTTTACGAGTTTAACGTTATTTCTCGATTTCTGTTTAGTTCTGCATCTTTGGCATAACTTTATAAGGGTATAGAATGAGAGGATCAATAGTGGTGGAGACAATGCCATAGATAAAACGAGGTTAATCCAAGACCCAATAGATGCGGTAGAAATTGAAATTTTAACACCTTCAACTAACAGATCTAATCTTTCATAGTCTTCCAAAGTGATAAAGAGTATTGGGGTTTTCATTGATCCATCCAGATTATAAGTACCAGAGTACATGGTGATTAAGCCTGCTGAATACTCATCATTACCAACTATTATTGCCTTTGGCTCTAAGTTTAGGTCAACCACATTCTTGACTTTGTCAACAAAGGTGCAATCGCCCCTTTGCAAAATAATTATCTTGTTATAGAAATCAGGAGCATTGATAGTTTCATTCAAATCTGAAGAGCAACCATTGTTGGGGAATATTTTAAACTCTGAGATAACTTCGGTTTCTATAATGTTCGAAAATGAAGCATATCTGCCCACAAACCGAACGGTGTTGTGTTCGTTAAGGTCATCGTCTAGGTTAGATCCGATTGTGGTTGTAGTATTATACTCAATCAATGCATCTACCGGGAAAAAGGTATTGACCACGTTGTTAAATGGGTATTCAGGGTCAAAACCCACTGCGTTATTGTTATTTCCCGAATACGGAGGAGAATGGAGCGAACCAGTTGAAGCAGTAGCAAAGCTATGGAAAGTTTGAGATGCCACCGAAATGGATCTAGATAATCCGAAACTCCATGTGAAAATGATGGATGAAATGACTAGCCACGCTCCTATGGCGATCAAAGGAACCATCATATTGGAAGTTGGATAAAAGGTTAGTCTATTTATTAGTTACTAAATATTTTTTTGTAGTGTTGCCTTTTGCTAGCTTGGATCATGTAGATAACAATACTATGCAGGATCAACAAATTATCACCAAATCCCCCTTACCAAAGAAGAGAGAAAAGTATAGCAACAAAGGGTGGAGAATAAAGTGTGTGCTTAGCAGCTAATCTAGAACAATTAACAGGTCTAAGCTTTTAGTCGATGTATGTGAATGCAGCAGATAATTTCAACCAAAATTTGTGAAGGACGGACTATATGGGTATATATTGCCTGTTTTATCCTCTCAAAGTAATGTGGAGAGATACAAAACCTAAAAATACGCGAGAAATCAACAGTGGCTCTGAGTTGAGTAGTAGTACCAAAAAATGTCAGTAGATCAGCTCTTACTTAGTGACTATGTATGTAAATACAGAAATATACACAAATAATTTGGAAACAGATAAGTGGTGCCTAAATAGCGGGACTCCATGTGTTGTGCTTCTGCTTTCTTCTCCTGATTTTGCCTTCACTGGGAACTCTGGGGATGGTCGTCACGAGGGGCTGCTAGAAACTAAAAAATAGGCCAAAAAAAAAAAAAAAACATGATCCCAGCCAGAATTGAATAAGAGGTGCAGCATCTCCCACAGTGCAACACAGTGTGGGAGCAACTGTCGTCGGTTTTGTGTAATGATGTGGAATGCGGCAGCTTTGTCCTAATTGGGAAAAATGGGACTGGCGAAAAGGTTGCAACTTCGGTGAATACGCTGCAATAGTTGATAGTTGTATGCTCAAAAGGCTCAGAAGGGGGTGGTACAGATCAAGTGCCTCATTTAGAGAGAGATCATGGTGTTTTCAGTGAGTTAGAATGAAAAAAACTGTTGTACAACTCAAGCTGTACGCATTTTGCAGTTTCGTCGATTTTGCAGCCAATGTTGAAAACTCGCTAAAGCGGCTTTTTACTAGCTGATAAGTTTTGGAAATTCAGTACGAATTATTAAAAGTTTACAATTTGTATAATAAAAACTGGTAAATAGATTAATCTAATCATTCTGAAAGAGATTTGTATGGGACACTTAGGACTAACTGTAGTATATAAGGATATCTACTAGTGTCTTATGGTAAGCTAATTTGCTAAACCACAGTCCGAGTATGCAGGATACAACACTATTCTTCTTTATGAGCCTCAAAGGAAAACTGCTGCAGCTCATGTCCGTCGAGACCGGTGCCCCTAGTCGTCATCTCGTAAATGTGCGCTACGGTATGCAATTTATTAGACAGGGTGGACAGCTCTTCTCTCTACATCTTTTATTTGGTCAGTGTAATTTTCTCAATTGATATATGATTTACAGCACGGCAAGCTCTCTTCTTTCAGTTCTCTTCTTCCTGTTCTCTATAATTCGTTTATTTATCTTAATTAATTTACTATTTTATTTTACTAATCTATGTATACATTTTCATTCGGGCCTGTTTTTTTTTGTTTTATATATAGATAAAACCAGCTCACCGAAACTCCTCTAGAACACATCCCCCAACTTCAATCTTGGTGCAATATTCATTGAAAGTAACTCTTGGAATAACAACTTCGCGGCATACGGAATTGTCATTTTAATAATATACTCAGAACTCAGACATGTCTTACACCAACTATTGTAACCCATCAATCCGCAATTGTTACAAACATCAACTTCAAAGGCATCTGAAGATAGCATCAATCTCTCTAAAAGTAATTGTGAAGCACCGTATGCAATAACACAATCTCTTTCCATTTCACCCAATCTCAAACCACCATCTCTAGATCTACCTTCAGTAGGTTGTCTAGTCAAGACGGCACGAGGACCCCTTGCTCTAGCATGCATTTTATCCAAGACCATATGCTTCAATTTTTGGTAATATATTGGACCAAAAAAGATATATGCTTGCAAGCACTCACCAGTAATACCAGAATAAAGCATGTCTTTACCAGAATATGAAAACCCTTTATCAACAAGGATTTGAGACATTTCCTCGAGATCTGAACCCCCGAAACAAGTACCATACTCTAAACTTCCATTTAAGACACCAGCCTTACCCGAGATCAATTCAATCATCTTACCAACCGTCATACGAGATGGGAAACCATGCGGATTCATAATTATATCAGGACACACCCCATCATCGTTAAATGGAAGATCTTCTTGTTGAACAATGATACCACAAACACCCTTTTGACCGTGTCTGGAAGAGAATTTATCACCCAATTCAGGTCTTCTAGTTTGACGAAGGAGAACCTTGATGAGTGCTTGATCATTATCAGATACTGACATCATCACTTGATCAATGTACGAAGGTTCAGGTCCTTTATAGTACGATGGTGCTTCTCTATGACTTTCTGCTGGTGTTGGCGATGACCTATCGCCTGGTCCGCCTAAAACATTATCTAAAGTATTGTTTGGAACAGATTTATTTACAAATACTTGACCACTTTCCACTCTCATACCGACTTCTCCTAATCCATCTGGGCCCAATGATGCGTGTGGGAAAATTGGTTCTCCATTTTCATCCACTCTCATACCTGAAACGATATCTTTAGTATGATTTTGATATCTTTTCAAAGTAATTGTATTCTTTCTGACCACTTGACATCTACCAAAGCCTCTATCAATAGATGATTTGTTCAACACTAAAGCATCTTCAATATCGTAACCAGAATAAGACATAACAGCAACAGTAGCATTCTGTCCTGCTGGCAACTTATCATAGTCTATTAATTCAATAGTTTTTGTTTTAACCATAGGTTGCTGAGGATATACCATGAAGTAAAGCAAAGTATCTATCCTACGGAACTGGTTATATGCAATAGCACCTATTGCTTGCTTACCCATAGCACACTGATATGTGTTTCTTGGAGATTGGTTATGGTGTGGATAAGGAATTAAGCCCGCAACTGCCCCCAATACAGTGAAAGGTTCAACTTCCAAGTGAGTGAATGTACCCTCAATAGTACTATTGATGAGGTCATCTTCGTATAATGCAATCAAGGAATCGTTTTCTTCATTGACATCCAAATATTCAACCAATCCATGAGTTAAGAAATCATCAAAAACCCATTCCCCATCAAGAAGCTTCTTCAAGTGACTTGCTCTCACCTTTGGAGTATTATTTTGAACAATAATCAATGGTCTACAAATTCTTCCCCCATCCGTGGCAATGTGGACTGCCTGCTGATGAGAATTAGCATAAATGGAGACAAATGCAGATATTTTCCCGTTTCTTCTAAGAGATCTGAAATTCAGTACAAATTTAATAGGAAATTTGGTGGTACCCATCAAGGTACCATTAAGGTAGACACCATAGTTACCTGGTTGATGTAAATTGGCACTGTCAATGGAGAGAATATCTTCGCAACCTAACACATAACATAATTTCTTGACTGGCAATTCTTCATCGTCAGTGGTGATATGTGTCATAAGTGCCAAGTTCTTCACCAACCCACAGGCTTCACCTTCAGGTGTATCAGACGTACACAACATACCAAATTGAGACGGCTGTAAGGCACGAGGTCCAGAAACTTTTCTAGATTTCTCGAATTGAGATGAAATTCTAGTCATCATACCCAATGCTGAGATGTACGAAAGTCTTGAAAGAACATGAGTGACACCTGCTCTTTCCATTCTGAATCTCTTCAAAGACCAATTTCCTGTAGAAATGGCTCTGTTCATCCCCATAGTAATATGGTTAGAATGAATGTTTATAGACAATAAGGCGTCGAATTCAGATGTTCTATTATTCTTCTTTAAAGCTTTGTCGATACTTGACTTGAAATCAGAGTTAAATCTCTTGAACAAATCTTCGAAAAGTAAAGACATCAATTGTCCCGCCAATTCCAATCTTTTATTACCAACATAATCTCTGTCATCAACCATCTTTGGGTTGTGCATAGTCATCAAGACACGACGTGCCATGGTTGCTATGTAAATGGCTTTGCTTCTGAACTGCAAGTCTGATACGGTCAAATGGGCAATAATGGTTGTTGCAATGGCTTCAACACCTTCTTGGAATGTCAGCAACTTTGGTGCCCCTGCTCTTCTGATAGTCTTGACTCTTTTACCCAAATAATTCAAAGCCTGGTTTTGGGTGAAAATATCCAACTTTGCTGCTTCTTCAAAGTTAATGGCAAATAAATCTTGGTACTGAGCATCGTTACCACAAACCAATTGTAAAATTTCTAAATCAGACGTAATACCAGCAGCCTTCAAGACAATGACAATCGGAATATCTTCACTAATAGAGTTGTGCTTCAAGTAGATCTTATCGTTCTTGGTTATGATATATGTTTTACTCTTTCTTTCATGAGTGGACGAAGTGACTGACGCTTGTACGATTCCCTTCTTCTCATCAGCTTCCACAATAATTCTATTTTTACTCAACTGTTCTTGAATCAATATAACCTTCTCAGTACCATTCACAATAAAATATCCACCAGGGTCTAAAGGACATTCGTCATATCTGGCCATTTCTTGCTCTGTGAGTCCTTCTAAAATACATTTCTCTGATCTCAACATGATTGGCATTCTTCCGATTTCCAAGTCCTTGTGCATGATGATCTTTCTACCTCTGGTATATTCTACATCGACGTAAATTGGAGCCGAGTAAGTCAAGTCTCTCAATCTACATTCGTGGGGTGGGAGGAACAATTCCTTGGTCCCTGGAGGTGACGTCAGCTTGTGACCAACTCTGATGTCAAGATATTTGAGATAAAACTCAGGGTCCACATCAGAGAGTACCAATTCATTTGCCTTAATGATCTTTTTCAAGTCCACATCCACAAAGTAGTTAAATGAATCTAAATGCTGCTTGACGAGCCCCTTTACTTTCAAAAATGCAGGAAGTAAGTTCCACTTGTCTTTGGCAGTGCTGATTGGATCAGTCAATTTCTTTCCTTTGTACACCGGCTGAAGTAAGTCGTTAAACGACTCATCAGAAGCAGATTTTCTCTTCATCTAAAATATATTTTCAAAGTTAGAAGCCAACCGAGAGACTAAATCACTGTTCAAATTACGATGCTTCCTTTGAAAGTTGTCCTGAAAATCTCGGTGTTCGTCTTAGTCTTGAGCTTGTTGTAACTTGCATTTTTTCGAAGACTGCCCTTACTAATGAGATGAGGAAAAGAGTGAAAAATTTGACAACATGCAGGAAAACACTAAGTACGTAACTGGGACCTCAGAAGAGGGATGATAGTTTCAACTGGTACTCCAGATAGTGAATATTCAGGAGATGGCTGCTGATAAGACTGGAGAAATAGAGATGGGAATGGGAAAAAATATATAAAACATGGATAATATCAAGGATATTTGGGAAATAGTTCACATACATACACTTCGATATTTGAGGTTATTGTTCTTAAACAAGATTGGGTGCAAATGTCCGCTGAACACATCGAACACATTGAACAACTGGCTCTATTATACGCATTTTTATTTCGTTCCTTTCCAGTGGTGACCCTAGAGAGACTGCAAATAACTCGATAAGTAACTTTATAGCCCATTTCGTGAGCTCCTTAATTCTACTTCTTACCCCCCTAATCCATCCACTGCAATGTACCAGCTCTTGTATAGGTGCACTGATGTATGATTTTGTGCCACAATTTTCAGATACGGTTCTATATCAAACTGGCAATGAAAAAAAAGATCACTAGGTACCCTTTAGCGTACTAGTTGCTGCTCGTTACTCGTAGACATTTCCTTAGCCTTTTCATAACGTAGTCCTTTGCTCTTTATAACTTAGCCACCATGTCTTCCAACTTGTTTAAGGCCACAGTAAATGAGCACTTAGAAAGTCTACCTGAGTCAATGCAGTCCAGGTTGTATGAGGCACCTGCAACATGTCTATCCATTTACAGATTGTTGCCGCCTATTGCTAAATTTTTTATCATGTCGATGTTGTTTAGCGAAAGGCCAGTTCTTCTCAGAGACTTGGATAAATGGTGCAAACCAGGAACAAGGAAAGTGCAATTCGAATCGTTGAAAAGATTGAAGTCATTGCACTTGGTGCTTGAAGATAAACTAGGAACGTATATAACGTTACATCCGACATTCCGGAAAAACTTCAGAGCCTGCCTAACTGGGAGTCAACAGGCAAATGCATTCGGGAACTTGGCCAATGATAGCGCAGATGATAATGCTGGTGTGACCATTTCATTCCTTGATTCATTTGCATTGAATAAATGGGAAACTATATTGCATTTCATGGTGGGGACAGATCTGACGCCAACGCCATCGGCTTCTGTATTATCATTACTCAGACTGGGAGGATTGATGGAGACCAGTGCAAGTGAGGATATAAGCGGTCTTCGAATCTCCAACACCGGGTTCCAGTTTCTTTTGCAAGACTCCAATGCACAGATTTGGACCATATTACTTGAATACCTTAAGATCTCAGAAGAGTTGAATATGGACCCTGTTGACGTTTTGAATTTTATTTTCATACTCGGAAGTTTAGAATTGGGTAAAGGTTACATAGTCTCCTCGTTAAGTACCACTCAGCAAAACATGTTGGCAGATTTGAAGGATTACGGACTCATTTACCAAAAATCAAGTGGACTGGGGAAATTTTATCCGACAAGACTAGCAACCACATTAACCTCGGATTCAGTAGCATTGAAATCTCCAGCAATGGCTATCGAAGATGCGAACAACCAAGCGGATTCAGATTCTGCTGCAGCTGTGGCGGCAGCTGCCAGTACAGCAGACAGTTCCAGTTCTTCTGGATCCATCATTCTTGAAACCAATTTCAAGCTCTATGCATATACGAACTCACCCCTAGAAATTGCCATTCTCAATTTATTCGTTCAGTTAAAGACAAGATTTGCTAATATGGTATGCGGCCAGGTGACTAGAGAATCCATCCGGAAGGCTTTGTACAATGGGATCACCTCTCAGCAAATCATCAAGTTTTTAGAGACCCATGCCCATCCCCAGTTGAAGATTTTGGCCAGGGAGAAATTAGACAAGAAGATTGAATTCGATACTAATAATAATATCAACACTGCCGGTGGAGCACCACAATCACAGCAGCAAAGAAATGAAGCTTCAGCTTCTCATAGACTTGAAATCTTACCGCCGACTGTAGTTGATCAAATCAAGCTTTGGCAATTAGAATTGGATAGAATCCAAACTTTTGAAGGATATCTCTTCAAAGATTTTGCTAGTCAGCAAGAGTATGATGTGCTCAGCAATTATGCTTCAGAAATTGGAGTTTTGATTTGGGCTGATAAGGGTAAGAAGAAGTTTTTCATTACAGAGCAAGGGAAGTCCCAAGTGGTGGACTTCGCAAATAGAAAGTTACAGCGGTAGGTAGCTATAGCATATAGAATAATAAACAAAAAGGGCATTTTCAGTTGATTGTGTTACTCAATAAACCTTCGAAAGGGTAACTCTCCTCTTGTGTAATTTCAAGTAGCGAAGCAAAAGAAATAGACATCCATTTGACCAGCCTTCTTCAAACCTTTTGTTACTAGCTTATGGACTACTGCTGCACAGTTGCAGCCTACTGGGCAGTCGGCGAGAAGAATCAGCCTCAGATGTATTGTCAAAAAAAAAAAAAAAAAACGCCCAAACGAAGAGTGATTATTATCTTTTACCCAATCCCAATCTGCTCTCATGATAGCACATCACAACTGCCTTTGCTATGCCCAGTGTACCAATCTTCCAAGCATTCATCACCTTCTGCAACAGCACTGGCTCTCACAGCTGATTCTTCAACTATCTGCAGGACGTACTTATATACAGTACACACCGACTCATTTATTATTGCCTTCGACTTTAACTGTTTTCTAACTACCTTTCCTTTCTTCTGTTCTGCAAGCTGATTTATCGTACTAATGGCTATCAGTATTAGAGGTTGGCTCCGAGGGATAGTTGGAGGTGGAAATGGCGGTGAACGTTTAGGAAACGCGAATGTAGCATACCAACCAGTGGAGGGTAACACAACCATGCCTGGTGGGTACGCTCAAGCTTCTCCCCCAGCATCCATTCTTCCAACAGCATCTTTGAGAAGCACCGCTTCAGGTGGATACACTAGGCAAGGAAGCGCGGAGTCATTTGGTGCAGAATCACTAAGATGGCTCCAGTTTCTAATCATTAAGCCCATTATTATATTGTTACAACTTATATTCCGGATACTAGCTAAAGTGCTTAACATCATATACTTCCAAGATGGCACTTCTGCGGGCCAGAACGGCATATTGCGGGGAAATGTGGGTGGTAGAGGAGCAATGGGCTCTAATGTAAGGGTCGGAAGGAGTAGAAGCGGGTTGACATCACAGCTAAGAAGGTCCGCCGCAGTGCTTCCTCACAATTCTTCCTCTTCTTCATTATCGCCCAATTGCGATCCAATAGACAAGGTGAACAAGTTTGTATGCGAGTTGGAAGATAATCTAACGCTAGAACAGTTGCACAACCAGCAATACAGCACCATAGATGGCAACAATAGCAGTAATAATACCAGCACTGTGCTCCCACCCTTCTACCAAGGAAGCTATACACAAGCACTTTACATGGCCACCAGCAGAGCCAAGTTCTTATACGTGTACTTGACCAACTCCAAAAACGAAAACTCATCGATAATATTTGAAAAAATTGTAACAAACCCAGAGTTTACTAATATTTTCAACTCCAATAACCCAGACGTCATCATATGGGGAGGAGACTTGACCAACCCTGAGGCATACCAGCTTGCTAATAGTCTCAGTTTAACTAAATTCCCATTCTTGGGAATTTTATGTCTCACCAGGTCGACTAATATGACACCACAGGGCCCTACGAAGACGCTGCCTCGAATTTCTTTGATTCTGAAGATTCAAGGTGGTATTAACCCAAATGTTAACCCCAGCACAATAATAGATAGCAAATTTATAAAGAAAATGGCTCGATACGCCCCGGAACTCGCAAGTATCAGGGTTGAATTACGGGAAAAGTTCATGAACAGAGCTATTTTGAAGCAACAGAACATGAATTATGAAATGTCGTTGGCTCGCGATAAGCTTAAGAAACAAGAAAAGCTAGACGAACAACGGAAGGGGGTATACTACCAGTGGAGATCGAACTACTTCCGCAAGCTAATTGCAGAGGGTAGCGATAACCACAATGGTCAAGTAGACAAAGCTAGAATCGCGATTAAACTCAAGAACGGTGAAAGAAAGACTTTGTACTTTCCCAGCGAAAGCGATGTGCGGGACATCTTTGAGTTTACAGAGATGTGCCAGCGTGGCTTACTAAACGATGACGATTCTGGTGACGCTGCCAATGTTGAGGAAGAGGATTGGTTCGACGAGTTCAAACCGAGTTTCAATTTCAAGCTTGTTTCTCCGTTACCACCTAAAGTAACCATCAATGAATATCTTGCTGATAACGCTGGCGTGATGATTAAGAATATAGCATGTGTGTATCCAAATGGGCTTCTCATTGTGGAAGATTGATAGAAATTAAGGAGGATATTTGCCAGTGCCACTAGCTATTCAAATTAAAAAAAAAACAGAATCTACTGGGCTTACATTTCTATATACTGCAAGTAAATGAATTAGCTTATTAATATTGTATAAGTGTTATTGTATATTACTCTCGTTTTCCTATTTACTCACCTTACCCTTCTTACTCTTCTTCTTTTCTTTCTTTTTCAACCCCACAAATCCGTTTTTGATGACGTTTATGTAATCGGACCAGAACAGGTCTAAGGTGTCGTGCTCCACAACAGTAGAGAGCTTCAGTCTTTGCTTGGACAGATGCTTCTTCGATCTCGAGGCGCCGGCTCCACCAGTGGATATTCTTACAAGAATCGGATATTTTGTGGTATTTATATTGTCGCCGCTGGCTTGAGGTATGACATTACTTGGCAAATCATTGAATGCTGAAGGTGAGGTTGGTGGATCAAGGTCCAATGCAGGAGATAACCTTTTTTGTGTTAAATAGATAGAAGAATTTCCGCTGTTTGCTTCCAAGATATCAGACAATTGAGCCAAGAAGGCTGTATTAGACAAACGACCCATATTTTACCTGATAAACTGTGTCTGTTGTGTCAGCTGAGCCAGTGGAACAAGTCGTTGACCAGAAAAACGAAGAAAAGTTGAGCGGTGAGCAAAAAAAAAATGGAAAATCATATTGAAGTTATATGCAGGTCACGAAGGTTGGTAGGAATAAGAGCAGCCTACAACGGTGAGAAGAGAGAGGAAGAGAAGACAGAGGAAGACAGAAGATGACAGAAGAATTGTACATGCGAGCAAGCAAGCAAGCGAGCAACTGGGAAGTGGACTAAGAATAAGACAGACTGCGTTTTGAGCTGGGCTGATAGGTTTTTTCGCATCTGTTCCGGTAAGAAAGGTAGAGGGCATGTGTCTCATGTAACACTACTCTATGGCAACTAGTGCTTGGTGCCGCAGATAAATCGGTCTGATTAGGATGCATGTAAAAAGACGTAACATTTTACACACCTCGACCGTGTTCTTCCCCATTCCACTTCTTAGACAAAACATATATCTGTAGGTCCACATAAATGCGGAGTCCACCACCTCGAAGGCTTCGCTGTGACAAGCTGCAACGCCTAACAACGATATCTCTACTCCGTCGAAGAGTAAACCACAGTTTCTCTGGAACCGAATTGCTTACAATTTTTCTTTCCTCTCTGGTTTATTTTTTCCTGATGATGTAAATACGCGTTTCCTGTACATCGTTTTTATTACTCTAATTTATCTCTGGCATAGTTTCTTATCAAAAATTCCAGTTCGAAAATACCCCTCTCTCTTCCAGGACTCATTGCTATACCTAGTTGTTTGTAGAAAGTTTCACTCCCTTACTGACTGCTATTTCCATAACGCTGCAACGTGATATGTCTAATCTCGTCAATGCTAACAATAGCCGTGCAAACCATATCTATGGTAGGCTGGTTGCTTTGGTGGTGTCTATTTTTGTGTGCTTAGCTGCAGGAACTCCATATTTGTATGGTGTATATGGACCACAATTGATCAAGCAGTGTGGCCTTACTGCAACGGATTCTGCGACCATTTCCTTGTGTACCAATATCGGTGCAGGGTTTGGTGGGCTACCTGGTGGTGTTATTATCGATAGGTTTGGCCCGCAGCTTGCCATTTTGTTTGGTTCTGTTTTCATAACTGTGGGCTACTTTGGTGTGTATAGAATCTACCAAGCGGCCTTGTCAAGTTTACCATTAATATGTATTTTCATGTGTATTATGGGATTTGGGTCTATCACAAGTTATTTCGCTACTTTGAAGGCAGCGCAGGCAAATTTTCCCAAACACAGAGGCTCTGCTGGTGCTGTTCCTGTGTCATGTTATGGATTGAGTGCAACTTTGTTGTCTATCATTGCTGCCTCTTACTTCAATGGCAATTCTGGAGGTTTCATTGGATTTTTATCTATATATTGTGGTGGTTTTACTTTCATAGGATCATGGTTTGTTCACATCTATTTAGATGAGGAAGATGCTGATAAGTCCCTTCAACATCTGCCACTGATTCTGCTGCAATTCTTGAACAATGAGAATGCAATTGATAGTACAAATGACGAAGAGGCTGTCTTATTACTTTCCAGGGATAATTCAGGCTCCAATTTGAAGGATATGGTTACCAATAATACAGGAGGTAATCCTGGTGGGGCCTCTTCAGTCACAGACACTTTGGGACCTGTCCCAGATAATACGGTCCCACCTCCTCCGCCTGAGCGCTCAAACTCACTTCATGGATCGTTCTCCTTCTGGGGTATCGGTAGTCGTACTCCACGTTCATCAGCAGCGTCTATATCTTCCTCCCAAGCTCCGTTGATTAATTCTCTCCGCGATCTGTACGAGAATTCGCAGTCATCTAGGGCTCCGGCGATGTCAAAGCAACAATCTCTTGCTTCATTAAACTCTACTTCAACAGCACTTGGAGTCAGCAAGCGCCCGACTCCTAAAAGCTCTTTACAAATTGTTGTTGAACTTTTGAAGAACAAGAATTTCATTGTACATTATTCAATCGTATCTGTATTGTCTGGAATTGGACAAATGTATATCTACACTGTCGGATTTATAGTCATTGCACAGTATTACTATGGGAAGGAGCCGGGTTCAAATGAAAGTATCGATACTGACAGCCATCAGATTATTCGCAGATTATTACAGAAAATGTCTGGTGGTGCTCCCCCTGGATCAGATAAAATGGCAGCGGCGCTTCAGGCACTTCAAGTCTCAGTTATTTCAATTTCATCTTTCTCTGGACGTTTAATTGCAGGTGTGCTATCAGATTTTATTCATAAAAGGTATCATATTCAAAGACTTTGGATAGTTTTAGTGACCATCATATTCTTCTCTGGTGGTCAGTTGCTCATAATGAATCTTCAGAGAGCCGATCTTATCATAATCCCTTCTATTATAGTTGGTGCCAGTTATGGTTTAATCTTTGGAACATACCCAGCAGTCATTGCCGACGAATTTGGAACAAAAACATTTTCCACTACTTGGGGATTAATTTGCACTGGTCCATTAATCACACTTTTCATTTTGAACAAGTATTTTGGAATGATTTATGATCATAATACGGATCCTGGAACTGGAATCTGCTATAAGGGTAACGATTGTTACAGGGGGGCATTCGAGCTTTCATTTGGATTATGCCTCCTCTTCTTTGCAGTAACTTTATGCGTTATATATGTAAAAAGAAAACCTTAAAAGCAGTGCTATAGAGCTGATTCGACAATTAAGAGGGGATCAGACATTCAGAAGAATACGCATTCCCGAGCATACAAAAAGATATGTTTAGAGCATAAATAGTTTATAATTACATATATAACTTTACATATATATTATCCATATGAATGAGTTAAGGTTGTAATACATTTCTTAATTGGAATATTAATATTTTGAACAAGAATAGGGTTTAACTTTCTTTAACCTTTTTTATTATATTTAAAATTTTCTAAATTACTGTTTAATATATACATAGAATTAGATATTGACTGCAACATAATGCCCCTTCATAATTTTGAGATACTTGAAATGTTACTCTTCAATCCCATTTTCATTACTAATCTACTAAATTGACACTTTCCAAGTCAATTTCTTCGACGATTTTCTTTTGATACTGGATCTTATTTAAAAGTGCTTGGAAGTATCCAAAGCTGATTTCAGCATCTGCAATTGATTTTTCAATTTTTTCTTTTTCAACAGACCTTTTGTCAATTGAAGTCTGGAAATTGGTCATCACTTGTCTAGCAGGATAGTTTAAAACTTGTCTGCATTCTTGAGAAATTCTGTATGCGTTCACATGTGGGTAGTCGAATTCAATCAATTGTTTTCTCAATTTTCTTGCTTGTTTCCTTGGAAATGCATTAGGGACGTCAGTGATGAGATACACTATCGAAATTCCACCAATACCTAACACAACTGGTAATGCAACCTTTCTGAGAACATCAGTCAGGATGTAATGAGTAGCGGTGTACGCTTTTTGAGCTAAAGCTCCAGCAGTGAGCAACTTTGTAGATGAGTAGAGTGTCTGTAATGTTAACTGAGTTGGGATTTGTTGCTTGATTGACACAGCGGTTGATGTAAGCGAATGGACAAATGTAAATGGATTGAAATATGCCATCTGTGAGTTTGCAGTTTCAACCAAGTCTTCCGGAATTCCGAGCCACAAAACGAATGATTCGAACGATGGATCAAAGAAATCACCAACTTCAATCAGTACATCAAGCTGTGAGCTCAACTGATGACTTTTCCTAGTAAACATCAAGTCAGACTTAAAAACTTTATCATTTAAAAATTCATCACCAAGGGTAGATTGCCCAACCTTAATAACTTCATCAACTTTAGACGCCGTCTTGAATTTAGCTTGGCCCTCACAGTACTCAACTGAGGATACCACCGTATCAATCATTGCTCTCTGGGTAGCTACTGCATACTCATATAAGTATTGTAATCCCATATATGGTACACATTGTTTATCACCAAACTTGTAAATAGTCTCTTGGATTTCTTTCTTCGAAGAATCATATATATCGGTGCAGAGATTTTCAATTGAGTTGTTTACTGATTCATTGATCTTGGATGATTTGAGTAAAATGCTATCATAGGAAGGAATAATTTGGGATTGTAATTTTTTAGACAATACTTTTAATTCTTGAGAATAAACCTTACCATTTAAATTGGAAAGAGTCTCTAAGTCATTAAGTAAGTTCAAAAGATAACTTTTAGCTGGGAGGAGTTTTGAAATGGATCTTTTTTCAAGTAAGAACTTACGGAGAGATGCTTCAAGATGATCAAAACGACCTTCATTGTTATCATCTTCGTCGTTATCATCGTCATTACCATCGTCACCGTCATCATCACCTGGATAGTCTAACTCGCTATTCACAAAATGAACAAACTCATTAGAGTTTTTGTAACTATCTGGACTCAATCCCTTAACTTGATCTAAAATTTTCTCTTTACACTTTTCTTTGTTCTTGATATGATCAAATTTGTTCACCACAATGAAAACATATCTCTTTTCTGCGGCAGCTGCTCCAATGAATTCTTTGGCTGATAATGTGAAATGATTTTCACTGTTTACTACAAACACAACCAAGTCAATTTCTTCTTGCCTGGAGAACACTTGAGTTGTTTGGTACAGATCCATGTTTAAACCTGGAGCATCAATCAACTTTACATCGATGATACCATTCCTTAATAAACTCATCTCGGCGGACCTACGATCGATCACATACACCTTCAAGAGGGCATATTTATCGCATTCATACACGAGGGTTTCTAAATCCTTAAGCTGAAAAGCCTCGAAGGTGGATTCATCAGTGGTACTGTATTCCTTCAGTTGTCCAATGGGGATTGCATGTACTTCCTCAATTCCTCTGTTTTCCCTAGTTGCATCTATTACCTCACAGAAAACACTAGTACATGGTTGTTGATCCTCGGGCAAAACCTTTCTTCTCAAAAGAGAATTACAAAATGTAGATTTTCCGGCGTTCAAATCACCAGTAACAAATACTTTAGAGGATGTATCATCCACTCTATCCTTTAAATTCAACAAGTATTTCACCTGAGATTGAAATTGCTGATCAAGCAATTTAGATACAGTTTGCTTATCAAAGACTACAGAGTTTGGCGATGAGGAGTGGCCGAACTTAAGTTGGAGCTTGATAATTTTGAAGCTAGAAGCGGTAGTGGCATCATCTTCTTCTTCGTCTTCGTCTTGATCTAAGATCTTTTTCTTTTCCAACTTCACTTTGCTTTCCTTGTCCCTTACTAGCGCCAAATGTGCTCTTCTGCTGTTCAACAATAAATTGTTATTGTCATCTTCAGTATTAGCAGGGTAAAATATAGGTCTTTGCTTGTTTTCACCTGATAACTCGCCAAGCAATTCAATCGATTGGTTTATAGCACGATCCAAAGATATTCTATTTTCGTTGTAACGAAGCTGCTGGATGGAAGGATCCATATCGCTAGCCTTGCTGAATCCAGCACTGCCACCATTGGCGAACTTTCTGATGTTTTTTGAAGTAGATCCATCGCCATCAAACAATGTACTAGAATCATTGGTAAATGATCCATCTTCCGGCATATAAGTCACAGTATTTGGGCGTGGAGCTCCACCATTAAGCAAGGTTTTTTCGTCATCGTCTTCGTACCCACGAATTGACTTAGAGTCTCCGCTTCCATTACTGGAACTGAAATCGTCACCGGACATATTTAGGGTATATTATGGTGCCAGTTTGAAGGAGTGGCGGGAAGTACAGAGCAACAAAAAAAAAAAAGGTGATTTCATTACAAAAAGAAAATAAAAAATAGAGAGAGACGAAAAATTACGTTTTCTACATGCAGGAATCTATATAAGGGAAAGCGTACATAATGGTAGAATGAAAACAGGTTATCACTTTAAGTCATGCTGAAGATATACGTTAGCTCTATATATGTGTTAGATAGCTTCTCTAGGGTCTACTTTGGTAGAACCATTATAAATATTTGAAATACATCGTGTTTTTTATTTTGTTGTACTAGCCCTGTTCTCCCCACATTGAAGAACTCACAAGCTATTAAGTATTTTGTACACGTGATGATCTCGGATTCTACCGAACATGATAATGGGCACCTACAAATTTAAGATAAGAGTAGGTGCTGGTGACCAGTCTGTTTCTTTCTTCATCTCAGACTTCAGATTTACTGTTCGTTATGCCCTTGAAAACCTATGAAGTAAGCTCTTACCCAAGTATCGTCGCAAAACCACTCACACCTGAGTCTTTTGCCAAGTATGGTGGGGTTATTTCGGCAGATCATCAGATCAAAGCAGTGAAAAGTTCAGCTGCAAATTACGGAACTGCAGTTAAAATGCACAAGGTAGCACCAATAGTGAACAATTTTGCGAAATCTCCGAGCGGGAAGCCGGCTACAGCAAACTGGAACATATTCAGGTGCTCTGCTCCGAAGCACTTGATAAAGAGCTCGGTTTCTTCGTCTACTGATAAGACTTACACATCTAAGGTGTTGGAAAGGCACCCATTTTCTACCCAAACGTTTATTCCAATGGGACAAAATTTGAACAAAATATCTTTCTTAGTAATTGTAGCTAAAACAGATTACTCTACGTCTCCGGATGATCTCCCAGACCCCTCTCAAGTTGAGGCTTTCATTTGTAAGGGGAACCAGTCTATTACTTACGGAGCTGGTACTTGGCATGCTCCAATGGTGGTGGTCGATGAAAACATTCCATACATAGATTTTGCCGTATTCATCCACGAGAACGGAGTAGATGACGAAGATTGCCAGGAGTGCTATTTCAATCCTGGCTACACCATAGAATACAAAGTGGACGGAGCCAGTAAGTTGTAGATAGAGGGATATGCTAGCAGGAAAAGAGCTTGTATTGAAATTTAATAAAATATTGCTTCATTAAAAGGTATAGATAGTCTACTTACAGACTTCATATGTAGTTCATTACATCTGCAATTACTTTATTTGCATACTCTTCCCTTTCATTTTCGTTCATTCCCTGTATCTCTTCTTTGGCAATGTTCAACTTCAGCAAGATGGTACTGAAGTCAAGCTTGTCCAATTCTTCACCTTCAACTTCACCTTGGCCTTCGCTCTCATTGCCGTCTTCATAGTCATTGCTCTGTAGTAACGGCACAGTCATACCTAACTTGCTTATCTTGTCTCTCTTGCGGGATTCGAATAGGTTGTCGTCATCTACACTCAGCACTTTGGCGTTCCTCTCCATTTGTTTCCACTCATGCGTTTCGAATAGCTCCTTCAATCTCTCCTTTCCAACTTTATCCTTAAACTCATTTACGCCTGAACTACTTATACTAATAAACTCAAAGCCATGTGCTATGCTCAAGTCTTCTATATCATTATCATCTTGAGGAGACACGACAGCAAGGAATCCTGGCCACATTCCATCCACTGATTCCTCATCCAATGTACTCCTAATTCTGCTTAATTCTTCTAGACTACTCTCTATATAATCTACGGTAGACTTTGCTGCATCTATACAGAACACCAAGCCTTCAAGGCATTCTCTCAATTCCTTCGTTTCATCAGAAGTGAATTCTTTCCCCCAAGAACGTAGCGAAGAGAGGATCTCATTTTGTTTCATTAAATGCAATCCCTCTCGACTCGCCGGATATTCGTCTATCAAAAGCTTACCATTTACATTATAATAGGCTGTGCTTAGCTCAAATGGAACTATAAGACCACTGTGAGAATCATTATGTTCCACTTTCTCAAGATCTAGAGTGGTGAATTCCTTACAAATTCTTAATTTTCCTGTACCAGGTCCACCCAACACTAACACATGACTGGGAAACATTTCCAATCACTTATACTACACAGTAATTGCGTTTGAATGGGGTACGTCTGCCAGCCTTGGTAAGTCCCATGTAGACCTCGATATTGATGGTGCTATGCAGGACTATATATCCTGCATACAACACCACATTTTCATCTGAAATGTTTTGGAATTTTCTTTGTTGTTGTCAAGAAGGGACAAGACAAGTTGAACAATACTCCACGTACTCGAGCAATTCGGAGCTTTTCCAATCTGTAATTAGTTTAGATGGCACCTGCATTGATAGAGTCAAATTCCGGTACCGTTTCTAAGGAAAAATCCTACGGAGACGGCAACCCCAGCATCTCTAATGGGATCAGCAAAAGTAATGGGGCAGTACCAAACGGAACCGGGAAGGAAGACCAAGGAAGGACAATGTTGGAAAACTTACTCCTTAGGGACGAGGATATTTTCCAGACCTCTCTTAATTCTGAAGACTATCTTGAAAGTTTGGCTCCCATAATCAAAGATTCATTGCGTTCCAATGGGTTGTCTCAATTGATCACCAAGTTGAATGAAATTGTGCAGGATAAGGACGAGGAGTTGAACACTTTATCGTTGAATTCCACTCGTGACATTGACACTTCTATCGATGGAATCGATAGCATTCACATTGAGAGTGACGACTTGAACAAAGCCTTACTAAGAATCAATTCATCGCTCAACAAATCCGTGTTTGAGTTGATTCTGAAGAAGAAGCTATTGATCAAATTCAAGGAAGTTTCCAGTAAGATTGGTGAAACGAATAATACACTCAACTTATGTCTTCAAGTATTGGAGATCACAAACAAATCACATGAACTTATCAAGCAAAATAAATATTTCTCAGCCCTCAAGCTTATTGATGAATTAACAGGGTTGCACTTACCTAAGGTGAAAGATTTCAGTTTTGCAATGAAGATATATGATAGTATTCCCTTGTTAAGGAAGATGATTCAGGACGAAAGTTTTGAGAACTTGGGCAAGTGGCTCTCGATAAATTTGGAGAGGAAACTTTTGGCGATAGGAGAAGGTGGGTTTGAAGGCATATACGTCTTGCAAGATGACTGGGAAAGAAGAAGAAGTGAGAGCGGAACAACAGGCTCCAACTTAGTTTTTCTCCCCTACAAGGTGAATCTGCCCATAGAAATAGCCTCACGAGACCCCAAGTTAAACTATGACATCTTCGAGGACGAAAGCCTTCAAATAAGCCTTACCATACTTTACGACGTGATATTAGTTTACCAAACACTTAACGAGGAGGAGCTATTGATAAAGTTATATAATAAAGAGTGGATGAAGAAATACAATAGGATAATATACCCGATAACCAGTACCACTGCTGCGCACAATACGTCCAAATCGAATAATAACAACAATTTACCTACATTCACTATAGCGTCTCTTGAAGATTATCTCAAGAAGATTGCAGCATTTTTCATCATGGACATTCAAATCAATCGTACGACCAAATTCCAGCTCCGTACCGAGACTTCTTCTCACGATCTTTGGGAATCATATTCAGTTAAATTAAAACCAGTACTATTTAACCATCTACAACTAATCAGGTCGAACCCAAATTCCCACATAGACGATATCATTATATTCAAAGACCTCATTGGTAACTTCATGCAGGTTATGGAGAATTCAGGATATAAAATTACAGATTTGTATGATGTTTTGATGGTAACTTTCCGTGAGTATTATGCTCCAGAATTGATCGACCAATTTAGATTGGAGTTCTTAGAGTCGATTCAGAGTGATCACTACATGCCTCTTATAGTACAAGATAGACAAGATTATGACAACGTAATGAAGATTTGCTGGTACAAGGCAGGATCACCATTCGCGCCTAATTTTGTGAAGCTGATGCCCATCAGCTTTCCCTTTAGTGAGGATTACGTCCACTATTGTTTGGGAATCAGATCCCTTTTAGAAGATATCATTACCTTTATTAGCAAGTACTACGGGTATGAATTAAATCAGCTAAATGAAATTATCTTGAATGACATATTTGAAAAGGTGCTTGGTGAAGTAAAAGGTAAGGGTATAGGGCTGGATTTGAAAGATTTTATTAGCAGGAATGAAAACAATAAGGAAATTATATCACAGAGCTATACTAATTTGGAATACTATTTGTACAGTTTGTATGAATTAGGTAAACTCTTGAATAGGAGATTGAGACAACATACTGGAGTAGGAGTTGGTTTGCAAGCGCTGACGAGTGCACAATCACAAAACCAACAACAAATTCAGCCAGCGGGTGTAGAGCAAGGTGGTCCAGTGCTCAAGGCAGTAGCTACATTCACCGCAATCAGAAAGTTTGCCGAAAATACCATATTCAAGATGGTTGATTCTAAGATTCGTGAACTTTTAGATATGGTTGAGTATGATGACTGGATGCCACAACATCGGAACTTGGAACCAAATTACTCCATTAAGGATTTCGCTCTTTTCCTTGATAATCTTTTCACATCGATTTTCCACTCGCTCCCACTGTCTTTCAGAACACTAGGTCTCTTTAGGTCGTACGATTTCGTTGCAGAACACTTCCTTAACATTTTGAAAGATGTACCACGTTACAACCGTACTGCCATCGAGAACTTTGACCTTGACATCAACCATTTAGAAGAATCTATGAGTAAATTATACTCTGAGGAATTGGAGATGCCTGAAGATCTCGGTGCTGACGAATCAGCGGGAGGTGCTGTTGCATTACAGTCTACATTTACTGAGCTTCGTCAATGTATCGACTTGCTCTTACTTGAAAACTATGAGGACTTTATTAAAAATCTGACAAATAGAATGAGAAAGTTCGATAGAGTGAAGTATGAAGATGGTGTTCAGTTAATCTCCAAGATCTATCCACCACCAAATATCAATGGAGCAGGTGGTAGCGGAGTCGGTGGGGAAACCGGCGGTCTAGGTGGAAGTCTTGATGGACTCGACCAGAACCATTCTGGAAGTACTATTGGACTCGTCGATTCATCTGGTAACGCATCTCCAGCAAGGCTCGGCCTGCCAGGACCACTGCTTATGTCGTCATCCACGGCTCAAAAATTTGCTAAATTCAGCAGCAAGTTCCGCCCACAAAACCAATGAGTGGCTTGTGAAGTAGAAAGCTACTGCTTTGGGATATTTTGTAAGTGTATATTTGTACAAGATGCGATGTTATATGTACAAGAAATGAATAAGAATGTGTAGGATATGGGAAGCAATCCATAGATCTCTACTTCCAAAACTGAAACCATCTTCTTCGAGGGATCTCTGCCTTTTTAGAGTCAACCAATTCCTGGATCTTATTTTCCAAATCTACAGTTCTTTGTAAAAGTTCATTCTCTTTTTGGGTGTACTCTAGAAGAACCCAGGTGGTGTGTAGGCCGATATATGTCGTGGAGGCGATCAAGAAAAAGTGGTATAAAGCACTGCTGAACTGACGTATGGATGGTTTGTGAGCAACTGGAGTATCCGAACTTGATTTCATGGCAGCTTCGGGGAATTTCACTGAAGAGTACTTCCTAACGGGGATTCTGAGCGACGATCTGAGCATCTTAGAAATAGAGTCAGTTGAATAATCAAGGAAGAGCAGTAAAGTGTGGAATTTTTTTTATGATAAGCTGCCTCTGGGTCGCTTCTGAGCTTTCTATAAGCTGTATGAAATCACCAGTGCCAGAATAACCTGTTCTCTTGTGGGGCTCCTTCGGCGTAGTTCTTCTTCCACTTCTTCACTAAAAAGTTAGGCTCACATATCTGGAGAAAGACTATCTGCAGTACGCGATACTAAAGAAGCTCTAGAGTGTGCAGCACACCCAGCACAGCTATGAGCAACGAAAGTACACCATTTTTCTCCCTCTTTTTCTTTCGAATGATGGAAAGCACTTGGTTCATGTGCTATCATGCTATTCACAGCCTTGACCTCAGATCTATCAACAGCACGCTACAAAATGCCCCATTATACCAGTCCTTCTTCAGCCTACCTACACTAGCTTTTCATCTACCAGTCACACAATATGCAGGACACGGTGGCGATCTCTCTGACTTTTTTTTCCTTTTTCCAAACAAAATCCACCGACTCAATCGAACAACCAGTGAGCAACGCCGCCAGACACCGTAGCCGAAGTATAATAGTTCAAAAAGAAATAGAAAAGTCCTCCAATCAGACTCGCACAGCCATTGAAGAATTGACGGACATCTTAGAAGAACAAAACGCAACATTGAACCAGAAATTGAAGTAACGTAAAGTAAAGTAAGGATTACCAAACCTCGACCCCAAATCTCCATAAATTTAATATTGCAACTATGTTCAGAAATAATTATGATAATGACTCTGTCACCTACTCTCCTACTGGTAGACTTTTCCAAGTGGAATATGCCCTTGAAGCGATAAAGCAAGGAAGTGCTGCCGTTGGAATTGTGTCTTCTACACATGTCGCTCTTGTAGCTCTTAAGAGGAACGCCGAAGAATTGGGATCGTATCAAAAGAAGATCATCAAGATTGACGACCACATGGGAATTGCATTGGCAGGATTGGCTCCAGATGCCAGAGTGCTTTCTAATTTCCTCAGAAAGCAAGCCATGACAAGCAAGATGATATACAACAAACCAATCTCAACACAGAGTGCGGTGTTGTCCATTGCTGATAAAGCACAAGAAAACACGCAATCGTACGGTTCCAGACCATACGGGGTTGGTTTATTAGTCGGAGGTTACGACGAGTCTACCGATTCCTGTCATCTCTACGAGTTCCAGCCTTCCGGAAGCGTCTTGGAGTACTATGGTGCTGCCATCGGAGCTAGACTGCAAGCTGCCAGAACTTACTTGGAGAGAAACTTGGATACCATTCGTGGCAGTGAGGCACACTTGAGTCAAGAGGAACTCATTGTACATGCGCTCAATGCCTTAAGAGATACACTTGCTCAAGACGTCGAGTTGACCTACAAAAATACTTCTGTAAGTATTGTAGGGAAGAACACTCCATTCGCCTTGTACGACGATGAGAATGTGCAACAGTGGATAGACAAGTTGGATGCTGTATCGAACTCAAGAAATAGATCAAACGGCGATGATGACGACGATGACGAAGATGATAACGATGACAATAAGGATGATGCAGTCAAGACAGAGACTGGAGCTACCGCTGATGCTGGCGAAAGTGCTGCTGATTCAGCCGTCGGTGCAAACATCCAAACTGATGCTGGTCAGGAAGATAGAATGGAAACTGAGTAGAATAGTATATAAAAAATAATAAAGTTATAAAGTAGGAAACAAGTAAAACATTGTTATAGACGAGTATTCCTTAGAGCTGGCTATGTTCAAGTGGCGCACTGAAGCGAAGAGATGGTTGCACAAGTAGTAATAACTTATAAGGAACCAACGTTACAGCTCATATTTAACAATTCATCGTGTTTCATAACTATACAAGGTTGTCACGTTTAATATTATATACATTACCAGTCGGATTCATCTACTTCTTTTCTTGTTGCTGTTGCTTGACAGCGACTTTCTTTATAGCTTCAAGGCATAAGTTCTGCATGACACCAACTTCAGCGTTGATCTCTTCAATGGAGTATGTCTTAACATCCTGCCTGATGTCATTAATTTTAGACTTCAAAGAGTTAACCAATGCCATAATTTCGTCCTTTTCTTGGGCTTCCATTAGGCCACCAAATTGCTCTACAGCATTTTCAGTGTCAACGCATAGAATATCAGCTCTGCTTGCGTTTTCAAAATGCTGTCTCCTCTCAGCATCTTCTTTAGAGTGTTCACTACTCTCTGCGATCATTCGTTGGATTTCCTCGTCTGTCAAACCAGTCTCGGACGATACTTGAATTGAAACAGTGTTGTTTTCAGCTTCATCAACCGCCTCCCTTGGCGTTTTGTCGGTGGCACTTACATTCATAATTCCATCGGCATCAATCTCAAAAGAAACAGCAATTTGTGGCTCTCCTTTTAAAGCTCTGGGTATTCCAGAAAGTTGGAAATTGCCGATCATCTTATTGTCTCTGACCAAAGTCCTTTCACCTTGGTATACTCTAATCTCGACCCCAGTTTGACCGTCTACAGCGGTGGAGAACATAGTTTGTTTTTTGATTGGAACGGCACTATTTCTAGGAATTAATGGACTGAATATACCCCCGTAAGTTTCAATACCCAAAGATAAGGGTGTTACGTCAAGAAGAACAACATTTTGGATTTGTCCACTTAAAATGGCACCTTGAATAGATGCACCAAGTGCCACAGCTTCGTCCGGATTCACTACAGTATTTGGCTTTTTACCAAACAATTCTTCAACAACTTTTCTAATCTTTGGCATCCTGGTCATCCCTCCAACTAAGATCACTTCATCTATATCTTTTATCTTCAATTCTGCATCTCTGATGCATTTTTTCACTGGATTTACCGTCCTTTCTATTAAATCTTTAGCCATTTCATCCAATTCTTCTTCCGTTACTGTCAATTTAATATGTTTATCGCCAGATATGAAAGGAATATTAATTTCAGTGCTGGTGACATGAGAAAGCTCAATTTTGCATTTTTCAGCAGCCTCTCTTATTCTTTGGATGGCAAGTCTATCGGACCAAAGGTCGATCAGAGAATTCTCATTCTCCAGCTCAAAGGATTCGACTATTTTCTTCATAAGGATAATGTCCAAGTCTTCACCACCTAAATGAGTATTACCATTTGTTGCTCTTACTTCGAACACTCCATCTTCGATGTCTAGGATGGATATATCAAACGTTCCTCCTCCAAGATCGAATACGGCAATTACCCCATCTTTTTGACGCTTATCAATTCCATAGGCCAATGCAGCGGCTGTTGGCTCATTGATAACTCGTAGTACATTCAACCCTACTATTTTAGCAGCGGCTTTTGTAGCTTGCCTTTGAGAATCGTTGAAGTACGCAGGCACAGTAACTACAGCAGATATATCTTCAGCCTCCAGCAGCCCCTCCTTCCGAAAATGATCCTGAGCAATCTCCTTCATGTTGCGTAATATATAGCCACTAATCTGTGACGGTGGTAGCTTTCTACCGTTGGTAGTCTCCAACCAGGCATCACCATTGGCTTCATGGTCAATGATCTTATATGCAGTATTATTTAAATCCTTTTGTACTTCTTCATCAGTGAACTTTCTACCAATCAATCTCTTGGTGGCAAAGAAAGTGTTTTGAGGATTTACAGCAGCTTGTCTCTTTGCCGGTGTCCCCACTAAGATTTCCTGGTCCTTTTTGGTAAAAGCGACAACTGAAGGTGTGGTTCTATTACCATCTTTATTCTCCAAGATCTTGGGCTGGTTATTCTCAACTACAGCAACAGCAGAATTGGTAGTTCCTAAATCAATTCCAATTACTTTGTTATGGTTGTAACGTAGATGGTGTAAACCACCAGTACTACTCCTTTTAACACAAGAGCGAGCTAGTCTTGAAAGCATTGTGACGAGGTGAATTAAATATTGAAACAAAAGTAGTAGAGTCAGTTCAGGATTTTTTTGATGAGGCTCGGATCGCAACTAAATCCATACCGGCATTGGTATGGTTTCTCCTATATACAGGATACAAGTACTATGACATAATGGTCATAGGGTATACAACCAATATGTTTAGCTTAAGATCGGGATGTTGTAGATGTGTATCTGAGTTATGAAGATGTCTCTCTTTACGATATCTGTTTATTTACAAGTGTTTCTAAAATTGAAATTAATGCATTATTGTACTTGTCACTCTTAGGTATAAAATTCGAATGTCCTTCCGTTAAACGCTTTTACATACTGTAACCCTACTATGTCAAGTGAAGCTTCACTAAAAAATCTCTTGAGTCTATTAATTTCTCGACATTCTGTAAGGCTGGATTCTTTGAAAACCATTCTAGTCCCTTGCTTGGTCAAGACTTCTAAATACCATCCAAAATCCGTTCTCTTTTTAGCTATGATAATTCCGTCGATATCAAGTCTACTATTATGAACAAACATTCCAAGCTCAAATGGTGCAGTTTTGGTCGATTCTTCTTCCTTATTCAAATCTACTCTCCAGACAAAAAGCAGATTCAATTTTGAACTGGGGTCACTTCTCCCGAATGCAGCCTCTAGGGGAATTAGTCCTCTCATAGTCGATAACTTGCCCGAGAATAGATCCTTGATACGTTCATAGTTTTCTTCATGAAATCCAGTTTTAGATTTCGGAAACCAAGAAGTTACCTTTGTCTTATCGACTATAGAAAGAAAAAAGGATTTCCTTACAGGCCCATTAAGATAAAGTACGTATTGTAGAAGGTAGAAAATGCTCATAGGTGAAACGTATCGTGCTGCATCGTCGTTGCTTGCAAAGTGATGGACTGAAACTAGCCGAGACTCTATAGTTGAAGTGTGGAATATACGCAATTCATTATCAGATCTAGAGCTTTTCTCAAGAATGCTTATGGAGCAAGAATTTACACTAAGAAAATTCTTACTTAAGCTTACCTTAATAGGCCCAATCTTCTCATCCACTCCTTTAACAAAGATGGACATTCCTTTGAAGAACTGTGAAATCACCTTCATCACTATAGCATTTCTGAGAAAGGTGTGTCCTATAACTTCGTTGGAATAAATTCTGAGGATACTAAAATCTTCTAAATAGTATCCACCCATGTAGGTCTCAGAATGACCATCATGTACTTTTATTGTTAGTTTCTTTAAAATAAGACGAACAACACGATACAAAAAGGCTTCAAAACTGGACTGCTCTTCGAAGTAAATTGTCCTATTTGAGGTATCATATTTAAGAATACCGCCATTCTCTTCGTGTAGTAGCATACCCACGTAGATCCTTTTACGTAATATTTCGGAAATTTCTGATAGCTTCTTTCTTCTAGCTTCTACAAGTCGATGAGATGCATCGTCAAATAGACTGAATCTGAACCAAAACTGCTCATAGTCAGGCAGCACATCTAGGTTTCGTACCGCTTTTACCATATTTTTGCCTGCCATTTCCTCAATCAAAGGATGGAAATATATTATCCCTAAATGTCGAATGGCTGCTACCAACAACTTCGTAGCAAGGGAAATTTCAGTTAAACCTATGGGATTAAATTCATCAACACAGATTTCATTTTCCTTGCAATAATTGTAAAGAATTGGGATGAATTTTGGATCAGTACTGAATCTTTCCTCAAAATAGTCATAATTGTGTTCGCTATTAGGGTCATACAACTCCAATTGCAGAATAAAAAGACACTGATCTCCATAGTAGAGCCTTGCCTTGTCGTACCCTTTGCAGGTGTACGGTATGGGTATTTCATAATCCGCATACACACGTTCCCACCTATCAAAGCATACAAAGTTCCAAAGGTATTCGTCGTCAATTAATTGAGAATGTATCGTTCTACTTAATGACGTGATACAAAGCAAGTCTTGAAAAGAAAGTCCGCATCTTACTATACGGAGCCATATGTCAGCAGGTACTTGTTCGAGAGACATATTTCTCCACAAGCACCGAATCTATGCTAGAGGGCAAGTTAGCGAACCAGCAATATGAAAATCAATGCACTAATAAATAAGCTCTTTTCTTTATTTTGGCGGATCCACAGGCAAGCAAAATCAAGTATAATAGCAGTAATGCTCAAATCGACACCAATGTATTGGCAAATAAATAGAAATCAAATCAAAACACACTTGGTTTGGCGCTCCAGGTTCTACATTTTCATGTTTCCCCATTTGGTGCAACTCTCGCTTATCGAGAATTTTTCATGCATGAAGCTCATCTCATCACATCTACTCTTTCTTAATCGTTGGATTAGTTCACTTTTAAAATAGTTGAATATATATTGTAGTATGGGTAAAAGGAAAGGAGGCTCTTCAGGTGGTGGTAAATCCAAAAAGTTCAAAGTTGGTGGCTTCATTGACCCATATACAAGTGGTGTGTACGCAACTTGCACTCGTGGAAGAGAGCAACAATGTAGAAAAGAGTTGATGAATTTATTCTCTGAAAAGATTGAACAGTATTTTGATCTTGAAAACCTTGAAAATAGCGAAGAAGATGTAGAAGGAGAATCTGAAGAACTTTCCATTGAGGATCAAATAAAGAAAGAACTTGGTGAAATGAAAGAAAGCACCGTCACCAAGAAAGAGCTTTTAACTCCTATTGATTTGGGCTGCGAATGTCTTGTCTTTATTAAGACTAGATACCCCGTGAAACCGGAAACATTGATACAAAAACTTGTAGAAGAATCGGCATCCCTGGCTCAAAAGACAACTAGATTCACTCAAAGATTGACCCCTATATCATTTTCGTGTTCTGCAACAAACGAAGAATTGATCAAATTGGCCAAACGTGTATTGAAACCGCACTTCCATAAGGAAGAAGGCCAGGAGCCATACAAGTTTGCTATTCAGGTATCCAAAAGAAACTTTAATGCTATCCCAAAACTTGATATAATAAAGCGTATAGCTGAATGTGTAGGTAGAGAACATGGACACTCTGTTGATTTGAAGAAATATGACAAGTTAATCATGGTCGAGTGCTATAAGAGTAACATTGGAATGAGTGTTGTGGACAAGTACGAAGAATATGACAAATTCAACTTGCAGCAAATCTTTGATAAGACATTAGGAAATGACAAGGACGATAATTCATCGAGAGTGAAGAATAGTCGAGTAAATGTAGCAACTGAGGAGGAGGAAGGTGAAAAGGAAGAATTCCATACTGATAAAGAAATTGAAGGTGGAGAGAAGACAGCAGAAGGTGATGAACAAAAATCTTTCGAAAAGGAAGCATAAACAGACTTACTAATTATAATTGTGCTGATAGGCAACTGTATATTATTTGAACTAATGGAAATCAATCAAACTCAAGTATTTATGATCGAGGTTAGTACGTACAATAAAATTTCATTACTTTTAATATATTTTTATATACAAATTTATTCTCTTGGTATATTTGGAGCTTGTTCAAAATATTGAACTCCACTCTTTCACTTGTACAACTTCTTCCCAGGCTAGCCAATCACTTCTATGCCTAGGAATCAAGCCCATGGTATTAAGCTTCCACACACCTACAGACATACATGCAAGCTGACACAACACAAATATCGCCTTAGCAACCAAAATATCATTAGAATTCTCAGGCGTGATCAACTGCTTGAAGTTCTTATTAGTTTCTGTGAAAATTGCTTTAAGTGGGCTCATGAATAAATTGAAGGCCATCATGATTGGGATAATCTGCAAGGAATTCCCTGTCATATAACTCATAAATAAGTTCATTGGTATCGATTTAGCAGGACCCATGGCAATTTCCCAGGCTTTTTTGGCTTTCAAATCTGATATAGCCTTGGGGTCTTGTTTCTTAATTTGAGCTGCTGTGTCTGATTTCTTAGATCCAGTGGATAGTTCAAACCCTGGAGGCGATTTATAGGATTTTGGGGTCTTAATGACGCTGATGCTTTCGAAATCAGACATGTTAAATATATGACACAGATTATATAGCTACAAAAACTACAGAATGGTCTACGTATGCTGGAGAACCCCATCAACAAAATACTGCTGGAGCTTGGAAGGTTCTAATACGCATGTTGGAGGGAGAAGTCCTGCACAATGTCACGAAATTATTCAGTGGGAAAGGGCTGGGCAACGGTTGCAGCACTATGGCCACATAAAAGAGATCAGAATCTGTAATAAAAAGGTGGAATATTTTACAGGAAGCCCAATAAGTAGAGCATTCTAGAGTAATCTAACGTCTTCCTTTGATTTACCCTTCGTTAGCAGAACTATCATTGCTACTAAAACCGTGTGTGTTGGCTAATCAAGGCTTGGAATATATAGTATATGCAGTACCACTTCTCAATTTTCGCCTCAAAAAGTCGGAGTGATAGTTACGATAGATAGTTTAACAGAGGACCATTCCCAGTATAGGTAGTTAATTCTGTTATCTAGTGTGCCTTGGTCATGAACTCAACGACGTCTTTCAAGTTGAATCCACTCAACAAAATCATTGGGTTATCCATAGTCTTGTCTATGGGATTTCTTTTGGTTGTACTTGCTGGTATATACGGGAACTGGTTCCCCATAATAATCGGGATTGTCTTCGCATTTGCGCATATACCAATTATTGTATCAAATGTGTTGTCTGAGGGATACGGTGACTACGACTTTAACTTTGATACCACCTCTTCCAATTCACCCAATGCAGCCAAGGAAGTTGGCTTATTTCTTTCGGCGTTCTTACTTATAAGTGCATTATCATTGCCAGTACTTCTTCACCATTCGCGCATACTTACCACCACGGCAATGGTGTTGACTATTATCGGCGGAGGACTCATTTACGGGACTGTGTACACATTTAGTCTGTTCTTCCGTGATGAGGAGGAGGAGGAGCTTGAAGATATCGGTGGAGGAGTAATCTAGTCATGAAATGTCGTCGTATGGTTATAGCCCTTTCTTTCAAGATCGCTGCCGAGAAGAATTGCTTTTTCGCATCTAGTCTGTTTCAAGCACTGTGGGAGTTTTGAAACATGTTAGTGTAGAAACACATCGCTGCTGAACACTCTATCTATTAATTCACTATCAGATCCAGCCCCGAGCTCCCAAGGGCACCAACTGCAATCTCAAGATTTCATTTTACTTCTGCCGGAAAACAGCCATCATATATGTTTCCGTCTGGTCATATGGTAATATGTACATAATTAAAAGCTACAGAAATAATCATGAAATGTGTATCAGTATTCTTAGAAGTAGTTCTTTTCTTTTCTTTCTTTTTTTTTTTTTTTTGTTGAACCGCTTCTAGTATCTATCGTTCCACTCTCCACTCGCATTGCTTCAATAGTCTAATAATAAAGAACTACCAGGCACGATGCCCCCAAGTCTTTCGTAGCATATCCGTCACTGGCATCTGTTGCACCCTGTCATGCAGGTGCATGCATTCCTCTTTTTACGCTGTGTCCGTGTAATTTTTAGGTATCGCGTTTTTTTCCTACAGAGGCCCAAATTTAGCAGAGACGTTAATCGATATTCATGTCTATGTTGATTCTTTCTCCTTACTGAACTATATCCATCATGACTACTGATTTGGAGTTGGCTTCTGCCCAGAGAGAAGTGTTGAGTGAACTCCAAACGGGAGAAAAATTGAAAAACGAGGAATTCAAGATCTGGAAGAAGACTGTGCCATTACTCTACGATACTATTCAATCGCACGCATTGGAAAGACCAGTATTGTCATTACTGTGGTTACCTACGTATGACATTTCTGAAAACAAAAATGTGATTTCTGTTAAGATATTGATTGGACTTTCTTCAGACGAGTCGATCGAGCCAGTTACAAGCACTGCAGCTCCAACTGCAACAACTTCCTCAAAGCAAAAGTCTCAAGAGTATTTGAAAATCGTGCTGTTCAGCTTACCTAGTACCATGGCACCAGATTTCCAGAAGTTCTTGCCTAACGCACAAGGTGTTCCTATCCCATTATCATCTTCTCGTGAAGGAAGCACAAGCGTGAGAAGCAGCAACGACGATAAAAGTGGTAACGATACAAACACCAGCTCTCGTGGCAATGTAGATGGGTTCAGCACTGTAAAAGATTATAGCCACAACGGTGAAGTTAACAAGTTAAAACTCTCACCAAATGGTTCCAAATTTCTCACTTTTGACAAGGAAGGAGTTATTCATTTATATGATTTTGAATCCAGTGTACCCATTGCTTCTTTCAAGTATCATAAGGCAGAAGGATTTGCGTTAGAATGGGTTGATGAAGATCTGTTCCTCTCTGGTGCAAATGATTCTCAGATTGCACTTTGGGATGTGAATAAGCCCCTGACTCCTATTCAAATATTCAAGACACATAGTGGGGCTATTAATGATATTTCATACACGGGAACGGGCCCCAGAAAGAATGGTGAGAAGAAAGATGAAGATGCCATGGAAACAGAAGAAGAAAATACTACTGGTGGTCTTTTCATATCTGTATCTGACGACTATACCACTCAAATTCATGAAATAGTGTCACCAGTACTGTCATCATCTACAACGTCTTCTACCCCAGCAGTGATCAAGATTGAAAACAAACGTATTCAAAACGCTGCTGCTTTTCATCCAGATATTCCAACCCTTTTTTTAACCGCTGGACAGGACAATGTTATATCGCTTTACGACTTAAGGAATACCAAAGTTCCGATCAGGAAGTTTTTTGGGCATACGGAGAGCGTAATTGGAGTTAAATGGGACAAGAACCAAGATCCTAACGTTTTCTATTCGTGGGCTTTAGATAAGAGGGTAATTCAGTGGGACTTGGGATCACTTGATGAAGATTTTACTTACCCTGAAGATAATTCAAGCTCTAGTAATGGTAGCGGGAACGGTGCACCAGGTGCATCTACTGGAGTCGGTAAAAAGAAGAGTTCCAAGACGATTGAAGATCCATGCATGAAATTTATTCACGGGGGACACACGAACAGGGTGAATGATATTGACTTGCACCCAAAGATTTCAGGATTGTTGACAAGCTCCGGAAATGATAGCTTGCTAGAAGTATGGAGATCAAAAACGATATTTGAAGATGTTGAAGCTGATGAGGACGAAAGGGAATGATAAGATCCCGAAAATGAAAAATGAAAAATAAACGAAAATAGTACTTTAGTTAGAAAAAAAGTTTAATAGTGTAAAGATACGGCTGTATAATATCACGTCGGGATGTAGCATCTACCTTGTATTCCTTAGGTCAATGTGGTAGTAGCCATATGTAAGGCGATCTAGGGAAGGCTCTGAATATTTATGCAGTGTTGATCGGTCACGTGCTTTTTTTATCTACAGGACGATTTGATTTACATCAAGAAAACAAACCTACAAGAGGATGATGTGAAGTAGAGCTCCACAGACTCGTTAAATACAAACAGCAGGCATGGAAGTTATTGATAGTAGGTCTGGTGATGAGACTGACTTGCCACTGTCTGCGCTTTCAACAGATAAATCCTTTTTATCAGACTCTGATGTTGACAATAAGAAAAGGTCTCTAGAAGAGGAAGTGGTAATCAAGAATGAGACGAGTGGTGAACCATCTTCACCTAAAAAGAACTCCGAGCCATCATCTAAAAAAGTAAAGTTGGAAGTCGATAACAATATTTTACCCCCCATAAAACAAGAAGCTCCCAAAGAGAAGAAGAAACTGTATAGTAGGCGGAAGGTGGAGAAGGAAAAGGAAGAGCCAGACTCTCATGACTTCTCAAATGAATCCGAAGATATTTCTAAACAATACAAAAAGTTCAAAAATGCGCCGAGGTTCAATTTGAATAGTGAGGAGGTCTTTTGTATATGTAGAAAGCCAGATCATGGAGGCTTGCTTATGATTTCTTGTGATGGCTGTGACGAATGGTTTCATTTTAGCTGTATGAAGTTGAATATGCAATACCAGAACTTGATATCTAAATTCTATTGTAAGTTTTGTCTGTGGAAAGAAGTCGGACAAACACAGTGGAAGAGAAAATGTAGATTGGATACATGTTATGAGCCGATCTCTGCAGAGGGGAATTCAAAATACTGTTCTGAAAAATGTGGGATAGACTATATCAAGGGAAAGCTAGTCACTTCGAACGGCGGACTTCTGCATAGCACGTCGATAAATTCGAAACATGACTCTAAAAGTGGTGCATCCAACTCAGATGTTAAGTCACTGAGTTTGACTGTGCCTGAAATCAAATCAATTTTGATCTACAGTACTAATAACGGCACCACTGACGATGAACAGTACAGAAATCTAAAACTTTTGGGTTCAAAACTACCCCAGTTGCCAGAAGTGATGGCATATCACTCAGATCCTCTGGTTCTAAGCAGGTTTCCAGAACCTCTTCAGTCTGAAATCAAGCTCTTGAATGAAAAATCCTCGAGCTTTCAAGACTTACTTAAAGTGTACATGAACAGATTGGATCTCCTTGTGAAGATGCGTGAAAAATTAAGAATCATCAACGAAAAATTACAAGAAAGGGACCAGACTGCAAGTTCAAAAGCAACTGAAGCGCCGACGGGTACAAAGTCTAAGAAGGGTAAGTCAAGCAAAGCGAAAAAGATTGAGATATGCGGTTACGAGAAGATATTCAGCGCTGATCAAGAGGAATGGATACGATACTCTGAAACGCATGAGGATGAGATTAACGCTCTTTTAGATAATTCATCCTTGTCGTACGACAATATTCATGAAAATATGCGGAAGCAAATTGACGAGTTAGTGGAGTTTTACAATAGTAAGGAAGACGAGTTGCAGTGGTTTGATGAGAAGATTTGCATTAATGACAAGAGGAAATGTGCTAGACATGGAGGGTGGTGGAGCTTAATACAAGACGAGATCTCCAACAAGATAAACGAATTCCATTCAGATATAAGATCATTGGAAAGGGAAAAGCAGCAATTACTTAGAGAGTACAGTATCCTGGTGTTTGAAAGTGGATCTAAGATACCCCAGTAGTTAGATCAGATAAATCGAAAACTCTTACTTACCATTGATACGTAAAGTGTCATTGAATTGTGTATTTAGTATTTAGGTATTGGTATTGGTCTATTTCTTCTTCATTCCGTTGATTGTAGCAACTATCTTACGGGTGTGTTCGTAGTCTCTGAATTCACAGAACCAAACACCTTGCCAGGTTCCAAGAGCTAACTGTCCCTTGGAGATGGGAATCGTTAAGGAAGTTCCAACTAGGGTAGATTTGATATGTCCGGGCATGTCATCTGGACCTTCATCCGCATGGATATAAAAATCACCTTCGGGCACAATTCTATTCAAAGAGTTGGTCATATCTTCTCTAACATCAGGGTCGCAATTCTCGTTCAAAGTTAAACCTGCTGAGGAATGCTGTAAGAACAAGTGCAATTGCCCAATCTCGTATTCATGAATTTGGGGCACCTTACGAAGAATTTCATTTGTGATGAGGTACGATCCTCTTGAACGAGGAGTTAAAGAGAACTTTGTTTGATCCCAAGACGACATTTAGTATATTCTGACCTGAAAGTATGATGCACTGTTGCTTTGTTCTTATCTTTACTGGCTCGTAAGCAGGGCCCTTCGCCAGTAGTTTTATATTGAAAAATCTTACCTGCATATAGCGCAAGAAATGCAACACTTTCAAACTTTAATTTTGCTTTCCTTTGGTTGCTCTGCTTGCTCTGAATGGCTCCATTGCTATACTGTGGGCAGATGTGGAATAGTGCTAAAGTTACTTTTGCTTGATGTTCACTACCTTATTAATGTACCATACAATGGAAAAATGTAATGTTTATAGCTTTAAGGAGAAGAAAAGTATGTCAAACCTAAAAATTAATGTCTTTCGCAGCTTCTCTTTCTTCTGTCGTATATTACTCTATCTCTATGTTTTGTTTTATTTTATTATAATTTACTTCATCTTATGTTTACTACCCTTTGGAACTCTCGTTAACCAATAAAAGAATACCGTACCGATCATATCGATGAAAATGAAAGCAGAAAATATCCCAATATCTCTACCTCTATTTTTATATATAGCTTTGACTTCTTCCAAGAACACATTCGTAGTGGCCATACTACAAAACTGGCATACTGTAGTAGAATTTTCATCCACCAAATATCCACCTGCCACTGACATATATGCCGCCATGTATTCTCCACAAGTGTATCCATCTACAGGAGCAAACTGCGCTAATTCATTTGTTGCACAAACCACGTCCGAATTAGCAAGACCAATGGAAAGCATCGCAGATACACAGTAGGTGAAAGGATTGCACCTATACATAAATATCCAAAATCCTGGCAATGGCTTCTCTGCTGATAAGACTCCACAGAACCCTAACAATATGGTGAATAAAATGGTACTTAAATCTGCCGCATTATCTGCTAACTCAATAAATGAAATACATAGTTGACCCATGGTTGAGGTGTATACGTAGAATAATACAATTGTAATCCACATCAAAGCTCCTCTTTCGTGAACCGTGTTCGTGGGTACTGCATTTTCATACAATCCAATAGGATAGTACCAACAAAAAAATGCAACAGTACCTACTCCAATTTGCCAAGGAATTTCAACAGTAATTTGTGCTGCAATGAAAGCTTGCCAGCTAAATGTTTTCGAAGGTCTCTCTCTAACTTCATATAAGTCTCTTTGGCTAACAAAATGTGGTAAATACTGTTGAACTAAAGTAATGAAGACAACAAGGAACATAAATACTGAAAACATTTGATTTTGTAACCCTTGGATAGACTTATCAGCTTTGAAGAATGAAAAACCATTGAAAATGGCTGAGAGAACGCATAGTGATACTTTAGAATATGTATATGAAGGAGTTCTCCAGTACTGTTCAAATACTCTTTTGGTGACTATCAAATATTGTAACCAAAATGGGGCAGCAAATTCTTTCAAGTTTTCTGGATCTTTCTCGACTGGTAGTTTGACAAGCTCCTTCTCCATTTCGTCAAGTTCCCTATTGACCTCGGCAAATTCTGATGAATTTCTCCAAACTTCAAAATAATCTTGTGTTGCTTTAGACCCAGGTGCGGCACCAATGACTTCGAGCATCCACTCAGCAGGATTGGCCTCTGGTGGACATGGATGACCCCCGTACTTTTCAAAATAATCAATTAAAGTTTGGCAGTTTTTTCCTAAATCTCCGAAGTACACAGTTTGTCCCCCTTTCTGAAGAAACAATAATCTATCGAACTCTTGAAGTAATATAGCCGAGGGTTGATGAATTGTACATAAAATTGATTGTCCGTGATCTGCTAGCTTTCTGATTAATTTACAGATAGACCAAGCAGTTTGTGAATCTAGACCAGAAGTAGGTTCATCTAAAAATACTAAAAGCTTCGGCTTAGCGACTAGTTCAACTCCGATTGTCAATCTTTTACGTTGCTCGACGTTTAATCCTTCTCCTGTTACACCAACTACAGCATTGGCATATTTTTCCATTTCAAGTAACACTATAATCTGGTCAACGTAGGCATCTTTTTCCTTCTTAGATACTGATTTAGGTTGACGCAAATACGCAGAAAACGTAAGAGCTTCACGAACGGTGGATGTCGTTAAATGTAAATCTTGTTGCTGAACGTACCCAATTGACCTTTGGAAAGATGAATCTGTCGAGTGTCCGTTGACCATACGAACACCTGAAGTGATCTCTCCACTCGTCAATCTCTCAGATAAAGCATTAAGCAAGGTAGTCTTACCAGCACCAGAAGCACCCATCAACGCAGTGACTTGACCAGGCTTAACCCATCCATCGATACCATTAAGAATTACTCGATTTTCTTTCTTGATTTTAACTTCATACCTCAAATTTCTCCAATGGAAAATGTCAGATTGCTTAGGAATATCAATACCATCTAGATCAGAGCTCGTTCCACTTTCCTTGCCCACTTCTTCTGGTGATACTTTTTCTAATATGGCTCCGCTCGAAGTGGCTGAAGACTCCACGTCTTGACTTCTTTTCTGCTTTTTCAATTTTTTCAAATCCTTCTGTTGGAAAAGTAAAATTTCACCTTTTTGCATGGCACCCTTGTTAAACTCACATATAATAACGTATGATACAAGGAAGAATAGAACATATGCAACTATAATACCCCAATTTCTCCACTTATGGCTGTCATAATATTCGTATGAATCGTTTATGTAATTATCCCCATTCACATAGTGGCTACCTAGCTGAGCACCCACACTGCTACAGATGTAGTTATCTTGACCTTCAATATTTGTATAATTACCACCTGTAGGAATGAATTGTGAACAAGCGAATTCACGACCACTAAATTCATTGGCTACAAGAGATTCGAAGGCATAGGCAATTGGATCAATATAATTAATCCAACGGCACCACCCGTGCATATGTGGAGTAGGAATAACAAAGCCGGTGAAAATCGTTAATGCTAATAACAAAATAGAAGCAGGTGTCATAGCTTGCGATAAAGTTTTAGTTGAAGCACCAATTGTTCTGAATAAATGGGACATGGCCAATGTCGATGTAAAGTTGACAAGTAGATAGAAAAAGAAGTGGCCAGCATCTCTTCTAAAGTTCACCATGAAGTACAAAGTTATATTGAATGTAATACAGACGAACAATTTTGTAGGCATCTCTGTAATAATTGACGCTAGAGCATCTGCAGAAGGATGATATAAAGCATATTTCTTATGCTTTTCGACAATCGGACGAGCTTCATAAAGCGAAAAGATCTCTAAAACAGAACTAAATGCATTGAATAAAACAGCAAAGAATAAAGCAGCAGTTCTCGAATAAAAGGAATGAGTATTTGCCAGCATATTGTAAAAAATTGAGGATAAAATCAATCCAATCAAGAAATGCCCGATGATGTTAAATAAAGTAATGGATGGATCTCCCCTAGTTCTTCTGAAGTTTCTAAACATCACATATTTGACTTGCATGAAAAATGACACAGTCATTGGAGAGCTTTTATTCAAGTTCTTAGATTGCTTAGCTCTATGAGCTTGACTAAACTGCGAGACTGCCTTATCACTATCAACCGCAGATAAATACTCGTCAATATCTTCAACTAGAAGTGCCTTTTCAGGAGAATTGTTCCAGTATTCATAAAATTCTAATGGAGTTCTGGGCACTTTATGTTCAAAGCCCTCTTTTACGATTCTTTCTGCAGGGTTTGTCAAAGATGTCAAGAAATCTGCAGTAGTTTGACGTTGAGGGCATGAATATCCCATTTCAAGGAAGTATTTCTTAGCATCTTTTGCCTTTCCATAAAAAATTTGATATCCTTCGTATAAAAGTATAACATTATCGAATAAATCGTAAGCATCTTGGGAGCACTGATAAATTGCGATTAACGGTGTTGCTTCCATAACGGTCGCTGAGACTTTCAAGGACTTAAGAAATTCTAGTGCAGTGGCTGCATCCAAACCTCTTGTGGAGTTATCCCAGCATTGAACAGCAGAACGAGATAAAGCAACTTCTGCAATTGATACTCTTTTCCTTTCCCCTCCAGAAACTCCTCTGATAAAGTCGTTCCCAACTTTGGTGTCCTTAGTGTGTGACAACCCGTAAGTTGCCATGACCACTGCCGCCATATGCTTAGCATAGTCTTCTCTGGAAACCCCAGGTGGTCTATTTCTTGGTGTCTTCATTCGAGCCACGAATTCTAAAGTGTCCTTTACCGATAAGTGAGGAAAGTGAATTTCAGTTTCTGCACAATAAGTCACTTCACCTCTGAAATGATTTTCAATCTGTTTAGGTGTGATCCCATCGTATGAAATTACAGACTTTTCATCTAAATTGAATCCGTGCGTTTGATTGGCAATCGCCTTTAAAAATGTAGAGCAACCGGCACCAGGTCTTCCTAATACAATAGTCAACTCCCCTGCTTTTATTAGTCCATCCATCGGCTTCAAAATGTCGAAAGTTGAATCGTCAGAATGTCTCAAGTACTTCATTATTTGTCTGTATGCAAATTTGACTATAAGGTTGTCAAAAGTGGACTGGTAGTCCAAATCTGTGGCTTCCCCATAGGCCCTCAAGTCCTTATAGGCAAGCCCGAGTTTGGCAGGATGGTAAAACTCCACATCAGATTCTATGAGCTTTCGCATGTTCATAACCCAGTACTTGGAGTCAAACTCTGGACTATCAGGGTCGAGCTTGGTACTTATTCCAGCTCCATTGGTAGTCATTGGAATTTCTCCTGCTATCTGCGACATACCTGTTAGTGTTCTCATGAGCTCCAAATTAGCCACAGACTTCACTTCACCGTCTTCTTCATCGTTCAGTGCAGCGTCACCGTCTGCTCGGACTCCACTAATGTGAGAAAATGTTCTGGCTAAGTTTCTAATTTCATTGGAAACCTCATTATCGTAACCTTTGTAATTATTTGCAGCTTCCTCTTCACCATCTAAATCTTCCTCGCGGTAGACTGAGTTGCCCGCTGGGTGTGCAGTGGGAGGATCATGAATCGAAACCATCTATTTTAGTATCTCTCTAAGTCTGAATGGTTTTCAAGATATTCAGAAAACGAAAAGCGATCGCAAAAAAGAAAGTATTTTGAAATTAAGAACATTCAGCCAAATAATAAATACATGAAGAAAAGTCAGTACCGGCTTCAAATACACTGACAATAACACACTAGCCATACTGAAAGCCCTGGCATATGTGCACAAGTTACCGTATGTGGGCTGATTTATGTAGCACGCATCACACATCTGGAAATTCGTGCCAATCACCTTAGCAAAGAAAAAAACCAAATGCAACCAATGCGGCTTTAGATTGGAAGAGTGGTGTTTATCCCGAGGTCCAAACCATCTTAGTACTGGCCGGTAACATGAGGGTCAAAAGTGTAATAAAGTATAATCTGTTGCGATGTAGTTATAGTTCTCGTACACTGTTCAACCATATGTTCTCCTTTGAACTGATGAGCAAGGGGTAGGTAGCATCTGGGACTAAAAAAGCACACTAGCGAAACATTTTTTTGACGTTCTAAAGGTAAATGCAAAATGTTAGGTGACGACTCTCGACCAATATGGTGGTATTCGTGACTGCATCAAACTAGACGAGGAAATACACACCTGGTCTTGTTCCATATGGGACAAGGACTTGCCCAAGCGCTTTTATTATGAAAAACGTTGTGATGATGTTTGTATTTCATTTCAGCACTTCTGGTGCGGAAATACGAGATGATCGTGCATAATCATCACCATCTACTGCATATTCCGCTCCCATTCTTTGTGGAGAACGCAGCTCGAAATATTTTGTCTGGAGATAAGAACAGCTTGATGCGTACTATGTTCAGTATTCAATAATCCAGGGACATGGTTTACAGGTGCAATGCAGTCCAATTAAGTTAACTAAATGGCTTAAAAATGTTTTCAAATAAAAATGTAGAAGAAATGTCATTTACCTTACGCTCAAGTCTATCTCATCTTCTGCTTGCTTCCTTTTGGAACTCTTGTAAGCCAATAAAAAAATATAGTTCCTGCGATATTTATAAAGATGAAAGCAGAAAATATCCCAATATCTCTTTTTCTTTTATCATAATACGCATGAACGGTACTCAAGAACGTGTCCGTTGAGCTAAGTGCGCAATATTGGCAAATTCCTGTAGTACTTGAATCAACCAAATACCCACCTGCGAAATCTATATAATTCTTCATGTACTCACCACAGGTTTGACCGTCGGTAGGATAAAATTTCGATAACTCAGTCAGATCGCATTGTACTTCAGCTCTAGCGAGCCCAATTGATAACATTGCCGAAACACAATAAGTAAATGGATTGATTCTATACATAAATATCCAAAATCCCGGCAATGGTGAAGCCGCAGATAGTACACCACAAAATATTAAGCACATAGTAAACAAAAGGGAACTCAAATTTGCAGCATTGTCAGCAAGCTCATTGAATGAAATACACAATTGACCCATAGTAGAGGCATACACATAAAATATTACAGCCGTGAGCCACATCAAGGCTCCTCTTTCGTGAACATCGTGTGTCAATTTCCCATTTCGATATAATCCAATAGGATAATACCAACAGAAAAACGATAAAGTACCAGCGAAAATTTGCCATGGAATTTCAACTGTGATTTGAGCCGCTATGAATGTTTGCCAGCTGAAAGTCTTGGATGGCCTTTCTCGAACTTCGTATAAGTCTCTCTGGGTAACAAACTGCGGCAAATATTGCTGAACCAAGGTATTAAAAGCAACAAGAAATGTGAATATAGAAAACATCTGATTTTGTAAACCCTGTATAGTCTTTTCAGCATTGAAAAACGCAAATCCGTTGTATAGCGCAGTTATAGCTGATAACAAAATTTTTGAGTACGTGTAAGAAGGTGTTCGCCAATATTGTTCAAACAATCTTTTAGTGACGACAAGGTACTGGAACCAGAATGGTGTTGCAAATTCTTTTAAATTTTCTGGATTATCATCAACTGGCTTTTCGATAAGTTCCTGTTCCATTCTGTCAAGTTCTTTGTTGATAAGAATGTACTCATCTGAGTTCCGCCAAACTTCAAAATAATCTTGTGTTGCTTTAGACCCAGGTGCTGCACCAATTACTTCGAGCATCCACTCAGCAGGATTGGCCTCTGGCGGACATGGGTGACCCCCGTACTTTTCAAAATAATCAATTAAAGTTTGGCAGTTTTTTCCTAAATCTCCGAAGTACACAGTTTCACCCCCTTTCTGAAGAAACAATAATCTGTCGAACTCTTGAAGTAGTATAGCCGAGGGTTGATGGATTGTACATAAAATAGATTGTCCGTGATCTGCTAGCTTTCTGATTAATTTACAGATAGACCAAGCAGTTTGTGAATCTAGACCAGAAGTAGGTTCATCTAAAAATACTAAAAGCTTCGGCTTAGCGACTAGTTCAACTCCGATTGTCAATCTTTTACGTTGCTCGACGTTTAATCCTTCTCCTGTTACACCAACTACAGCATTGGCATATTTTTCCATTTCAAGTAACACTATAATCTGGTCAACGTAGGCATCTTTTTCCTTCTTAGATACTGATTTAGGTTGACGCAAATACGCAGAAAACGTAAGAGCTTCACGAACGGTGGATGTCGTTAAATGTAAATCTTGTTGCTGAACGTACCCAATTGACCTTTGGAAAGATGAATCTGTCGAGTGTCCGTTGACCATACGAACACCTGAAGTGATCTCTCCACTCGTCAATCTCTCAGATAACGCATTAAGTAAGGTAGTCTTACCAGCACCAGAAGCACCCATCAACGCAGTGACTTGACCAGGCTTAACCCATCCGTCGATATTGTTAAGAATAACTCTATTTTCCTTTTGAATCTTTACTTCATATGTTAAACTTCTCCAGTGGAAAATATTTGACTGAATTGGCAAGCCAATTACTGAACTTGAATCAGATCTTGAATTTGAGTCTTCTATTGGTGTCAGTTCATTTTCGGGCAGAACCTTTTCTACTAAGATCTTTCCCGAATTAGCTCCATTTGACTCTATGTCTTGTTTACGAACCTGGCGTCTCAACTTCTTTAGTTCTCGCTTCTGGAACAATAAAATTTCACCTTTTTGCATCGCACCTTTGTTATATTCACAGGTAACAATATATGTTATAAGAAAGAAAATGGTGTAAGCTAGTAAAATCCCAAAATTTCTCCATTTGTTTTTATTATAATACTCGTATGCAGTGTTTATATAAGCATCACCATTAACATAGTGACTACCCAACACCGCACCAACTTGAGGACAAATATAATTATCATCTCCTACAATATTCGTATAATTTCCACCTGTTGGAACAAATGCAGAACATTCAAATTCACGTTCGTGAAATTCATTTGAAATAAGTGCTTCAAATGCATAAGCTACGGGGTCAATATAATTTATCCATCGGCACCAACCATGCATCTTGGGAGTAGGAATAACAAATCCAGTAAAAAAGGTAAGTGAGTATAGTAAGATGGACGCTGGAGTCATAGCCTGCGACAATGTCTTAAACGACGCACCTATTGTTCTGAAAAGGTGTGACATTGCTAGGGTAGCAAAGAAGTTTATCAATAAGTAAAAGAAGAAATGGCCGGGCTCTCTTCTGAAGTTAATCATGAAGTATAAAACTAAATTAAATGCTATGCATACCAGAATCTTTGCTGGTAATTCTGTAATAATGGACGCTAAGGCATCTGCAGAAGGGTGGTACAATGCATACTTTTTATGTTTCTCGACTATGGGGCGAGCTTCATAAAGTGAAAATATTTCCAACATGGAAGCGAATGCATTAAATAACACGGCAAAAAATAGGCCTGCACTTCTTGAGTAGAAAGATTGAGTATTGGGTTGCAAGTTGTAGAAGACAGACGACAATATCAAGCCCATAACTGTGTTCCCTACGACGTTGAAGATGGTAATGGAAGGGTCACCTTTTATTCTTCTAAAATTACGAAATATGATGTATTTCACTTGCATGAAATATGAAACAGTCATAGGTGAATTTCTTCGTAAATTATTGGATTGCTTGGCTCTATGAGCTTGAGCAAAATGGGAGCTTGCTTCTTTTCCATTCACGGCTAATAGGTACTCATCCACTTCTTTAGCTACTTCAAGTCTCTCAGGTGAGTTATTCCAATACTCATAAAACTCAAGAGGTGTTCTGGGAACTTTATTTTCATAGCCCTTCTTCACAATCCGTTCCACAGGGTTGGTCAAAGATGTTAAAAAATCTGCAGTTGTTTGGCGTTGAGGGCATTCATAACCCATTTCCAAAAAATACCGCTTTGCTACTCTAGAGTTTCCAAAGAATATTTGATATCCATCATAAAGTACAATTACTTTGTCAAACAAATCGTATGAATCTTGAGAACACTGATAAATTGCAATCAATGGTGTTGATTGCAATACAGTCGCAGAAACTTTGAGCGCTTTAAGAAATTCTAATGCAGTGGCTGAATCCAAGCCTCTCGTAGAATTATCCCAACATTGTAGGGCCGATCTAACTAAAGCAACTTCTGCAATTGACACTCTCTTCCTTTCCCCTCCGGAAACACCTCTAATGAAATCATTTCCTACCTTTGTATTTCGAGTGTGAGATAAGCCGTATGCTGCCATGACCACGGCTGCCATGTGCTTGGCATACATTTCTCTTGAAACTCCTGGTGGTCTGTTCTTTGGAGTTTTCATTCTTGCAACAAATTCCAATGTGATCCCTACACTTAATTGTGGAAAATGATTCTCAGTTTCTGCACAATACGTTACATCACCCCTGAAGTGCTTTTGAATTTGCTTAGGGGTGATTCCATCATAGGAAATTATAGATTTTGGGTCGACGTTGAAACCGTAAGTCTGATTGGCAATAGTTTTCAAAAAAGTTGAACATCCAGCGCCGGGTCTACCTAGCACTACGGTTAACTCACCGGGCTTTACAATGCCTTCCATGGGTTTTAAGATGTCAAAATAAGTTCCTTGGCTGAACCGGAATAGTTTTCGTAACCCTCTTTCAGTATATTTCAATAAAAAGTTAGAAAAAGTCGACTGGTAATCAGAATCTGTTGCGATTCCGTATGCTCTTAAATTCTTGTAAGCGACCCCGAGTTTAGCTGGTCTATAAAAGTCTACGTCAGAGTCCATGAGTTTTCTCATATTCAATACCCAGAACTTGGAGTCGAATTCGGAAGAGTTGGGGTCTAACCTTGGGTCAATGACATCCTTTGACATAGGGATAGCGCCAGGTACGTCTGATAAGCTCGTAAGAGTGCGCATAAGTTCCAAATTTGCAGTCGATTTCACCTCTCCATAATCTTCATCTCCAATTGATCGTTCATTCACTAGTGATCTTGCTAGATCTTTAATTTCGTTAGCAGTACCTGCATTGAAACCATCATACTCTTTTGCACTTTCATCGTCTGGTTCATCATACCTATCGTTAGATAGCGGTTCCTTGTTGATCTGGAAGGACAGTGAACTCATTATTCAGAGCAGCAAAATTGATTTTGAGACAGATTAAATAAAATGGGAAGAAAGTTCAAAAATTGCTACATTTGAAACTCGAAATAATGATTTATATAACTTTCTGGATACCATCCCCGTATTTCCCCGGACTTAGAAATTAAGCTATTTGCTTTTGAATAAAGGTGGAGTTGAAGCCCAGAGGAAAAAAAAAAATGTTACACATATGTCACATATTCGAGAGATGTCACTCGAAAATCGATAATAAAAACAAAAAAAAAGGTCGATGAAAAGGTTTGTGCGCTCCTAGTCAGCCTCATAAAATTGCAATATGGCTGGCAAGAAGCGGAAGAATGAGTATGTAGATCCTTTCAAAGCATTTGAGATGGAGCGCGAAGCAAACACACAGCGTTTGTTGAAAGACAGGAAGTTAGTTATCAATAGAGGGGCAACAGCCGCAAACTCTGGTACTACACCTGAAACACTTGTTGGTAAGTCCAGAAATACAAGTTCAAGGAATCAGCAACCACAACCACAACATAAACAGCCAATAGATAGTTCTTCTCTGGGATGCAAAACTCCTACGGATGAAAGTAAAATATCTATGTCTAACATTAGAGAGACTATATTTACACTCCATACAAATCCGGACGCTTCAACTCGTCCTCGAGCGCCTTTTTCTGAGGCACATGCTGAGTGCGTAAACCCCACGATAAATCCGACCGGCAGGAAAGAAAAGACTCGAATTGGAGTTCAAAAGCTTGGAAGTCTAATTAGGAAGTCCGAAATTTCTAAAGCTGCTTCAAAAACGGGAGCGCATGCAAGAGTTAATCATTTCATCGAGCAATTGCTTTTTCATTTCAGCTTCTCGGAAGCGCAGCTGGTTACCAAGTATCTAGTATATTCAAATATATATAGACTAATAGCTTGGTTTAAAAATAATCGGTTTGAATTTATTAATGTGCACGACAACATTGATGATCTAAGAGATGCTGCCCAGTATAAGCTAATGGCACCAGAAATGAGGCCTCGACTAGAAACGTCTCTCAAAAATTTGCTAGCAAAAGCAACTGAAAAAACTGATAATGGAGAAAACACTATAATTTCCCGCGTCCTTAACATGAGGTATATTCCGAAGGATCTACGCAGGAACAAAGAAGAAGCACCTCCAACTCATATAGTAGAAGGCGCGAAAAGAGTAGGTATATATATGGTTGGCGCAAAGTTGAAAGATATTCAAACCAAGGAGTCTCTTGCTGTGCTATTGATGAAACCAGGTAGCAGAATAAATTTTTTAGTTGGTGATTTGCTTAGCTTACCTGACAAGCCTAAGTATACTCAACTCATTGATGAGAAAGAGTTTCCGGTATACTTGACTTTTCAGATATTTCGGGAGCCTAGTAGTAATCATTAGAGTTCAATTCGTAGTTCAAGTAAGTTGGGCGAGAATTGATAGTCCACCGTTTGACTCCGGTTTCGATCTCTGTGGTTTACCCTCCCCACACTTTATAAGCCCTTCAGAAAAGCGAAGGTCACCGCGTAAAAAATATTTTTTAAACAATTAGTATAAATGCAGAAGCAGGCAAGGATGAAACCGAAATTAAGTTTGTTTTCTGTAATCGGTGGTATAGCTAAAAATGTTCTCAAAGGCAGAATTAGAAGTAAATTTATTTGCTAAGAGCCATTTTGGACCAAATGATATTGTTAAAGGTGAGGTAGTGGTGACAGCTAAGAAAAGCTTCTCTCTAAATGTATTGCAATGTACGTTTCGCGGTGAAGTGGTGCTTACCATGAAACGTACTACAGAAGGGAAGTATATTGGGGAGAGCTATATTCCACCACTGAAAGAAACTCTTGTTGACAACCATCTTCTAATTAATAATGATATAGATTTAGGAGTAGGATCTGAGAGTGTGATAATGAATAAGGGGGATTCAAGGAGCTTTAAATTCGAGTTTGTTTTTCCCGAATTCGTCAAATGTCACAAATGTCACGAGGGTACTAGATTACCATCTACCAATTTTAGTGCAGGTGGCAGTGATAATGGGGTGGATTGCCGAGTAGTTGTAACATATACGCTAAATGCCACCGCAGAGCCGGACTCAACTCTTGGAAAAGTGAGAGGAGGAGCACTGTTGAAATTTACTCAAACCGGAGATGAGAAATTAATGCTTTACACGGATATTGCCCTGTCTTATAGGAATGTGCAACTATGGGAAGGTAAAATTAAAAAGTTTGTTGATCTGAACTACGAAGATTATGGGGAGGAGAATGTTGCTACTGAAGGAGTTGAGTGTATTAGGAATCCTCTTGATGAAGCTCACAATCATAGTAGGTCTATAAGGAAATTTTTTAATAGTAGCTACAAGAAGGAGAATTATAGTAAGCTAGTTGGAGATGTCGGTTTGGAACTTGAGCTTTTTGTAATGAATAGGGTAATTTATGCTTCCCAAGATGTTCGAGATTGCTTTTCTTTAGTATTCCGAACAAGGGCGCCCTATTTTCAGCCGGACTACTTACTTTACTCTAAAAAATCCTCTCAGTTAGGTCTTTTTTCAATAAGATCGGCCACAATAGCACTTATCAGAAAGTACACCATTACAGCTAACGTTATGACAAGAACTTTTGAAAAAAGGACAAATCTCATCACGAAAAGGTATGGACACGAGCTCACTTTTGACATAGTTGACTTTACACCTAACTACCAAGACCCTACTTTATTGGAATGGGCTATACCATTGAAAGAGATACTATTTCCTGAGGAAATTTTGATCACATCTAACATCTCTAACTACAGGCCAAACTACTTGAGTGGTTGCGGTACAATAGACATAACTCACCAATTAAATGTAACTTTGGGTGTGTCTGAAGATTTTGAAGCCACTCCAAAATCAATTGAGTTCGTATATGATATTAAAGTGATGTAAATTAGAGCCTATCATAAGTTCAAGAAACTAAGAAGATATATTCATTTCTGTTTTGAAGTTATAGTACATAACAGGGCTCGTATGATCATAATTTTTCCAATTTTTTTGTATTTGGTTTTATGGTTTATATGGTACCATTGTCCAAAGTATTTTTTTCTTCCTAAGTGTAATCAAAATTGCACAAGCAGCAATATTCGCTTAAACTTCCTCACCACTAAGCCCCTTCGGATGAAAGGTCACTCGCATAAAAAATATTTTTTAAACACTTTAACTATAAATGCAGAAGCAGAAACGGCTGAACCGAAATATGCTCTACTTCTTATATATGGTGGTATAGCCTAAGATGTTCTCAAAGGCAGAAGTAGTAATAGTTCTAACTGGTACGAACCATTTTAGACCAAACGAAATTGTGAAAGGTGAGGTAGTGGTGACAGCTAAGAAGGACTTCTTTCTTGACGTATTGGAATGTGTGTTTCGTGGTGAATTGGAGATTTTTATGAAACGTTATGTAGAAAAGAGGCAGGGACTAAATAATAGGAGATACACTGAAACTTACTGTGACAACCATCTTTTGATAAATAATTATGTGGATTTGGGAGTAGGATCTGATGGCGTGATGATGAATAAGGGGGATTCAAAGAGCTTTAAATTCGAGTTCATTTTTCCCGAGTTTGCTACTTGTAGAAGTTGTGGAAGAGGTACTAGATTACCGTCTACTAATTTTAGTACGTTTGGCAGTGTGGATAATGTAATTAGTACATTTGGCAGTCTGGATAGTGTAGAATGCCGAGTATCTGTCGCATATACGCTAAATGCCTCTGCAGAGCCGGACTCAACTTTTGGAAAATCGAGAGGAAGAGCACTTTTAATTTTTACTCAGACCGGGGATAAGAAATTAATGCTATACTCGGATAATGCCCTGTCTTATAGTAATGTGCAATTATGGAAAGGTAAAATTAAAAAGTTTGTTGATCTGAACTACGAAGAGTATGGGGAGGAGAATGTTGCTACTGAAGGAGTTGAGTGTATTAGGAATCCTCTTGATGAAGCTCACAATCATAGTAGGTCTGTAAGGAAACTCTTCAATGGTAGCTACAAGAAGGAGAATTATAGTAAGCTAGTTGGAGATGTCCGTTTGGAACTTGAACTTTTTGTAAAGAATAGGGTAATTTATGCTTCCCAAGATGTTCGAGATTGTTTTTTTATAGTAATTCGAACAAGGATACCCCATCTACAGCCGAACTACTTACTTTACTCTAAAAAATCCTCTCAGTTAGGTCTTTTTTCAATAAGATCGGCCACAATAGCACTTATCAGAAAGTACACCGTGACAGCTGAGGACATGAGAAGGACTTTTGAAGAAAGGACAAATATTATCATGAAAAGATACGGACACGAGCTTACGTTTGACATAGTTGACTTTACACCTAACTACCAAGATCCTACCTTATTGGAATGGGCGATACCATTGAAAGAAATATTATTTCCTGAGAATGTTTTGATCACATCTAACATATCTAACTACAGGCCAAACTACTTGAGTGGTTGCAGTTTACTAGACATAACTCACCTATTAAGTGTAACTTTGAGTGTGTCTGAAGATTTTGAGGACACTCCAAAATCAATTGAGTTCGTATATGCTGTTAAATTGATGTAAACTAGAACCTATCATAAGTTCATAAGAAGACATATTCATTTCTATTTTAAAGTTGTAGTCATAAAAGCACTCGTATGATCAATAATTTTCTGAATTTTTTGTATCTAGGTATCCCATTACTGAAAAAAGCAAGTAAAGTCACATAGAATAATCCTGTGGTTGTTACAAAAATGTACTGGATTGTTAGGCGAGGAGTGATAGCCCACCGTTTGGCTTTGTCTGCGATGTGATGAGCTCTGAGGTTTACCCCGCGCGGCTGAGCTTTTAATGGAACACTAGTACTTAGTGACCTCGAATTCTTTGCTACGCATCATCGCGTAAAAAAAATAATTTATACGAGACAAAATTTACCAAAGTAGCTGAAATTCATTGTAGAACGATATTCTTCTAGGACGTTGGTATGTGCAGTTCAGTCTTCTGATCAACGTTGTAAACAGAATTCAAGTAAAATTCTTTCAAGCTAGGTTTTCAAGTATAAGGAAGACCAATTGCCTTACAGCATCTCAGTAGAGTTCAAGTAATAGATCAACACAATTGTATAAACATTTTGTTTGGCGTTGTAAGAATTATTAGATTAGATGAATATTAATGGAAGGCAACTGTGCCACTGTCCAAATTATTGCTTTCGTCCTAAGTGTAATCTTTTATTTTACAAGCAGCAATATTTCACTCAAACCACCTACCCACGATTTTTTTAAGCCCCTCAGATGACCGAAAAGCGAGTGTCACTTGCATAAAAAATACTTTTTAAACAATTCAGTATAAATGCAAAAGCAGGGAAGGCTGAATCCGAAAATATGTTCGTTTTCTGTAATTGGTGGTATAGCTAAAAATGTTCTCAAAGGCAGAAGTAGAAATAGTTTTAGCTGGTAAGAACCATTTTAGGCCAAATGATATTGTGAAAGGTGAGGTAGTGGTGACCGCAAAGAAAGACTTCTCTCTTAATGTATTGCAATTTGTATTCCGCAGTGAATTGGTAAATACTATGAAACAAGTAATTGAGGCAAGTCGATTACATACTGGTGAAATTCTTTCATCGCGGGTTCAAACTCATACTGACAGGCAAATTTTAATTAATAATAATATTGATTTGGGAGTAGGGTTGGATGATGTGAATATGAATATGAAAAAGGGGGATTCAAAGCGCTTTGGCTTCGAGTTTCCATTTCCTGAGTTTGCTACCTGTAAAAGTTGTGGGAGAGGTACTAGATTGCCATCTACCAATTTTAGTACAACTAGCACTGTGAATTCATTGGGTTGCAAAGTTGCTGTAGTCCATTTTTTAACTGCAACTGTGGAGCCAAGTTCAAGTCTAGGAAAAGGACAAGCTGAAATTTTTTTGAGGTTTAGACAAACCGGGGATGAGAATTTATTGGTGAACTCGGAATCATTGTCTTACAGGAGTGTGCAATTATGGGAAGGTAAAATTAAAAAGTTTGTTGATCTGAACTACGAAGATTATGGAGATGACAATGTTGCTACTGAAGGCGTTGAGTGTATTGCGAACCCTCTTGATGAAGCTCACAATCATAGTAGGTCTATAAGGAAATTTTTCAATAGTAGCTACAAAAAGGAAAATTACGGTAAATTAGTTGGAGATGTCGAATTTGAGCTTGAACTACTTGTAAAGAAGAAGATAGTCTACGTTAAACAAGATGTTCGAGATTTTTTTTCGTTGACATTTCGAACAAGGGTGCCCTATTTACAGCCTGACTACTTGCTCTACTCTAAAAAATCCTCTCAGCTAGGTCTTTTTTCAATAAGATCGGCTTCAATAGTACTTATCAGAAAGTACTTGATTACTGCTAACAGTCAAGAGGGAGTTTTTGAGCAAAGGACAAACCTCTTCAACACAAGGTATGGACATGAACTCACCTTTGACATAGTTGATTTTACACCCAATTACCAAGATCCCACTTTGTTGGAATGGACTATACCAATAAAAGAACTACTATTTTCAAAGGAAATTTTGTTTTCATCAGATAAACCTAACTACGTGAATGGTTGTGGTAAGCTAAATATAAGCCACTATTTAAGCGTGACTTTAAGCGTTTCAGAAGATTTTGAGGCCACTCCAAAACCAATTGAGCTCGTATTTGATATTAAAGTGATGTAAATTAGGATAAGTTCAAGAAACTAAGAAGACATATTCATTTCTATCTTAAAGCTGTTGTACATAAATGGACTCGAATGATCAATAACTCTCTGATTTTTTTGTATTTGTTTTTAATCGTATCACTGTACAAAGCATTTCTTTCTTCCTGAGTGTAATCAAAATTATAAAGCAATACTTCACAAACCACCTACCTTTCTAAGCCCCTTCAGATGACCGAAAAGCGAAGGTCACTCGCATAAAAAATATTTTTTAAACAATTTAACTATAAAGTAGAAGCAGGAACGGCTGAAACCGAAAGTATGCTCTACTTCTTATATATGGTGGTATAGCCAAAAATGTTCAGAAAGGCAGAATTACAAGTAAAATTAGCTGGTAAAAACCATTTTAGACCAAATGAAATGGTGAAAGGAGAGGTAGTAGTGACGGCTAAGAAGAACTTCACTCTTAACGTATTACAATGTACGTTTCGCGGTGAAGTGGTGATTACCATAAAGCAACGAATAGAATCGAGGGGGGGAGTAGCTTCAGAGAGAGTCCCAGGTCACACTGAAACTTATTGTGACAACCATCTTTTGATAAATAATTATGTAGATTTGGGAGTAGGATCTGAGGGGGTGATAATGAATAAGGGAGATTCAAGGAGCTTTGAATTCGAATTCGTTTTTCCCGAGTTTGTTATTTGTCACAAATGTCACCAAAGTACTAGATTACCTTCTACCAATTTTAGTACGGTTGGCGGTGTGGAAAATGTAAATTGCCAAGTATCCGTAGCATATGTCTTAACTGCCACTGCAGAGCCGGACTCAACTTTTGGAAATGCACAAGGAGAAATTAGTTTGATGTTTACTCAAACCAGGGATGAGAATTTAATGCTATTCACGCACATTGCCCTGTCTTATAGGAATGGGCAAGTATGGGAAGGAAAAATGAAAAAGTTTGTTGATCTGAACTACAAAGATTACGGGAAGGAAAATGTTGCTACTGAAGGAGTTGAGTGTATTAGGAATCCTCTTGATGAAGCTCACAATCATAGTAGGTCTATAAGGAAAATTTTTAATAGTAGCTACAAGAAGGAGAATTATAGTAAGCTAGTTGGAGATGTCGGTTTGGAACTTGAGCTTTTTATAAAGAATAGGGTAATTTATGCTTCTCAAGATGTTCGAGATTGCTTTTCGTTAACATTTCGAGCAAGTGTACCCCATCTACAACCGGACTATTTGCTTTACTCTAAAAAATCCTCTCAGTTAGGTCTTTTTTCAATAAGATCGGCCACAATAGCACTTATCAGAAATTATACCGTTACAGCCAACGTTATGACAGGGACTTTCCCACAAAGGGCAAATCTCTTCAACAAAAATTATGGACACGAGCTCTCGTTTGACATAGTTGACTTTAAACCTAACTATGAAGATCCTACTCTATTGGAATGGACTATACCATTGAAAGAAATATTATTTTCAAAGGAAATTATTATCTCCTCTACTAAAGCTACCTACAAGCCTAACTACTTAAGTGGTTGTGATATTCTAGGCATAGCCCACCAATTAAGTGTAACTTTAAGTGTCGCTAATGATTTTGAAGAAACTCCAAGACCAATTGAGATCATATATGATATTCAAGTCATGTAATTACAACCTATCATAAGTTCAAGAAACTAAGAAAAGACATATGCATTTCCATTTTAAAATTTTAGTACATAAAGTGACTTGTATGATCAAAACTTTTCTGTCTTTGAAATCATTAGATGACCAATCGCAAAAATCTATCCCCAAAATACCATCTTTATGGTGATAAGCAAGTAAATAGCAAAAGTCAGGTAGAATAGCCCAGCAGCTGTTTTAGAATAGCTCACAGAAATGTACTGGAATGACTTCAGGATCAAGTGACGATATTGAGGTGATGCTAAGGAATAAAATACTGTAGTTATCAATATGAAAAGGAATGAAACTCCAGCTGAGACTTGTCTTAAAACTTTCAGATTACCCTTAATATAGTTCTGTATGGTCAATCCGAGAGTGACACTGAAAAACAATAAGCTTAGAACAAAAAATGGCTGAATTACCTTGTTAGCATTATATGAAGTTTTCATGTCCATCGAACTATCTATTTGCCAATAGGAACCCGAACCTAGGTACGCCTCTAGATTCGGAAGTACAATCTTAATGCTGGAATTTACTTTCATAACATCATTATTTATAACTTCTACTAGGTTCAATGCATCGCTGGTACTCTTTTGAGGTCCTACTGTGAAGTTATTAATATCCCCATCTTTGCTAACATCCCATTTCAACCAATTCCAGAGCCCCACTTGATAAACTCCATAAATATTTAATGATTCTCTGGAATAAGAATCTGAAGATGTATCATTTGTAGGTATCAAGTATACGTAGGACTTGTCTTCGTAATTAACCTTCGACTCTATGAATCTAGCGTTAGAAAAATCAAATTCAAGTATGAAAGCCCATTTCATGGGTTTGCTCACCGAGCTTATAGTTAATAACAACAAAGATACGAAGATGTAAAACAATAGGAGGATGTTGAAGCTTCGAGATTTAAGCTTTGGAAGTTTCTTGAACTTTTCGTATTTAGTAGGATCATGAAGCTTATATGCTTTTTCTTCCTGCACTTTTTCTATGTCTATTGGATTACCCATTTTGCTTGGTGTATATTTTTTGCAAGAAACTAAATAAAATGGATAAACGCTCCCCTTGCCTTATATATGTAAAGAACTATTCAGCCACTATCTAGCCGCTAACTCGGAACATCATCTCTATTGTTCCACTCTTGGGTTCATTAGATTGTAGTTGTTTGTTTCCTGAAATCATGCATCAGATTCAGTGATACATTGACTATTGTTAGATTTCGGCGTCTTATTGATTGAGGTACCATTACATCATCATCTCCGAGTTTCTCGTATTTTTTATTTAATCTCAACCACGAAATATCCAAGTAGGTTGAAAACGTGATCATTCATGATGCCCATATGCAATTAAGAATGATTTCTTGCTTCCCTTTGAAGAATCGGTCCATAGTGATAAAGCCGATTACTTTTCGTCAATCTTATTTTTTTCACTATTTCCACGTTCCACGGGGTCATGGATATTTCCCCATTGACTTATGTGGGCATGGGAGTAGTGATTGATTACACCAGTAGGTAAGCTTGGCAATTCTCCTTGCAGTGAATTTTCAAGTCGGCTCTTTTTGAGTCGGCTATTTTGTTTTCTTTATGGTTCCTGTTCCAAGTATGAGAGAAAGGTATTGGCAGTAATTTGCCAAATTTGGAGCTCTTTACACTTCTCTACAAAACAGGTCCTGAAAGATAAAACTCATCTGCGAAAACGAATTCCCACTCATTTTTTTTTTTTCACTGAACACATTAATAATACATATTTTAGCCAAAATGTTTTACATAGGAGCTTACAATGTTAACTTATGTGCTGCAAGGGCTGAACATGAGTGTTCTATGGTCTGAATTGGTGGTCTGCTCTCAAGTGACTTGAAAATTAGTAATCTCAAATTATTTGTAATCTGCTTATTCTTCTCAGTACAATTTTCGGAGATAGTTTTTCATACCGAGCACAATTATGTCAGATATGAAAATGATAAATAGACACGAATTGGTTGCCATTTCTATCATTCAAAGATCAAAATATACTATCTCTCTCTATAAATACTAAAATGACACAATTGGTCGACAACGAAAACTTGAACAGATTTTTGAACGGATTTTACAGGGAATCTGACGTAAAGCCTCCTGTAGAAAATGACCCATACTTGTCTTACTTAACAAATGAAGCCAAGTTGGTAATGGGTAGCACGGTGTTCGATGGAAAAGCTGAAATTGCTCAAATGAGACAAAACATGTGGACAAAGGTAACTAAGAGACATCATGTTGTGGAAAAGGTGGCCTTCGTTAATCCAAAAGAAGTGTTATTGACTGGGTACGTGGAATACACTTTATTCAATGGGAAGACTTTGACAAGTGCTTTTGCAGGTAATGCGGTTTTCGAAAACGATGATTTCAAAAAAATGTCGTTATATCATGTTTACCTTGATACTGCTCCTATGGCTGCTGCTTTATCTAGTTAATGAATGAGCACAATTATATGCATAGCTGTTTAGATTGTAGGAAAAGAAAACTGATCGTTTAGTTGCATCTCTTCTTCTGTTAGCTAAGAATATGCGGCTGGGCTTAGTTTTTGTGGGGTAGCGTATGCTCATTGAGTTTTAATTAAAGGCATACGAAGTGAGTTTTTTTTTTTTTATTTTAAATTGTTCCTAAGCAGATCCTTAGAGAGAGCCAGGTATCCTGCTGAAGTTACCATTGGAATCACGTATAAATAAATGAAGTATAGGGGGAGCTTGGTCAGTACTTTCTTGTCAGGAATAGAAGATTTCAGATAACATAAATGGTTCCGTCTGAGACAAAAGCCCCAAAAATGTATTATCGAATTTCATTCATGGCAGTTGTAGATTAAATAGAGTAGTAAGGATTGAAATTCGCAATTTTGTCTCGCATTATGCCAATCGTCTTAGTGCCTTGGTAGATTTCTTTCTTTAGATAATTAGTATATGCAAGCCAAAATCCCTTAGGTTTTATGTACTAAGGCTTTAATTAAAAGGATGCAAACGCTGATTAAAGTATCATTATTCAAAAATTACAGATCTACTGAGATCAACATTAGTTCTACGTCTTGAAAAGAAATATCTAAATCCATATCGAATTAGTATATAAAGTACGCCCATGTCCGTGAGATTAGTAATAAACAAACGCTTCTTAGAAACTTAAGAAAAATGATCACCAGCTTTTGGAATCATAAAATCTTTAGCTTTCAACAGTTTAACAAGGAAGTTAGGGACACTCCAGCCAAACATCAACCCAATACCTCCCTTCTTGGAGATTGGAATAAGAGTTGTCGTTTTTCCTCTCGCATAGGCAAGTAAGCTAACATCTTGATTGAAGATATTCTTTTTGACTGTTTGAGTGAATGGTTTAGTTTGCAGAAGTTTGATATCAACAACGGTCTTCTCAGTAATGGATGCAATATCTCCAAAGCCAATAACTTCAGGGTGACCCTCGACGACTAAGTTTTCATTGACGACGAGATATCCTGAGTCGTTTAAATATTTAGAATCGATGAACGATGAATTAGGATATAATCCATAGGATGGAATATAGAGGTCGAATTTTTCAGTCGAACCATCGTCAAATGAAATATTAGAAGCACCAGTTTCAGAGGTATCTATCGAGCTAAACTTCTTGTTGTTAACAATTTTAACTCCAAGGTCCTCTAACTTTGAAGTGGCAGGGGCTGACTTACCAATCCCAGCCAAAGGACCAGTTGTACCCGTGAATAAGGTAACATTTTTCTTGGGGTAGGTGTATGCAATTTCTGCAGCTGTTTCAACTCCAGTGGCCCCACCTCCTAAAATGGCGATGCTTCCTGAATCTTTAATTGTCTTGTTTAACTGTTTAACAGCATTTCTAGATTCAACATAGTCACCGTCTAACTTGAAAGCTGGATTGTCAGCACGAGAACCAGATGCAACGACTAAGTAATCGTACTTCAACTTCTTCCCTCCAGATAATTCTAATGTCTTGGAGCTGAAATTGGCCTTGTCAACTGAAGCGTGAATGAACTCATATTTGGTTCCATTCGAATGCTTCTTTAAGTACTCTTCAACGGAGAAAAAGACTTTTTCTAAGTGTTCTGGCTCTACAAATAAACGTGGTGAAGATGGATTAGCGTAGAAGTGAGTGGATTTTGAAACAACAGTAACGGAATACTCAGTTTCCTTACCTGTAGCCTTAATTTCCTTGAAGATGGTCTCAAGGGCAACAGCACCGGCATAGTTAGCACCAATAAGAACGATAGACATTTTTTTTCAATGTTATTAATGAGATAAGTCTAAACGGTAGTCGAAATGATAAGATTTAGAATTGTTTATATACATTCGGCGACAGGAGATAACTACTGCAGTAGATGGACAAACTAAGGTGTTAGTAGTGCATATAGTATGAAAAATACTCGCTTAAATCCTTAACTCCAGATGTCAATACTTTAATTAGTAATACAGCCGTATCTCCACTATGGCAGTCAGATTTCTAAATTTTAGTAATTCAGAAGGTGTTACTTCTTTAACACCTTGGAAAGAGGATAGTTACTAAGCCAATGGCACAGTTGTCTGACTAAATGAGTTGTGTCTCAAATTCTTGATTTTTGGAGTTATCAGACCATATTCACTTTCGCTTTTCGTTTTTGCAGCTTTTTTTATGCACATCTAACTTGCATTTGACATATCAAGGTGCATAAAATAAGTAGCGAAATTATTCGAAGGTGTTTACAAGATGTGAATAAGTAGTGGATACAACGATTTAGTGCTGTTTGGTGCTATTATGAAGTCAACATATGTCTACTTCTTTTCTCGGGGCCTCCTTTCTCAAATTCCAAGGACATAATAACGATGGTGAAAAATTACGAGATTTTCATTGGCTTAGAGTAATATTCTAAAAAGCTATTTAGCAATCAATCTCTGCAGATTAGTATGGTGACAAGAACGGGAATTTTGACTCTTAATAACTACTACTCCAAATGCGATTTTTCATACGCGCTATTTGCCATATGTGAGTTGAATCTGGGGGGATTTGACTTTGGAAGTTTTGTATTCTATGTCTTGAAGAAATGCTAACTTCTGCATAAGTTTTGGAAATTATTTCGGTCGAACGTCTTTCCTTGAACATACAGCAATTTAAGTAGGGGAGAAGAATAGATTCCCCGCAGGGTATTTTGTGAAACATATTCAGGCTCTTTGCATCGATAACCTGTCAAATATTGGTGCTTTCAGCAAATTACCGGGTGTCAGATTTACGGTATAACGAAAAGAGTCTGGAAAGGTCAAAGGTTGAATTTGAGGTAGAATTGCATTGGAATTGGACAGAGACTTTGCGGAATCGTGCTCCATTTTAAGGTCGGTGAGAAGATACTGTCTGCAGAGAGGCTAATGGGCAATATTAGTCTATTTAATATTTAAACAAGTCCACAGAGAGGTAAGGCCCACGCTAGTTTTAAAGAAATCGCTATTCTATACGCTAAGCAAAATATGGAGAGCTGGCTCTGTTTCTTCTTCCTCTTCTTTTTTCTTCTTTATTTTGAAGTATTGGTATATTCCAACTCGTGAGATGAACTAATTGCTTGAATAGAAAGACTAGTTTTATCCTTTGAACTATGCGAAAATTTAGGCAGCCTTTTTCTTTTTTCTTGCCCTCTTTTTAACAAATAGAGTACGCCATCTGTGCGGTGATGGAATAATTACCAATTTATCTAGGCACTGTTTCATCACGTACGACGCTTCTTCTCCCTTGATACAGGTTAAGCGCCCCTTGTTTCCACAGAAGAGGATGTTCTCAATTCTTGGTACGAGATAAGCGCCTATTGTATATCACAGAAAGGGGCTGCTCTCTTCTCTTGGTACGAGTTGAGCGCCCGTTGAAGATTGTCGCAGTTCTAAATATTTTATGGTGCATGATGCATACGGTACATCGCATCCACAGTTAGGTTTTGATGAGCATTGAACCACACTTCAAATTAACTTTAAACTTTGATCACTTTGATCTTCATGCAACCTTATTTTCAGTCTCACGACTTCAATCACCGGTGATATATAAGAACTGGTCCTTTAGGTTTTCTATTGCTAAAATGAAAACTAAGGTTATACAGCTTAAGTTGGCCAAATTCTTTATTGCAATACCTTTTGACGTGATTTGAGGCTTAGATTCCGTTCTATAAGTTCACTTCCAGATGCTCCCCTGTAGGACTCGTAAACTTTCTTAGCATGCTTGGCACAAATCACATTTTAGTGACATTTCATGCAAAGTAATTGAAATTGTGGCATAATATTCGCAATTCGATGAGGCTAAAACTTAATGGTCGCAGCTATAACCTTTTATCGGTTAAGTTAGGCATATTCCGAATAGGTAAGCATTCCCTACACTTAGAGCTATAAAAGATGAAGATAATTTGCAACTAAATCATCTTGGTAAGTGTTTCTTTCTGCACAATAAAACATGGCTTCGACTATTCAAGAAAAGGAAGCTGCTACTTTTCAAGATGATGTTGTGTCTGCTTCAAGTCTAGGCTCATCAGAATCTAACACAATCGTGGTAAGCGTTGACAATGGAAAGTTTGAAACAGTGGTAAAGAACTGGACTGATGAGGAAGAGAAGAGAGTGGATAGGAAGATAGATTTCCTAGTGATGCCTTTGTTGATGTTTGCTTTCTTTATATTACAAGTTGATAGAGGAAACATCTCAAATGCTTTGACCTCAACTTTGAAGGAAGATATTGGCTTGGACATTAATAAGGTGAATGCTGGGACAGCTTTGTTTAACGTCGGGATTGTTCTTTTCGAAATTCCAAGTAACATTTTGTTACAAAAATTTGGAGCCGCTAAATGGTTAAGTTTCCAAATTGTCGTCTGGTCGCTCTGCGCTACTTTGCAATCATTGATAACCAATTATAGATCATTCCTTGCAACAAGGTTTTTAATGGGAATGCTCGAATCAGGATATATACCAGGTGGGTTGTACTACATAAGTACTTGGTACACCAGAAAGCAGTTGACTTCTCGTTACACCTACTATTTTGTGGGTAACTTGTCAGCGATTGCATCTAGCTCGCTTATTGCAGCTGGTATTTTGAAAAATGTGGCAGGGAACTCTGGTTTAGCTGGCTGGAAATGGATCTTTATAATTGAAGGCGTGATGGGAATTGGTTACGGTTTAATATTCGCTGCATTATTACCGAATTCACCTACTGATCCAAGACCATTCTGGAAAGGGTTCAGAATGTTTACCGAAAGAGAATCTCAAATAATCAGAGGGAAGGTTCTCTTAGATGATCCAGAAAAGTTGAATGGTTCCGAAAATATCTCATGGTCAGATATCAAGGAGACTATCTCTCAATGGAGGGTGTGGATGCATTTCCTTTTCACCTTATCCTATATGCAATCTGGACAGGCATTGGGTACTTACGTGCCAACTATTGTTAAAAGCTTAGGATATTCTAGTGTTGCCGCTAATGCAATGACTTCCATTGGATATTGGTGTGCAGTAGTAGTAATGATCATTTTGACATTGATATGTAACTATCTGAAGCTAAGGTCACCATCAATTATCTTCCTCGTCATTTGGCAGTTGGCAACTAACATAGGGCTTTACTCAGTCGCTAAAACAAGCAAGTCCAATGCAAAATTTGGACTCTTAGTGTTGTCCTGTATTAGTTCTGTAATTGGACATGTTTTAAACTTAGGCTGGGCTAGTAGCAATGTCAAAACGCCTGTGCATCGTAGTATAACGATGGCGATGATAGTCATGGCTGCAAACATGGCAGGTATTTGCGGTGGTCAAATCTTAAGAACCAATGACTCTCCAAATTATGTCCATGCATTCTTAGCATTGATGATTGTAAGTATATTTACTTTATGTCTTGCTGTATTCATGACGGTTCAATATATATACAGTAATAAGCAGTTGGATTTGAAATATCCAAATTTGGCGATACAAGCTGAAAGTGACCACGAAACTCAGATTGAAAAGGTCTACAATAACAGAATTGTTATTATTGGTAAAAATACCGAGAATTCGAATGTTAAAAGCATTCTTTCAGGAGTCAATACTAATGGCTACTCTATTGAATATGAGAAAGCCAGATCTATTGTTGGTGATGAGCAATTTAGATTCAAATTGTAGGAGTAAGTGAAAGAGGGATATTCAATCCACATTATATAGGTAAAACGTTAATACTTCATTGAAATACAAAAGACAATGTAAAAATCAGCTCTAGACTAAACTGACCGATTTTTAGTGAAAGGAATAGATATTTATATAAGAGACAAAATCCAAAAGAAGAGCCACTATTATGTAAACATTAACACTGTGATGAAATACAAATGCCACACCTTGAGGTACACAGTCTTGATCCCTCTTGACTAATAGGCTGGTATGTTTATGTGAACCCACAGTTAAACAGGTCTCCAATTACATGTAAGCCGATAGAGGAACTAAAAATCATAGTCTTATTAGCGTCTGCGATTACGTAAACTTGCAAAAACAAAATATAACTGGAGTACTATGAAAGAATATGTACTCTTGTTTAATATTTGAATTCGCAAAAGCGAGAAGGCAGCTTTCACCAAATCTCTGTGGTATGGGGAGCTTCATTCTCAAGACACTAGTGGGATCTCTATTTCTTTTATCTTTTCTCTTTATCGATGTAATAGTATTAGTCTATCGCATCATTTAATATAGTTCCATATATTCTACTTCTCTGACCAATTACTGTATGGGAGAAATGTAATGGATAAAGGCGAGTTTGTTCAAGAATTGGCGTGGATATGCGCCGCAAGTGGAATGTTGCAGCAAAAACCTTATTTTAAGGTACATCACGCACAGCGCTACAGCAACGGCTGCAAAGTGTCTAATTCTCGGATAGTGTCAGACTTAGGAAAGATCCTTTCAAGTCGCTAAATAGCAAATTTTGGATTTTCAACTTTTATTTACAAATTTTTCTTACTAAACTGAGCCTGAAAATGTCTACTTCACGAGCGGATACTAAGGTATATTTTTTACTTAGTATAGTCAAATACCAAAGGTAGATCAATATGAGTAAAAGTATGGGTACTTTTTAGATGTATAATTTCGACGTATCCACCATATGTGAATGAAAGCACTTATTTCAATATGGCATGAGTTTGCATCGTTGATCAAAGTAAGAAAAACTTCACCTTTCTTAACATTGTAGTTGCAGTTTAAAAAAGAACATTCAGATGACAGATAATACAATGCACTTAGTTATTACACACATATTTATCGTTCCTTAGCATGATCTCAAACAACGAAGAAGAGGATGTGTCAGCTCTAAGACGTAGCCACATTTCCTCTACAGACTCAGGCTCATCAAATACGAGAACTATCGTTGTTAGTGTAGATGATGGAAAATTTGAGACAGTTGTGAAGATTGGACTGATGAGGAAGAGAAGAGAGTAGATAGGAAAATAGATTTCCCGGTGATGCCTTTGTCGATGTTTGCTTTATTTGTTTTACAAATTGATAGAAGAAATATCTCAAATGCTTTGACCTCAACTTTGAAGGAAAGCTTGGACAACTAGAAGGTAAATTCTGTGACTGGTTGTTTCACGTCGGGATTGTTCTTTTGGAAATTCAAGTAACATTTTATTACAAAGGTTAGATGGTTAAGTTTACAGATTGTCATCTGGTCTTTCTGTGCTACCTTGCAATCTTTGAGAACTAACTATAGATCATTACTTGCTTTTTAATGGGAATGCTCGAGTCGGGGTATATACCGAGTGGATTGTACTACATAAGTACTTTGTACACCAGGAAACAATAAACTTCTCGTTACACCTTCTACTTTATTGGCAATTTGTCTGGTTCTCTAAAAAAGCAGCCGGGATTTTGAAGAATGTGGCAGGTAACTTCGGTTTAGCTGGCTGGAAATGTATCTTCATAATTGAAGGTGTGGTGGGAATTGGTTACAGTTTAATATTCGCTGCATTATTTCCGAACTCACTTACGGATATCAAGGAGACTATTTCTCAATGGGGGGTGGGGATGCATTTCCTTTTCGCCTTATCCTATATGCAAATTGGACAGGATTGGGTTTTTAAAGCTTAGGGTATTTTAGTGTCGCCGCTAACACTATGTCTTCCATAGGATATTGGGCATCGATAATTAAGTGATCATTTTGTCTCTCGTAACTAATTATTTGAAGTTGGGATCGCTACCAATACTATTTATCACAGTGTGGCAGTTAGTTGCTAGCGTAGCACTTTATAGCGTTTCCGACACAACAGAAAACACCGCTAAGTTTACACTTCTAACTTTGGTTATTATCAGCGATAGTAATGGTCATGTTTTGAACCTAGCTTGGGCTAGTAGTAATGTCAAAAGACCTGTTCATTGTAGTATATCGATGGCAATGATAGTCATGGCTGCAAACGTGACTGGGTGGTGGTCAAATCTTGAGAACCAATGACCCCCAGTTTTCATGATGCATTTTCAGCACTAATGATGTTCTTTGCTTGTTGCTGCTTTGTTAGCAGCCCAATATATGTATTGTAACAAAAGGTTGGAATCAAAATATTCAAGAACAGAGTATCAAAAAGACATAAATCCAAGAAGCGCATTTAGGTAGGAACATCAGTAGCACTATAGTTATTATTGAAAAACATTCCGATAGTTCGAATGCGAAAAGGATTCTATCTGGAGTCAGTGCTGATGGATACAAGGTTGAATACGGCCTATCAAGGCCTATTATCGGTAGAGAGGAATTAAGGTATAAATTATAGACAAATCGTGCATGATATTTATGTATGTACAATAGAATACATTAAGAAGAACAAAATGTAAGACAGAATGAGGCATCATAAAAGTCTAAACAGCTTGCCTACTGATGCAATGGTAGATGACTTAATTTGAGTTCTTCAATTGAACTTTTGTCCAAGGTCAGTGATAAATAAAATGTTTAGAAAAAAAAGAAGTAATATTACCCTCAAAGAAATGCAAACAGAGAAATAAATTAATATCTTATACTTCTTCATCAATACTCCTTCTAGTAATACCCTACGATGATAATAATTAATTCTTCTTCTTTGTAGATACCTCCCCTTCACACGTTTAAATAGTCAAATTAGTGCAAAATGTCTTCGGATATGCCACATTTATATCTGCACTAATTTAAACGTACATATCGTCCTAAGCAGGGCCTGCTTTGGCCTACTACTTTGGGAAGAGTCCAGACCGAAAAATTTGATCACTAGACCTTGAAATGAGCTTAATTGGTCCTTATCCTTATGTAACAGACCAGATACGAGTATTTCCTAGATTTTCATTTCCTTATTCGCGACCTTGCATGAGTCGCATCTGAAATTCTTCAGCGCTATTGCGTAATTTATGATGAAATCTATAATTCCGTGAGGATCCACACCACTGAAGTATATATTTGGGCAGAGTAGCCGAGACTATGAAGTATTCGGCAATGAAGTTCTCGTTTCAAAACGAAAGAGTTGCGTAAAACAAGGATGAGTTTAGAGAAAAGACCCAATTTCTTAATTATTGTTGCTGATGATCTAGGATTCACCGATGTGAGTGCATTCGGAGGAGAGATACATACTCCGAACCTAAAGAAGTTAGGTACCAACGGAATTCGGTTTACAGATTTTCATACAGCACTGGCATGTTCTCCTACACGTTCAATGTTGTTCTCAGGAACTGATAACCATATTGCTGGTTTGGGACAAATGAGAGAATTTGCTGTGAGACATCCTAAGAAGTTCAGCGGAAAGCCGGGGTATGAGGGCTATTTGAACGAGAGAGTTGCTCCACTTCCGGAAATCTTGCGTGATGATGGATATTACACTTTCATATCTGGGAAATGGCACTTAGGTTTGGAGCCTGACAGCTGGCCAGTCAAGAGAGGGTTCGAAAAGGCTTGGACTCTTTTACCTGGTGCTGGTAATCATTTCAAGTACATTCCTAGAGATGAAAACGGTGGGCAGATGAACTTCACGCCTTGGCTATATGCTGATGATGATAGAGAAGTAGACTGCGACAAGGAAATACCTGAGGATTTTTATTCTACCAATTACTTCACTGATAAAGGAATTGAATTTCTTACTGATGATGTTCAGCGTCAAGGTAGACCATTTTTCGGCTGCTTGACCTATACAGCTCCTCACTGGCCGTACCAAGCTCACCGTGAGAAGATTGACAAGTATAAGGGGAAATATGATGCTGGTCCTGAAGACTTGAGACAAAAACGTTTGAAGCAAGCCATTGGAGCAGGAATCCTCCCCGATGGCATTGAACCTCACCAGTTGACTACGTATCAAGACAGAAGGTGGCATCAACTTTCTGATGAAGAGAGAGCAATTTCTTCTAGGATTATGGAAACCTACGCTGCAATGGTAGAAATTTTAGACGATAATATCGGTAGAGTTATTGATATATTAGAGAAGAAGGGAGAATTGGATAACACTTTCGTTTTGTTTATGTCTGACAATGGAGCTGAAGGTCTGTTAATGGAGGCTCTCCCACTTCAAATAGTCAATGTCAAGAATGAAATTGCAAAATATTATCATAATGAATTAGAAAATATCGGAAACAAGGATTCTTGGACCTTTTATGGGGATCAATGGGCACAAGCAGCTACAGCGCCATCTTATATGTGTAAAGGTTGGAATTCTGAAGGAGGAATCAGGTGCCCCTTGATTTTGCATTATCCACCATTACATGACGCAGGAAAGAAGCAATATATTGCAAGAGCTTTTACAACTGTAATGGATATCTTGCCAACAGTTTTGGAATTGGCAGAAGTACAACATCCCGGTACTGAATATAAGGGGAGAAAAGTGGTTCTTCCAAAAGGAAAATCTTGGGTTCCATACTTGCAGGATAAGGCAGAGCAAATTCACTCCGAAGATCATGTAACAGGCTGGGAATTATTCGGCCAACAGGCTGTGAGAAAGGGTCCATACAAGGCTCTTTTCATCCCTAAACCATTTGGCCCAGCCAAATGGCAGTTGTTCCATATAAGAAATGATCCTGGCGAAACAAAAGATTTAGCTGAAGTTGAACCTGAGAGGCTACAAACTATGCTAAATCATTGGGCAGAATATGTCGCAGAGACTGGTTTGGTCGAATTAGGATCGGACTTTCTCTTCAATGATGACGACGAAGGTGGCCATGTAGTTAATTTCACTTACGTTGACTAGAAACAGAGAATATTGAATAATTATGTGCCTTTTAAAATTAGATTTACAAATGTATATATGCCCTAACTATTTTTTGCTCTTCTTATGTTTCTTATCCTTCTTATCCTTCTTACTGCTTCTTCCCACATCTTCACCACCTTCAACTGGAACCCATATGCTACCGTCACCTTCAACTTCTTCAGGCGCTTTTCTGGACTTCCCAAAAGTTTCCTTTCTCCACTCTTTCAAATGCTTAGACTTGGTGTACTTTCTTTTATCCTTCATTCTCAATTCCTTTGCTCTATAAGGTGCAAATTTTTTCAACCCTATGAATTCATTCAATTGTTTGTCATCAGCTAATATAATATCTCTTGTTGTTAAACCAAATGCCTCTGGAGAAACTTCTCTGTACTTGAACTTCACCTCTGCATCTACGTCCTTCTTCTTTGACCGACCTCTTTCTTCTACGACTTCGCCGAGTAATCTCAAAGTGTTGGCTTCTACAATTTCTTGAGCCTTTTCCTTGATAGATTCCTTTTCCTTCTTTGCTGTCTTTTTGTCCTTGAGCTTATCCTTCTTAGATTTCTTCACAGGTGGTTCTGCGTCCATTTCCTCTTCTCCAACTTCTACATCTTCTTCATTGTCGGACCACTCAGGCTTTGCTACTTCAACCTCGTAGTACTGCTCATCGAAAATTTGAGCCATTTTGCTGTCCCAATCGGTATCATCAAAGTCATCATTTAGCAACGAGTTTCCAAACACTTTCTCAATCACTTCGTCAGGCACTTCATCGCCAACGGCTTCTTTTATCTTCTTTAGTCTATCAGCAACTTCGTTAACCTTGGATATCTTTTTCTTTTTCAAATGCTCTTGCTTTTCCTTTTCAGCTTGCTCTCTTTCTTCGTTTTCCTTTTCTCTCTGTCTCTTACGGCTGTTCGTAGCAGATCTCCTTAATGTAGCCTGATTTCTCGCATATGAAACAATCTCTGCAGCATTAGGGTCTTCATATCTGAAATTATATGCGTGTTCGAATTGTTCAACAGCATCGTCAAAGTCTTCATCGTCCTCATCTTCAACTCTATCCAAGTTTATAACCTTATCATTCTCCTTGGGGATCCATGCCTTCTTATCAACAAAAGCACTCAAGAATTCGTTCTCGTCTTTGTTAGGATCCGGCAAGCTGCCAGTAGACTCATCTAAAAGCTCACGTCTAGTCTTAGCAACCTTTTTCTTAAGAAATCCGTCGTCACTGTCATCATCTCCCTCGTCATCATTGAAGGCATTTTTGATGTCTGAAAGTAATTTGTTTCTGTCTTCTCTTTCAGTTACTACGAATGGTTTTTCACCATCTACGGTGCCAAATTCATTGTCTTCATCTTCAACGTCATTCTTGTAATCACCAGAAAGTAAATTCATTCTATGGTAATCCTTTAAATAGATTGGCTTATCTTCTTTTCCCTTCACCTTCTCACCACCAACAGCAATTGGATCATTGAAAAATTTTACATTTGGATCCAAGAGACTTTTGGGATTTGTCTTGATGGCATTTAAAACCTCATTGATACCATTTTCAATCCCCTCAGTGATAAGTTCTCCGTATTCATCTTCGGATTCATCAGATGAGCCTGATTCAGATTCTGAGTATTCTTGTTCTTGAACTCTTTGAGGAGCTTCTGCAGTTTTTTCTACATTTTTCGTAATTTCCGGTTTATCAGATTGCTCAGCGGCCTCTCTTGCCTTTTTGGCAGCAGACTTCTTTCTAGCCATCGTTAATTGTTGATGTTAATGTGAAGTAAACGAAGCGATGAGCTGCTCTTAAATCTGTCAAAAATAAAAATTAAAAATTAAAAAATTAAAAAAAAAAAAAAAAAAATTTGATGTTGAAAGTCCTGCATATACACAAGCCTCTGCCTACTGTACCTACTCTGCCTATTCTGTACTAGCCTTACGTTGAAAAATGTACCACTTCGTAATTACTGTCATCATATTAGAGAAGAAAGCTATGGAGAGGTCGCTAGTTGGCCTTAGTTCTATCAGGCGGAATAATATATCACAATTTCTCAGGAATCTTCTTTTCTTCGTACCACCAAGTGTATGCCAATTCACATCTATTCAAATCCAAGTTCTCACTGATAACTCTCCACAAAATCTTGATTAAGAATTGACCCTCAGATGGGTTACTTTTTTCAATCAAAATCCATATTTTCTCTAACCAATCTGTGAGAATACTCAAGGGCAAGTATGGAATAAGATTTATGAAAGAAAACACCAACGCTTCTCTTATTGTCTCCGGAGAAAGTCTTTCTTGAAAAGCCTCAGATGCCCTTTCTTTCTCTCGCTGCTGTTGCTTTTCCTTTTTGCTCTTTTCCCATTGGGGACCAAAGTACAAGTCCTTAGGCTTCTTCTTTTTATTTGAGTCAATAATATCTATCATATTATCACCAGCACTTTCATCCTCAATGTGCAGCATGGTTGAGTTTGCCTCATATTTAGCAATTGGTTGTGCAGTGTTAATGGTAGTAAACAGGTTGTTCAGTCCAATATTGAGGCCTGGCTTAGCATGAAAGCAACGATTGAAAAGGAAGTCCAAAAACTCAAGTCCAGATTGCACGTATTCCATATTCTCGATCCCGTCCAAATTTGGACGAGACATGTTTGATAATATAAATTTCCCAATAGTTTCTATGGCAATACTCAATTGATTAGCAGATAAAAGAAGGGGAAATTGTTCCAAGACAAGATTAATATATTCCATAACTTCTTGAGTATTCACGTCCTTTTTGTTTCGAGAAAACAATGATAAAAGTACGGAGTGTGCACTTTCGATGACATCAAAGTCGACGCCAGCAGGGTGATTTTGCGCCAATGAGAAGCATACAGGAGATATTTGCTCCTGGGCAAACTTCACGTTCTTATTTCTTTGCTGTTGATTCAAATAATTTTCCCACAATCCCATCACAAATAGTACCTTTGATCTCATGATATAGTTTCGGTGAACGTTAAATAAATTTAATTCCCTGTAATCGCCGATTAAGTAAGACGTAAGGTGCTCAAACTGTCCCAGAGCTCCACCATCAAGAGCAACCTCAATAGTAAGATAGTACACAAAATTATAGCTGTCAAAACCACCTTGTCCAATGGAAAGAAGAATGAAATTGAGATAGTATAAATTTTGAAGTATTTTCAAGGCAATATCCTTGTACAAAGGTATAATGCTGTTTCTGTTGGTCACAAATCCCGTAAGAATTCCTTGGAAGATTAACGTTTGGCCGAACAAGACAGATTTCATCACATACCAGTAATTGTCCATTGCTGGTTCCTTGACTATCCCCCTATTTGGCGTGTTATACTTTATCGAGTTTTGAGACATATGATTGATAATTCGATTGAATTCCAAGATTCTCCCCACAGTGTACGACACAAACTCATAGTTGACATCGGTCTGCCTGCCAGTAGTTATGGGCAATCTTTTCAAGTAACTTTCCAAAAGTAGCGATATCTTATTGATATGCTTAAGGATAGGATCATTGAAAATAATGGTGGTGTCGGCAATGTCTTGCTCAAAAAATGTGTGTCGGATTTTAGGTTCAATGGAGACCAACATGTCAACTAATCGATGTACCACGAACTTCTCCGAGGTCAAGCCCTCAGTAAACGACAAGATATTCTGATCAACATCATGAAAGATTCCCAAGCTCATTAAACTTAAATTGGTAATATCTGTAGGATAGATATCCGACAAACAGCCGCTCAGCAATCCAGTCTTGAACAATTGAGTCATTTTGGAGTCCCAATCAGAGAAGAACCAGCCATAAGAAATGTAATTCCTCTTGGTGTATAAATCATCTCTTAGAGGACTGGATAACTTCAAACCAGCAATAATTGGTAAAACCTTCCAGCCGTTTACCGTTGGATCAAACGCCAAAAAATTGTGTAGCTCCTTGCCTACCACAGTATACCATTTCTTTATCGATATTGAAGGTTGTGAAATTTTCAACTTGGTGTCTGCCACCATTTTGAAAACCTCAATTATAAGGTAGATTTCATCGAAATTAGCAGGTGCTTGGATGCTATTGCGTACCAGACCGAAGCATGTTGGATTATTCAAGAAAGCGGACAATAAAAGGCGAAGATTTTGCTCCTGCTTGACATACGGCAAGTAGTGGAGTATGTAACCGAGGACCTTCTTCACAGACATGTTTTGGGGTGGAAACCTCAAGTCATTTATAAGGAAATCAAGATCCTGCGGAACAGGTTGGTTAGTCTGCTGCTGTGAGAGCGAACTATAAGACGACATAATAATTCGAGCTGTGGAATCGTGCTATCTTCCGTCTAGTAACCCATGGCAATGAAATGTGGAGAAGTTCAGTTTGGAGCAAAGTTTCTGATCGTACAGCGGTGCCGTATGCAGGAATATATTTGATTTTTGTTTTAGGTATGCAGGAGCAAAGCTACTACTCGAGCAAGGAATTGGTTAGGGGGAGTCTATTGGGAAGACCAATACACCAGGCAATCAGTTAGAATTGGCACATTTGCGTCGAGCTAGAAATATACACTGGTGCGGTCTGAACGTTTCTATTGTATCCACCTAAGGGCAAATCATATACCGGTGAAACGGAAGTGTTGCACCTCGTTCCCTTCCTCTTCCTCATCGCAATTTGCAGCCAATGTGAGAGCGCTGTGGTTAGTACTACAGTACGCGAAGAGACTGGACTGGATGGTGGTAGTATTCTTACTTGTACATATACAAACACCCCCATCATATCGCCCAAAAGTCTCCCACAAATCAAAATATCGCATGAGCTGCGTATAGCAGCACTATGAGGAGTATTCGCCTCCTCTGTCCTCTTCTACAATACCCTTGGGACCATTAAAAAGTCGTACTATAAAAAGCGCACTCGCACGACCACCCGATATGGATTTTTTTTCTTCATTAGATTTTCCAGTACTGAAGGTGGATCAGATACACCAGAGCCCAGTGTTGTACGGATTGCAGCTCCATATACCTATCCCGATGATTTAAGATCCATTACCGAACTACCACTACATATAGGATATAATACGCGATGATTCGACATTTTCCCTTTACTCAAACGTACAAAAACCTTGCATTCAACTTAAAGAACTTCAAACCCTCTTCGCATAGACCTTCGTTCAAGTCGGTCAACCACCCATTTATGCCCAATTCACAACTCCAAGACTCCCTGTATGCCAAGTGGATAGTGGAGGCATCTTCAAAGTTACCGGGACGCATAATACACCATATGAAGACACAAAAGAAGCCGACGCGGAAGACCTCGTCTTTGGTGGATCCATACCCACAGGTAGGTGGCTACCATGGCATTGAGAACAGCAGTGACAACAGTGGACTGTACTACTATATTCCTAGTGATTACACTATAGACGATATCCAGAAGCCAAATAGCATATCAGAAACAATTTTAATGGCATTTGAAGAGGGAAATCTACCCAAAGTAGCGGCATTGTTACAGTCACACAAGGACTCATCTCCGGGGATAATCATAGAGCCCGATTTGGTCAGTATCATAGTTAAACTCACCCTCAGTGAGATACCACTCCCAGATTTCCATGTTTCGGATTTGCAGGTGGAAGTACCGATGTATAGGAAGCATTTACACGCCCTGCAGACGGACTCTCTATTCTACTCATTCATTTACGAACGAATACCATGTCTATACAAGATATGTAAAACGTACGAGCGGGTGATGTTCAACGATCGTGATTTTCAGGAATATTATACATGGTTGTGCTTCCATCAAAATGACAGGGAGACATTGAATCTCCTTACCAGAGCTTACCTCAAACAGCAAGAAGACTGCGATTCCAAGGTTCTCGCCTACGCTGTCTGTTCTCATTTAATGAACTATGATACCGTGACAGCTATGGACATCTATAGTGAGATATTATCCAGCAGCAAAGATTTAGATAGTGTGTTCTTGGAACTGGTGCTTCAACTGGCCATTCAGTTCGACAGTTTGTTTGAGCACATTCAAAAGATTTCACAGATGTGGATCAATACTAATCGTAAATTGCTGCCGAAGAGTGCTGCATTGATACTCAAAGTCAACAAAAGGTATCTCGGAGACGAAAAAGCAGTCAATGACTCCCACATTCTTCCACTTTCCCAACATTACATGGTTAGAACACAACTTTTGAAAAATCGAATCTTAAGTAGATATCCCACTCATTCGTATAAGCCAATATTGGAAGAAGACATTATAGAAATCAACGAGATAGCGAAGAATCTTAGTGAGAAGGAGGGAGATATCGCTTCATTAAAGAACTTTTACTATCAATTGATGAAGTTCTTCGGTCAGAGAAAACATATGAATATGGTCCTCTTCGTTCTGCACAAGATGAAGAAAGATCAAATTAGTATCGATGAAGATTTCGTGAAGATCATTCTGAAATTTTACTCCAGATCTGAAAAATTCATGAACTTATTAGAATTTTTGGAATTTTCAGCACAAAGAGGGGTACCCTTCAATAGACAGTACGTGACTGATATATATGAAGGGTTTGTAAAGACATACCCCTATTATGGAGGTGAGTTTGATCTCAAGTATAAAAGTTGGGCAGCCCTGAAGCCAGAAGAAATTACGGCCCTAGACTGTCTGGTAATTTCCACTAAGTCAAGTTTGACTCCCTTCAATCCTAAAGTAAGACATGTCTTGGATCCCTTCAAATACGATCTCAATAAATGGACTTACCCTCTTACCGACAGATCAGCTGACTCACAATTACAATACAGATTCAACCAGGGGTTCCCTGAATTATCCATGAAAGGTGTAAAACCAGATTTCCGATTGATCAAAGAGTCGTATGAGAATCTCCCAAGAAATGAAAGACATCGCATTTTAGACATCATGAAACGGACAAGGACAGACTCTCCAAAGAAAATCCTTGCTGTGAGTAGATTGAATAAGGACAAATATACAAAGAAATATTTGAGTGATTTCATCAAGAATGAAGGAAATGGACTAGATGCACAGAATAGATTGAATATTCTGTCGTTATTGATGAATAAGGGATTAGGCAAATTATCCACGAAACTATTAGATTCAATAAAATTAGAGGAATTGAACGATAGAGGGTACATGATCAGATTACAAAAATTACTTAGATTAAACATAGCAACTTTCCAACTAAGGAAATTTGTTTTCAATATTGACGAATTTCCTATTAATGAAGTGGTATTAAGTCCCTACATTTACGATAAATGCTGCATTTTAGAAAATTTATTGGTGAAACAAATGGTAAAACAGAATATGAAAATGAAAGCAGAATTAATGGAAGAAGAAAAAACGGACATCTTGACTATAGTGGACAGTGATGGTAAATTAGTCGAATGTAAATTAGTTGAAGTCCCAGATGAGCCTATGGCTGTGCAAATGGAAAGGGCTCTAGCAAGATTGCAGAGCTTCATAGCAGATATTCAACTTCGTTTAGATAGCGACAAGTTGGAAATTGGACAAAAGATTGAAGAAACTTTCAATTTTTTGAACAAGTGGATGAAGGAGAACAATAATGATGAGAGGAAGGTGTAATAAAAAGTACCTGGTGTGAAAACAGATGGGTGCAAAAAGCGAAAAATCGATTTTCATTTATCGATAAAAGAGCCCCTGCATATAATATCCTGTATATACTGTAAATATTTAATGATGATATAGATAATAGTTTAAGCTTCAGGACGTGGGTGTAATTCGTATTAATTCGATTAAGGAGATAGAGGGAGGACTTGTGCTGTCAAATAATCAGGAGAGAAATACACTGGAAGAAACAGATATGAGTTCTCTAGAAGATAACCAGAGGATATGGAACGGAGTCGTATGTATATGGAAGCGAGATGAGGTTACTTAGATGAGGTAGTATTGTTAACTTCTGTTTTTGATGTAAAAGCTGTATATATGAATACAAGTTTCAGGAAATTCGCAAAAATTGAAGGTTTTAATGGAGTGGGAAAGTGTCAAATGTCAAAGCTTTGCGAGGGTACCACATTTCGCTGGCATTGTATTGTTGAGTGTGCCAGGCAAAACTCAAAAGTGACCCATGAAGGAGCTTTGTTTGGGTCGCTAAGGATCAAGCCTCAAACATCCGGCAGCTTAACTGTTAACTTTACTTTAATGTGTCAATAGCAATTAACTCTTCAATGTCTCACATTAATGTTTACTAACAATATAGGATTCGCAACTCCTTTCCGGACTTCTTGCTAAGATAAATACTTCATTGGAATGTGCTATATGCTCTGAGCTAATGCACATTCCCTTTATAACCTCATGTGGGCATTCATTTTGCTACGAATGTTTGACATCATGGTTTCAAAATAAATTGAATTGCCCTACTTGCAGAAGAGATTTAGAGCAACCACCGACTCTAAATGTCCAGTTGAAGACGATTAGTCGAAATATCACAGATTTGATGATAGAGATTGATAATGACCAAAAGGAAGAAATAATAAATTCTCGAAATACAGCCGATTCCGAATACCTACAAGCTTTGGAGAACAGAACTCTATTTGATGAGATTTTCAAGAGAGCAATTACCTTAATAGATAATTCTGATGGAGTCCCTAGATGCGGGAATTGTCATTGGGAGGCGCATGGATCTGTATGCTTACATTGCGGTACGAGATTCCGAATCCCCATGGATGACGACTATTATGATTCCGATAATGGTGATGCATATGATGAAGATGACCAAGAAGAAGATGATGGAAGATTGTTGAGACATGCCAATGAAATGTACGATTCAGAAGATAGTTTTATAGATGAAAGAAGTATGTTGGATATAGAGGCAGATTTAGATGGTGAAGTGGATATATTATCTACTGATGAAGAAGATTGGGCTGGTTTTGAACCAGATGAGCATGAGGGCCATAGTCAGGCTGATCTGGAAGGAGAAGGTGGAGAAGGGGAGAGCGAAGACCTAGAGAATGCTCTAAACCGCTTTGACGATGGAATTGAAGCAGCCCAAAGTCCAGAATTTGTACATAGTGACGAGGACGAAGGTGTAGCCTCCAGTAGAGGTAGTGTGCGTAGAGGAAGAAGAACAATCGAAGATGAAGACGAAGATGATTAAAGTTACGATTCATGATGACCAAGCATTAACGTTGAAATGATAATGCCTAATAATACATAATGAAATAAAATAAAAAAGACACGAAAAGAAGTGAAAAGAAGTGAACAGAACAGGATATAAAAATATGTAGCTTTTATTGTAGAGTCCTAAGGATAAGTTTTAACAAAACAACTAAATCAATATTCACGAGATTATGGAACAATTGAGAAAAAATTAATCTTTTACCAAAAGGCGAATTCTACTCATAGGAAGAAAAGCTAGTACAATAACAACACTATACATCTCAATTTCTTACACCTTACATCTCTCATGGGAGTACTTGAGTGTGATATCGTCTACCTATACCAGTGAACCTTCTAGTGCTACAGCGTATTATGCAACACATCCTGCACATAAAAATCTGATCATCCTGCACACGTTATTATTGCAGGTCTATTATTGGCTCGCCTTGGTTCACGCCCTTCTGGGAAATAGAAAAGAAAAAAATGAACTGATACTTATTTACATCGAAAGAAGTCCTTATATAACAGCAGGATAAGTAAGTAGAAATAAGAGTTCTCTAGGTGGAATCTTGTTCTTCATATAAGTACTAACAAATTGAAACTAGAAAATGGCTATCGACCCACAAAGAATTATTGACTTACAAAGAGAATATCAAAACTCTTCTAAGAGATTATGGTACAGAGGTCGTAACGGTAAGGCTTTGGTTTTACCATTCTACGCATTATTCACATTAACCACCGTCGTTCCATTATACTACACTGGTAGAGCTATCTTCGGTATCAAAGATGAGTAGATTAGGTTAGGTTAGCACATACAAAAGGATAGATAAAACACATATTGAATACATTACGTTAGTAGAAGTAGAACTATTTATTGTAAGAGTACCGTATACAGGACATGTAACTGAAAAATGGGAGGAAGAGGAAGAGAAGGAGCGAACGACAGTCGAGAGCTGCATCTTCCACACATGCAATTGTAAGCAATAAGTGAAAATGATAGGGCAAGAGACATTCACCAACTCCAGAAGATGCTAGTCTGTTTCTGGTTGACCTTTAGACATATATGACGTTATAGCAAAATGTACACCAACTGTATTGTAGTTCGTCTTTTTTCACACGTGATTTTTGTTGGGGCATGATGCAGACCCAATTCTATTCTATCTTGCCCCATCTTCTCTTTGCTTAGACACAATTGAACACTTCTGTGTCTGCTTTTTCAACATTGGCATCATATCTATGTACGGTGGCTACGAATATGTTGACCGAACTCCCCACGTCCGTAATCTCCAAAGTAATTTCATTGCTACCTCAACAGGATGTGGTGAATTTATCTCAAACGAGCTTTAAATTTTACGAGCCTTGTACTCACAAGTTGTACAAGAAGATTCTGATTCAGCGCAACCCACTTCTCAAGGAGAAAAATGTAAGAGGTAGGCTGTTTAAGCTGTCAAAATTCACAGTGATTGCAGGTCATAGCAGATTGGAATTGCCTGAACTGGTGCAATTGAAGTTAATCAACGATAGACTACAGGTGCTCATTCAGTCGTTGAGCATCAATGCAAAATTAATTGACCACATCGAAGAATTGGTGATCATTGGCAACTTTCACGATGATAAGATTAATACCGCTTTAGCAGAATTTTGGAAAATTGTTCGAAAGAGCGAGACTATCAAAAGGGTCCAAGCTGACGACCAAGATGCGAGGAAAATGTTCTTCAATGGAGATGTGATGCCAGCAAGTCTAACCAACTATTACGTAGATGGCCGTGCTTCTGTATTCGAGAAGGGAATGCATATAAAAGAATTGTCCATATCATATACAGAAGATGAGATTCCTCGATCTATATTAAAAAATATCGAACACTTGCATATAAAAGAGAATGGAAACTATTCTTTAAAAAGAGCAGAGCTACAGGAATGCAATAGCGGGCTCAAGAACATACCTGGAAAGAGTAAATTAGTGGGAACAGAAATTGAGGGCTTTTCAGGTAGTGCCCTTTCATTCAGCCAAAAGATACCGCAGCTGAGCCTTTCCAAGTTGAGACTGTTAACACTTCAAATATACCACAGTCCTCAGCAGCAAGCCAAGACTAATTTTTTACCACTTGTGAAAAATTTCCCGTGGCGTGACTTACAAGCTATCGATTTGAAGATAGGCTGTGATAACATTGCATGCAGCCAAAGCTGTGTTGCGCAGTTTTTGGATTGTGTTTCATTGGAATTGATATGCTCAAATGAGGCTAAGTTGAGACTGCTAACACTACTGCAGTGCAAAGTTGCGCATGAATCGTATAACCAAACTCATGAGTTTGATGTAGAGTGGGACTTGGCCATTTTTGGATTTTTAACTACCTTGATGTACACCAAGAAGTACAAGTTATCGTTCCTCTCTATATCCAATGAAGCTGCAATTGGCGCTGTATACTCTGATGGAGTAGAGGGTAACTACCTCAAAAGAATACATCTATATACAAGAACATTACTGAACTTATTGTCATTCAATTTGCAGCCAATACAATTGGAATTGCCTACATTTTTCACCACGCTAGCTAACTACGAACAGCCTATGAACAATTTGCTTTGGAATGGATGTAAATGTGTACACTGCGAACGCACTCTTGAAGTCTTAGACGAGTTGCTAATGACACACAAATATATTGCGTCAGTTTGGAAAGATTTGACTAGTTGCCAGTTAATGGCTGCAATAGGAGATCGCTTACATGAAAGAACCACCACGAACACGGCTGGATTAACTGCGGTTGACTGGGATTTGCATAGCAACAGATTTGGATTGCCTTTCCTCTGCTTGAATCATAAGACATTTGAAGAGGGGGAGTTTGAGCGTGGAAGCAATGACGATGAAGAAGAAGAAGAATCCGAATATGAGGCTTTTTTTGATACCGAGGAGCTGCAGCTAGAATGTCCTTTAAAAAATAGGGTAAGATTCAGCGACGTTAGTGTTTCAATCTCGCATTACGTTGCAGATATACTTTTACGAATGTTAAATTTGAACAGAGGTGACGCTGAGGGGATAGATTTGGGAGGAGAATTTGAAAATGACGGAGGGTCTGGGGAGCAGACATACTCAGAAATAATCGTCAATGGCATTCAATTTGCTATTGGAAAGGAGCGCAATGGAACTAACTGGTTGAGCTGTGTGCTGGATTAAAATGAACATTTGGCTCTCCCCCACGCGCCTATTTTCGAAATCTCCCCGACAATAGTAAAATTTTAAGGACTTCATATTTTTTAGGTAGTCATGGAGCCTTCAAGAATGTTTTTCTTAAAAATATTATTTGAACATGTACGTTCGAGTGTAGTTCATTTTTGGTAGAATGTGCCAATAAGTGCAGACATGCGCACATTATTCTAATTTTCCATTGTGCTGAAAGAGAGACTCTTCGTCGAAGTATGCAAGGCTCATCTCTATCTTAAAGTTAAAAAGAAGATTTCAATTACCCCTTTGGGTGATCTCAATAGAAGGAATGAAACATTGAAGGAACTTATTATTTATTTATAATATCTTGCAGTTGGCTGGAACACGCATGGCGGAGATTGTGGCCCAGCACAAGTGAAATTTTCTTCGAAAATTATTCCTCATGGCTCCGATTACCATCTTGTGTTATTCGAGAATCAATGCATTAATTTTTTCGTATAGTTGATTTATAGAGAGAATCCCTAGCCACAGCTATTTTTTTTTTTTTTTTTTTTGTTATTTTAGCTTTGAGGTATCTTGTGGTACATAATGCAAATAGAAAACTTCAAATATTATTCGCCTGTGATAGCAATGTAAAATAAAGTGTCACACAAATGTGATAGACAACGCCCTACATATAACTTTTCTTACTTATTATGAACAATAGTTCTAAACAGTGGCTCACAGCTGTATCCAAAAAGGGAAATAATTCCGATATCAAAAAAGTTGAATCTTCTTTAGCATATTCATCGTTTTTCGTACCTACGAAACTGGCCCAAGAAACTGACGTATTACAACATGGAATTCTTTTCGGGAAACAGATGTGTGCAGTAATGCAGAAAAAATGGCATGATATGTAAAACAGGGTTCGCAGGGGCATGCAGAGCTTTTTATTGTTTCAAGTTATTATTTAATTCCTGATCAGTGTCTACATGCAGCAGCATATTAGTGCATGAGCAAGACAAATTTCTCAAAAATTGTGAGAGAAGTAAGAAATTTAGGTTAATGTTTACCAACCCTTAGGATTTGAGTTATCATTATGCGTTTCTAGAACTGACCCTAGCAACACTCTTATGTTTGAATTTTGTTTACTTGCTTTTCTCAATCCCTTTTGTTTTCTAATATCCACCGGCATTTCAAAATGTTATGTAGGCTAAGTAGAAATTGACACCGAAGAATGTACGGCGCCAATCAAGACTTTAATTTCTTCTAAACCGTTCAATTTCATAAAAGCGTCAAAATCGCGCTGTAATGGAGGGGTTGTCGGTCAATATTTTCTTTCTTACTAATGGATTTAATGTTCCAGAATGTCTTCGGGGTTCTCGCTTTTAACTTACATTCTCGAATAAGAAATTTAATCTGGAGTGCTGATTATGCAAGATCGTCTAACAGATCGTCTTTGACGGGAAACTCATAGCTTTAGGTTATGAGCACCAATTTTATTACCGATAGCTACATAAAAAATTCAACCAAACATTTTATTCTTAGATGAAATATGCAGAAAAAGGGTATCTGCTTGGCGCGCAGAATTGTCCCCAAGCTGAAAATAGGAAGAAGTTGCCAGGTACGAACGGGTGTCCCCAATATTTTGGCAAGTGCTTCATTGAGTATGCTAGAACAAAAGATTGTCAGAAGTGTGTAGAGAAAGTAGATCAATTTTAACGCGAACAGGCTAAATTAATACACCTTGCATATCATGTAGGAACATAAGTACTAACGAGATCAATAGCATCACATTTTAGCTCGGCAATAAAACCACTATATTCTGATTTTTTTGTCCTGTAGTAATCTAGGAAACAAAAAATCACTTGACGCTGTTTAATTACCAATTAAGTGATGTGTTATCTCACTGCTCTTGATGGTTTTTCTGCTGGATAAATGCAATTGTATATTTTTTTACTGTAGAATAAGTATCTCTATATAAATAATGTAGGCCATTGGAACGATCCAGCTTATACTAGGCACTCTTCTTCTTTTTAGTTTTCCCATTTGTGTGAGTCTTGTAATGCTGCATGCAGTTGTCTTGTCTGGCAAACCTGGTTTCACACAGTGGCCAGGGACATAAGTGCTTCCTTTCGCCTGTATGAATTCTATTGTGTCTAGCTAAGTGTCCGGAGGTAGTGAATACTCGAGAGCATGTCTTACATATATTTTTCTTCCTAGGTTCAGGAGATATAGGTCGTATAGTCTCAAAGTTTGAGGAAGAGAACGAACTTTCCGAAGATGCAGACGAAATCGATGATCTGTTTGTATCAAATACCAGATTAGCTGATAAGATTCTAGGGAGAGGTGGTGGTGTTATATTTTGGCGCATGATCTCTGAAGTGTAATGGGAATGATGACTTTCATTCAGAAGATGATATTGAATAGGCATTGGCGACACTACATATTGATGTGGCACATAACATGGGGGCGCATAATGCTGGGGTGTCACATAGGGATACATCACTGCATTTTGCGGTGCATGCTGTGGATTTTGTGATTTAATTGATGGCGCTTGACTTTGACTTGGAATGACCTGATGCTGTACCTGGCATTTCTGTCGTATTGAATGATTCAGGGATACTGCCGTTTCTTGGTTGAGTGAGTTAGAATGTAAGGGGGAATGCGATGATGTGGGAAAATGACTTACTTGCACTTTATTTGTCACTACCAGAGGACTGGATTTTTTGGTGAGTGGAATCGTGGTGAGCAATTCCGTAAAAGATGGAAGAACTGTGGTGGGGGGAGCCTGAAAAGCCATTTGAAGTTTTCGTCAGTGCAGATTATTTAAAGAATGATATGTTTGATTTAAAGGTAATACACTAGGGTAAAGTGAGTTGTGAGTTGTGAGTTGTGAACTGTGAGTTGTGAGTTTGAGTGAACTAATGGTATTAAATAATGGTATTAAATGAAATGAAGTAAATGAGCAGTATACTTTAAGAGAGCCATTCTAAAATTTGAGTCTCATTTATTTTGTCCTGACATTTTTTCAGTTTATATAAAACTAATGCAGGCTTTAAAGTTATGTCTTTCTTCTTGTCATTCAAAGGGCAAAAAGAAAAAAAAAATGCAAGTAAAAAAATAAACTTTAAAATGGATTGTGAGAAAAAGGGACGTGCGTCATTTTGAATGCGCTAAGATTTTTTACATGCAACGCATGAAGCCGGTATTAGGCATCTTCCGTTTCTACTTAGCTTACACATATGAAAAGCAATTCCAACGGACACGACCGACCTACTGCTTAATAATAATGCGCTCCTTGCAAGAAATTAAGGTTCTTTGCTCGCATTTTATATTTTCAAAGCGGAAAGAGATCTTGACACACGTAAACTTGAGAAATTTTTGGCACTTACGAGATTTCTTTCTTTTTTCTCGGGATACGGAGTAGATTTTCCCGTTCATTTTTAACCACATCTAAGTAGCAGTCTTATAGACGACATTTTCTTATACCACTTAGTCTTTACAGGCATTACAGGCATATAAGTAGTGGCAAATGAAATTGGGGTTCAAATTGATACTTCTTTAACGCCGGTTTGTAAATTTTTTTGGGATTCAATATGTAAGATGCTCACTGCCGTTCCCAAAGCGGATGCGAACGATTTCTTTAATGCACAATAAAACATCTCAGTTAGGCTTGTTATATCGGCATGTTGAGAAAACCCGATCCGTATCTCTTATGTTTTCATGTCAAGAGCCAACAGCAGAGGACAAAGCAGCACCCTATTGAGTTCTCTTTGTCCACTCTGATCTACTGATGCTTGGCGCATACATGATTCTGTCACTTTAAAATTCTAGATTACTCTTCAGGTATTTAACTTTAGTGGTAGTCGTTTTTCTGGTGTATTTTTTTCATGAATAATCTGCATGAAACTTCGTTCTCTGCGAGGTATTCCACAAGTAACCCCTTTATAATGAATTTGGTGAAAATAGCCCCACTGTGCAAGCTGTTCTATCTTATCTCCACGTAAATTCTAATCGTGCATGGGCCCTTGAGATACATTTCCTAGTACCAAAACACATCTTAAGATGTGTCCTCCTACTTCGTATAGCTCACTGAAGTTTCTAAACTGTGATGTAATTGGCTGGGGCTAGCCCTCTCAGATGAAGTCCAATGTGAATATACTAGTACCAGAGTAAAAAAAGGAGCTTGCATATTCTTCAAACTCTCTAATTGAGCCCCGATTTTCTCAAATGCCGAAAAAAAGGAAAAGAAAGATGGAGCAGTAGGAACCCTGATTAGTACGGTCAGCATAAGATGCATATACGAATACCTAAAAGATGAAGGTGATACCTGAAAATCTCCATTTTGTACATAAGGGAAGCTGCGAGTAAAATTAAAGTTTTGTTAGAATCCCGGTGTTTAGCTGAAAAGGATTACATTTTTTCAGTCTTCAGATATTTGGAATTCTAAAGAAAAGAGCGGAAACATCGTTCCTCCCCCCCTCAGCAGTGCATTAGTGTATAACTATTTATTATCGAGCTGAACTGCAGAGAGAAGACTTATACCTGTTTATTTGTGTTATTTGCATAATAGGCGAAAGAAAATGAACAAGCAGGTCGACTGACGAAATGCGTTATGCTTTTTTTTTTTTGGCTTTATTTTTTATGTGAATAACACACAATTTTTGTGCAGTACGCGTGCGGCATACCCTAATTCATTTTCCGACAGTTTCTTCTTGAAACATTGTCGGCGAACAAGCGGAATTTTACCGTTTGAATAAAGAAATAAAATAAGTGCAGCAGTTTGTGGACAAAACACGAAAATCCCTGTTCAGGCGACAACAAAGCACGTGATCATTCCGTTGAAGGGATTTCAAGTCGAGTCACGTGTAAATCACCTCTTTAGCTCATTGATCCAAATTATGGTCACGTGAGAAACGTATCACGTGAAATCTCAAAATTTCACAGGAGCGAACGATTACTCCACCAACTGGAATTGAAAATCTACGTTAACGAGAGCATAAGCAAAGTATTAAGGCTCTACTAAGTTGAAGTTGACTGTAGAATTGTAACGGATGTTGAAATCAACTGGTAACTCCCTTCTTAAGAGGTCGATCAGAAAGTTTTCTGAGCAATCATTCAAATTGCCTTTCATTCCATTGACTGCTCAAAATGGCTTCGCAGACGCAATCGGAAATACCCCATTGATTAGGTTACCACAAATTTCTAAAGAATGTGGAAGAAATATTTATGCCAAAGCAGAATTTATGAATCCAGGTGGCTCTATTAAGGACAGAGCAGCATTATATGTTGTAAAAGATGCGGAAGAGAAGGGCTTAATCCAGCCTGGAGGAACTGTTGTAGAAGGTACTGCAGGTAACACCGGAATTGGGTTGGCTCATGTATGCAGGTCGAGAGGGTATAAGTGTGTAATCTACATGCCGAACACCCAAGCTCAGCTGAAGATAGATACATTGAGATTATTGGGAGCTGAAGTTCACCCCGTGCCAGCGGTAGCATTCACCGATCCTCAAAATTATAACCATCAAGCTAAAAGGCACGCCGAACTGTTGGAAAATGCAGTTTGGACCAACCAGTTTGACAATGTCGCAAACAGACAGGCCCATATTGAAACGACTGGACCGGAAATTTGGGCCCAATTGGATGGAAAAGTTGACGCCTTCACTTGTTCAACAGGTACTGGTGGAACATTTGCTGGAACATCGAGATATTTACATGATATTTCCAACGGAAAGGTGAAATCTGTCTTAGCGGATCCTCCAGGCTCGGTGTTGTATTCCTATATCAAATCTAACGGGAAGGATTTGGTCAGAGGAGGCTCCTCATTTACCGAAGGTATTGGGCAAGGTAGAGTAACCGACAATTTGGCGCCAGACTTGGATATAATTGACGATGCCTTGAAGATTCCTGACCTGGCGTCCATTGAAATGTTGTATAAGTTGTTAGACGTCGAGGGGATTTATGTGGGTGGTACTGGAGCTTTAAATGTGGTTGCTGCTGTAGAGGTTGCCAAGACTTTACCTGAAGGATCCAATGTTGTGACGATCTTGGCCGACTCTGCACACAAGTACAGCGACAGGATCTTCTCTAAGAAGTGGTTAAAGTCCAAGGAATTGTATGATGCTATTCCTGAACATCTTAAGAAGTATGCCATCTTGGATTGAGAGTGCCAATGCGAATTCCAGTGAGCGAGCTACTAAGCGTATAGAACATCTTCTGACAACGAAAAGGGCAGGAATCGAAAGTAGTATAGCACTAGTACAGTTTCACTACTATCTTACATAAATAGAATATATATCCGTGTATTTAAGAGAACCAGTGAACGTCGAACGTAGCTTCCTCCACGACACCATGGGACCTTTTTTCTTTTTTGCAACTTTGGAATCCTGTATACAAACAGCACTTGCATAAACTCATACAGCTGATACAATTCTGTGCACAAGTGTAAGCAGCAAATCACTGCACCAGAATACTACATCACCTCCGTAACTAAATTTACCTAGCTGTATTTCGAATATCACCCCATCGCACTCCCCACTTCCACGCCAGTCTCCTTCTCTTGTGCACCAACGTACGCTAGAACCAGCATAGCTCGACTTCCCAGGGTCCTTACCTTGAACAACCTCACCAGTCGTGCGTGTACCACTAATCAAATTTTCAGCTCTGATGAAAAAAAAATCAGAACTCTCGCGACAAAAAGCCAAAGCGAATTTTGATGGCGCAAAGAGAACAACAGACTTGCTTCATCTGCAACGCTTCGTAGATCCAATACATAGACCTAGATATCAGTTCTACCAAGGGCAGACAGGAGGAGTGACTAATATAACGCACTAGTAAAAATCCCGAAAATAGAAAGAGAAAGTGCGATAATTTATTACCATCAAGACGAATCAGGAACTAATTTTTTCATACTTTCCAAAATTTTTCTCGTCTTCTCGTTTCTCCATACCAAAGTAAACACCTGTAAATATAAAGAGGAAATAGAAGACAGTACATTTAGTGATAGTTGATGGACTCGCAAATACTTCAAGCAGTTGAGATCGCTCTTAGCGGAACGGCAGATGCGGCTTTAAAACAACAAGCGTACGACTTCATCGAGCAAATCAAGACCACCCAAGAAGGCTACACCTCGTGCGTTGATATTCTTGTCAAACAGGGGAATACTCTTAACGAACAGTTCAAGTTTTTCATTTACCAAGTTATTGACGAAAACATCCAGAAATTATCTGCGGATGAGTTGTATAAACTCTCCGATACTTTGTTCGAGTGCTTGAAGAGAGAAGACGTAAACACACCGGTCTACCTCAAGAACAAATTAGCTGGGACCTTGGGTAACTTGTTCTGCTTTGTATACTTAGAAGTACGTCCTTCATTTTTGAAGGACTTGTTATCTATGAGCGAAGAGAGCTCTTTATTGACTGACTACTACACCAGAATCATTTTAGCAATCCATAGCGAAATCGGGGACAAATTCATCTCCAGATCAAGAAAAGTGCAAGAAAGAAATGTCAGCCTCAAGGACAAGATCAGAGTCACAGACATGGCTTCCTTGGTGGCAAACTGGAAGAGTATTTTGAACGCAGGGGCTACTAAGGATACTTCTGATGCAGCAGCTACTGCAACAACTTCAGATGTCTTGAACAACACTTTAAAGATCGTAGGCTCATATATTGAATGGATGGATATAACCCTTTTCGTTTCAGAACCTGCATTCATTAACTGCATTTTCCAATACTTGACCAAACCATACCAGCGTATAACCACCTGCTCTACATTGATTGAAATCATCAGTAAGAAGATGCAACCCGCCAATAAGCTTGAATTGCTTTCCTTATTGAATTTGACACTGGTGATCAATTCTATATTGCAAGGAGATGACGACGATTTGGAGTTTGCAGAAAGCATTGCCAAATTGGTCAACCAGATCGGATTGGAGTTGATCATAGTATTAGAAGGTAACCCTAGCTTGGAAGGCGGGGAGATCAACAGGCAGATCATCAATTTATGGCCATTTATTTTCAACTTCTTGGGCCATGAGTACGACGATGTTACTCAGCAGGTATTCCCCTTCATTTCGCAATACTTGTTGGCTTGTAAGAAGTTCCAATCTATCGTGTCTATAGAGTTATTGAGTAATTTATTGAACAAGATCATTATTAAGATGAAATACGACGACGATACTGATGGAAGAGACGAAGATGAAGACAACGAAGAATTTATAGAAGTCAGGTCAAAATTAAAGAACTTCCAAGATACCATTGCAGTATTGAAACCTGATTTGTATCTTGAAGCGATACCAGTGGTGATTAACGAACTGTTGAAAGAAGACGGGAACAATGACTGGAGAAGAATTGAATTGGGCCTTTACGAGTTAGGAAATTTTGCTGATTCATTAAGAAACAACTTGATTAATTTGCCAAAGCATACCATCTCGTCTTCGGAACCGTTTTTACTTTTCCAGGATTTCCTAGTTAAGTTAGTTAACTCTAACTTTATAATCAATATAGATCACCCAAAGATTCAATTAGAGTTCTTTGAGTTGATTGTTCGTCATTACAGTTTTTTAAACAATAACCAAGCTTTGACGTTGAGAACCTTAGAGATTTTCACATCGCCATTGGGCTTATTTAACCAGCTGGAAAAAGTTAGATTGAGAAGTTGGTATTTGTTCTTTAGGTTTGTCAAATTGACTAAACCTAGACTATCAAAATCCGAAGTGAATTTCATTGAGAATACTTTGAAGAAGGTCCAACCTCTTTTAGTGATCAAAGCAATACTCCCAACCAATGACGAAGATGGTGCGGTTGTAGTGGAAGACATTTTCAACAACCAACTATACCTTTTCGAAACGATGGGGTTGCTTATATCCTTGGGATCATCTGAAGTTGACTCGAAATTGAAGTTGATCGATTTGATTTTCCAACCATTATTCAGAAACCTTGAAGAATGCGTGGAGGCGTCGCAGGCCGGAGGTGCTCTGAACATGAACTTGATTGCATTACAAGCACATCACTTACTAATGGCAATTGGTACTTTCGCAAGAGGGTACGACTACGACTACAATAATAAGTATAGTCAAGAAATTGTATCCAAAATTGATACTGCTGCCTCGATTGTTATCTTCACATTATTAAACTTTGTCAAGTTTGAAAAAATCAGAGATGCATCGAGATTTGCATTTGCAAGATTCATTCCAATTTTGGGCAAAGATATCAATAATCATTTATCTAAACTTGTATCATTAATATTAAGTTCAAATGACTTAAAGTATAATGAGTTGACGGACTTCTTGGGTTTCTTAGGACAAATTGTACACAAGTTTAAAGCTGACGACAATATTTACCAGTTACTTAATGATTTGATTCTGCCTCTTTTTGATAAGATTTTCAACATGCTTAAGTTTAATGGAGAGAACAATGATTTCGATAACATTCCCGATATCCAGAGAGATAAGAACAGTTTGAAAAAGCTGTTTATGAATTTACTTTCCACCATGATCTTGAATCATAATTCTTCATTACTTGTAAGTCAGACTAATAAGCAAAAGTTCCCACAAGTTGTAGATAGCTTATTTGAATTTGCATATGATTTATCAGACCCTACAGTTTCAAGAGCTGCAATCATTCAATTGGTAAACTTCATCTTGATTATGGGTAAAGGTAGAATTGAAGATCCGGAAGATTCGATGGGTACCGCATTGCCACCAATCGAAGGGATGGAAGACTATCTCATGAACAAATCAATATCAGTATGCTTCGAATTGCCTTTTCAAAATGGAGGAGGTTTCGACATTAAGGATGCTCAATTCAGAATCATTGCTCAGGAAATAGCTACGCTTTTGAAAACATATCATAAGGTAAAGGGAGATGAGTTTTTGAGCGTCCTTTCTACATATTTGACCAACATGGGATTATCACAAGAATTAATGAATGATTTTGGTACAAACTTGGTTAAGCTGGATCAAAGAGAATTCAAAAAATACTTCATAACCTTTGTTACCCAGCTCAAGAGTTAAAACGATTTAGTTTGGAATCGATTGAACAATCAAAAATCAAAAGCAAAAACAAAAATGCATAAACATAAAAGTTTCATAAGAAGAAATAGCATAAATTTCCTTTTTTTTTTATTGGTTAGCCATGAGTTAGCATGAGAAGTATAACTTCTCCATTACTCACTTGCATATAGAATATTAATACATAATACATCAAATAGAAGTACTTATAAAATACTGCCAGTAGAATATCCAAAGCAGTAGGCCATCCAAGAAACCACCAAATACGGCGTTCCCCACTACCTCTGATACATTTTCAAAACATTCCCTTTCCAATCAATTCCTGCTGAATTATGAACTGCAGCCCCTCCGTGCAAACATACTACACCCCACCCGAGTTCCATCGATAAGTCCCTTCAGTGCCTAACAGTTTCCGAACCTCTACAGAACCCGATCAACCAAGCATTTCATCACTCATCTCGAGTCACATGACCCAAATCACCTGACACACTTTTTTTTCCACTCGATGAGCTGCGCAGACCAATCTGAAAAAAAACTTGGTGGTACATCAATCTTGCACTTCAGCAGCAAACAATTCATAAATAGTACATAATTATGGCTGGTTCGAAGGCATTACCGAATGTCAAGGTCCCTCCAAAGGACGAGGAAGAACTCTTGCTCGAAAAATTGGTGTTTGGAGACTCTGAAGGATTTGAATCCAACTTGAAAAAGATTGATAACTTATACGATTTTTCAGATGATGAGGATAACGACAATGCTAGTAGTTTAAGCGACAGTGACGACGAGGGCAGTGATCTCGATGGGGTCCAAGACGAAGACTTGTTCTTCATAGATGACAATGGAGATAATGGAGAAGATGCCATGGAGATAGACGGACATGACCAAAGCAACGATAGTGACAGTGATGAAGACGACAATGAAGATGAAGATGAAGATGCCTGGATTGACAGCGACGACGAAAAGGTCACAATCTCCTTACTATCGTCCGATAGGATCCGTAAACTCAGAAAGACTGAGGCTGATTCGATAATAAGCGGTAACACATACTCAAAAAGAATAAGGTCACAGTTTGAAAAGATCTACCCTAGACCCGAGTGGATCACCAAGCTCGAGGAGAGGCTTGAAGCCGGAGAGAACGATGAAGACGATAATGAAGATTTGGAAGAAGCAGATGGAGATTCAGCACCAGAGCCAACTGATTCGAACGCCATCTTAAACCTCCTCTCAACCTCCGCTTCATTCATAATAACCAAACAGTTGAAATTAATTGCACCCAATAGAATATCCATAACCCGTCTTCAGAATGCCAACCATGTCAAGCCATCGAAGGGTGCCATCCAGACATTATCCTTCCATCACTCTCATCCATTATTGATGACCGGCGGGTTCGATAGAACGTTGAGAATCTACCATATCGATGGTAAGACGAATAACTTGGTGACGAGTTTGCATTTAAGAAACTCTCCAATCACGTCGCTGTCATTCTCGCCTCTCTCGGCTAATTCCAATTTAATCTTCGCCGGTGGTAGAAGAAGATACATGAATAAGTGGGACTTGAACTCAGGTGAAGTAGAGAAGATCTCTCGTATGTACGGGCATGAACAAACACAAAAGTCCTTTGAGTACTTCAAGATATCGCCAAAGGGTAACTACATTGGATTAACTGGTAACAGTGGGTGGTGTAACATATTGAACGGTGTCACCGGACAATGGATTCGTGGGTTCAAGATAGAGGGAACAATAATTGACTTCGAATTTGGATTTGATGAGTCCTTCATTATCATTGTAAATACAGCAGGTGAAGTGTGGGAGTTCGAATTGAACTCCAAGTCGAAAACAAAAAAGGTGGATAACGGTGTGATAATCAACAAATGGCAAGACGATGCCGGAGTTGGAATCACTAAGATCAAGCTTGGCGGACCTAAAAACAGATGGCTCGCCATTGGTACCAGCAACGGTATAGTTAATATCTACGACCGCAACAGTAACAACTTGAAGCCGTTCAAGTGTGTCGAAAATTTGGTTACGTCCATTTCATCGCTTGCATTTTCACCAGACGGGCAAATCTTGGCTATAGCCTCAAGGGCCAAGAAAGATGCCTTTAGGTTGGTGCATTTACCATCTGGAACTGTATATTCTAACTGGCCAACATCAGGAACTCCATTAGGAAGAGTGACGGCTGTTTCATTTTCACCAAACAACGAAATGTTGGCAATTGGTAATGAGGGAGGGAAAGTCACGTTGTGGAGACTTAACCACTATTAATGAAAGAGAAGTCGAGGGGAAAACACAACTTTCACCTTGGATAGAATGCATATAGTAGCATAGAATAGATTAGATATCAAGGTACAGTATGTATAAACACAGACCGTACAACAGAGGAGGAAACATCTTGTCAGTTTCGTGTAGCCTGTAGTGAGTAAGTACATCTGTCTCAACTGAAGACGACATGGACGATGCGTCGTTGGAGAGAAGCCTTGATCTTGCTGAGGCTTCTTCCTCAGAGCCAAAGTTGCAGCCGTTCTGAGTGAACAGACTGCGGCGTAGCACTTAGTGTAAATCAGCACAGAAAGCAACATTAACCCATAAACTGACTAAAACCATTCTTCTTTTGCCCATTTATTTTTCCTTCCAGCCAACCAGGACATCGACTAAAGCCCACATGGTAATACTACAGAAGTCTTTCTACACCACCATCTCTCCACCACAACACCACTGCACCTTATCACCAATTTGGGTGCGCAGGAAAATCAAAATCCAAAATCTTTAGGTGAAAAGTATCGAAAAATTAGTAAATCAGATCGTACCATCATACTTCTACTCCACACAACATCATCCAATAACCAAATATGGGGTTTAAACTATCGTAAGTACACCTGTAAAGCATGACCAAGGAATACCAGAGACTTTTCGAACCGCTGTGGTATCGAAAACGTATATATTGCACCTACTAACATACTTCTAGCGATTCGCAAGCTCGTTACAGAGATCCGCTGACTTTCGAAATGAGTCCAGCATTATTGAGAGTTCGTGCTCCCTTTTTCTGGAGAAACACCGTTGGACTTTTGTTTGTAGCTGCTGTTCCCTTAGGTGTATACGCTTATACCTGGAATATCTTAACCAAGGATGAGTTTGAAGACATTCCTATCCCACCAATCTCTGACGCAGAGTTGGCCAAGTTGAGAAGAGAGTACGAAGAAAAAAAGAAGAGCGGTAACCTTTAAGCAAGGGAAAGTGCTAATGTAAATAGGAATCCAATAATAGTAATAATAATAGTGATAAGAATAAAAATAAAAATACGAGAATCTGATATCATAGTAGAAGACGCTATGACTGGGTCTCTTGATTGTTCCTTGGGCGTTAGTGTACCTTATGTAGTCCCCTTACGATTATGTACGCATACTATTTTCATCTGAGCTCACGAAATTTACATTTTAAATTTTAACCTGCTAGTGACATGAAAGTAATGGACAACTGCTTGATCAAAACTGTGAGAGAAGTACAGTGCTCGAAGAAGTGAATTAGCTGCACACAATTTAAACACTTAAAGTTAAACATCAGATTTCATATACAATTTATAGTAATTGGTATTACTAACTATTCACGTAAATTCACATTTGAATTCATATACATTCACTAATTTTTTTAATTTTATCTCTTCTTCCTCTTGAGGAAGGTCAAATCAGGAAACAACGATCCCTGTCTATACCTAAAAAACCAGAATAAAAAGAGCATCGCAACGACGTCAAAGATCACATAAATGCAGTAGAACCCTAAGTTTCTCCACCGGTGCGAATATTTCATTCCAAGAGACGCCATATAAGTGTCACTGCTACTATAAGCACAGTAACTACACTCACTAGTTGCATCTGGATTCTGAAGATATCCACCTGTAGCATTCAAATATGGCCCTGCGAATTCCATACATGTTTGTCCAGTTGGCGGATTGAAAAATGCATACTCTGACTTGGAACACTTTACTTCTCTACCACTCAAAAGCGTAGTAGTTAAATTCTCAATAAAGTACGTGTAAGGGCTCGCCTTGTTCATGAAAGTCCAAAAACCTGGCATCAAAGAAGTGGGTTGAACCACTCCACTGAAAGCAACTATGAAGGTATAGAAGAACGAAACTAGGATGGCGGCTGATTCGACATCTGGTGAACAATAAAGTAACATCAATCCAAAAGTGACATAGTAAAATTGAAAGAAAACACCTAATGTTAAGTAAAAGGTACCAGCATGAGGACCTGAAGTATCTGCTTGGGTGGGAAAGTAGATCGAAACGAACTGGATGGCTGATCCTACTATGCTATAAGGCATTTCATTAATGCACTGACTAAGCATCATCAAAGACCAGTGATATGTATTCGACATCTTTTCTCTTACTTCATATATGTCACGGCCCTTGATAGCATGTGCTTGGGATTGGTTAATTAATGGTGCAGCAACGACAACTGATAAAAAGGCAGCAAACAGAGCATTTTGCATTCCAATGATACTATCCTTTATGCCAAAAAAGGTGAATCCTATGAACAAACCCGATGACGCGTATAGTCCGAGCTTTGAACCAATATACTCGGTGTTTCTGAAAAAGGTCAGAGCATTTCGACGAAGTACAATCATAAATTGGTAACTATACGGAGTCGCATACTTGTTAATCATTTCCTTAGTATCTTTGTCACCGAATGTTTCTTTCTCAGCTTTGATTTTGTATTTAGATATGAGATCATCTCCTGTCTTATCAGCTTCTTTCTTCTCAGGAGAAGCAATCCAAATTTCATGCCAGTCTTCTTTCACAGAGGCAGTGGCCCCAGCTCCAATAGCTTCAAGGATATATTCCGCTGGATTCTCCGAGTCCTCGCAATGTCTTGCTCCATTGCGTTCAAAGTAATCTAATAAGACCTGAGACCGATTTCCTATATCACCAAAATAAACAGTCTGACCTCCTTTTTTCAACAACAATAGTCTGTCAAATTCTTCAAATAAGGTGGCTGAAGGTTGATGTATGGTGCATAGAATAGACTGGCCCGCATTTGCCAAGTCTCTTAATAATTTGACAATAGCCCAAGCAGATTGAGAGTCAAGACCAGAAGTTGGTTCATCCAAGAATAATAACAATGACGGTTTAGCAACCAATTCAACCCCAATACTTAACTTTTTACGTTGTTCGACATTAAGACCTTCACCAGCATTTCCTACAATAGCATCTGCATATTCTTCCATATCTAGAACAGAAATAATTTTTTCAACATAGTCTAGTTTTTCTTGATCACTGATATCATTTGATCTTCTGAGTCTTGCAGAAAACACCAATGATTCTCTAACTGTGACTTCACTAATGTGAACATCTTGTTGTTGAACATATCCAGTTCTCCTACTAAAACTTTCATCTAAAGGTTTGCCATTAACTAGCATGTCACCAGAGATGACACCCATGGTGATTCTCTGAGCTAATGTATTCAACAAAGTTGTCTTTCCAGCTCCTGACTCACCCATAAGTGCAGTCAACGTACCCGGAATACAGTATCCAGATACGCAATCCAACAAGGTCCTTTCCTTGCCATCGTAAGGAATGACGTAATCGACATTCTTCCATGCAAATAAGTCTTGTGACTTCAAGTCATCGAAGACAACTACCTTCTTGTTCTCATTTTCCAATGAAGTGGGAGTGTCTGTAGTTGACTTTTCATTAGGTAGGACTACAGAATCTGGAACTTTTCCACTGATGTAGATTAATTTATCCCCTCTTCCGATGACTGGCTTAAGGAATTCGCTGGCGAAGGCATTCAAGCAGTTGAAAAAGACATAAAATCCCAAAAGAATTCCAAAGTTTCTCCACACGTGTGAAAAGCTATAGGCGAAAGCTTCTCTAACATAGTCATCGCCTAAGACCCAATTCTGACCTTGAACTGAGCCAACAAATGAACAAACCTGCTGACCAGTAGCTAAATTTTCGTACCCAGGACCGGTTGGCGTTAAATATTTTCCATCACATTCCATATGTCTACCATGAAATTCCGATGCAATCATTGATTCAAAGCCATAGAGTAATGGGTTAATATAAGAAATCCATTTGAACCAAGGATGCATCGATGGTCTCTGGATCATGTACGAAGCATACATAAGTAGCGCGAGTAGAAATACACCTGAGACCATATTTGCTCCAGCAATTGTTTTGTTTAGTGAAGCTAATGTTTTGAATAAAGAATTGACAGTGTTCGAAAGCAAAATGGTGAAGAGGAAGAATAGGAAAAACTTCCCAGCTTCACGACTCAAATTCGAAAGGAAATATAAGACAATAATGAAAGCAAAATTCACCACAATACTGACCGGTATAGTGGTAACAGAATAGGCCAATGCATCAGCTGAGAGATGATACATGGAATAATTATTTTGCTTGGTTAAAATCAGTCTCGTACTGAAAGCAGCAGTGACTTCTGCAAGACTCATCAATGTGACACACAATGCTGAGAAAAACACCACCCCTCCACGAGAAAATGAACCACTGACACTATCAGGAGTATTATAATACAAAGAACCAGCAATAAGACCTTGAGAGAGTGCGGCTATTAATTGAGCAACTGTGTATGTTTTATCACCCTTGATAGCTTGGAATCTTCTGATAGTACACAACTTCAACTGTGCAAAGTAATTCATAGTAAACCTAGAGGTCATACGCAGGTATTTCATCTTTTCTTGCCTGATTGAGGTATAATAAGACTCTCTTGTTTCATCCTCATCAACATTAGCACTATAGACGTCAATTTCATCCTGTAATTTTGCAAATTCTGGAGAATTCAACCAATATCTCTCAAAATCTTCGGCAGTTCTTGGTACTTTGTGTTCAAAGCCTGGTTTTGGGAAACGGCCAATTGGGTCTGTAATTGCTGTTAAGAACTCAGCTGTTGTCTGCCTAGCAGGACATTCCCAGCCCATATCTTCAAAATAGCTCTTGGCTAACTCCGTTGGTCCAAAATAGATTTGAAGGCCACGATATAAAATGGTGACTTTATCAAATGTCTCGTAAATGTTTTCACCAGCTTGATAAATTGTAACGAAGGCTGTTGATTTCAATAAGTTGGTAGAAGTTCGAATTGCTTTTGCATACTCCAATGCGGTCGATGAATCCAAACCTCTTGTGGCATTATCCCAACAATAAATTGAAGCACGACAAGCCAATGCTTCGGCAATCGAAACTCTTTTACGTTCACCTCCTGACACACCTCTCACAAAATCATTACCGACCTTTGTGTGATAAGTATGTCTTAAGCCGAAGACAGTTCCTAAGATTTCCTTCATGCCCTCTATGAACTCTTCACGGGTAATGCCGTTCACTCTCATATGAGGTGTCTTACAGGCAATTGCAAACTTCAATGTTTGTTCAACAGTCAAGTGAGGCATATGTTCGTCTAACTCAGGACTATAAATCAAATCTGATCTAAAATTCTTCAACATTTCTGCTTGAGGTAAGCCGTCATATCTAATATCTCCAGAGACAGATTCAAAACCGTCAATGTCTGTTCCTCCTAAAGTTTTCAATAATGAAGAACATCCAGCCCCGGGTCTCCCAAGAACTAAAACCATTTCACCAGGTCTGGCCAAACCGCTGACATTTTTCAAAATGACTCTATTAGGAGTTCTCTTTTTAAGTCTTGCTGCCTGAATAGCGCCGATAGGCCCCTTCAAAAGATCAAGGGCAGTAGGCGCTACAGAAAATGATTCATCTACGCCCGTCACTTCAATGTTTGAGAAGGTAACCCCAGACCTACGCAAATGAATCCCTTGCTCTTGGGCTAAATTTGTAAAAAGTGATAGAATGCTATGTAGATCGAAATCATCCGGATCGATTTTGAGTTCAGGATTCTTCTTGGAAAGTTCTCTAGAAATTATAGATAATCTTTGTAAGACATCTTCATCATGAAGACTAGTTACAGACTTGATCAACTGAAGTCTGTTATGCTCTTCCACTGCATTTCCATCGTATTGATCAATACTGCTGGGGGAAGATGTGGGACTAATTTCATCCATCACACCAGAAAGACAGAGAAATAGAAGGAAGATAGGCTTGAAATGGCTACATCTATTACAATATTCGGAATTACAAGAATATAAACGTTACTTAAGTACTGTGAGCTATGGTATGTGAATGCTGCAAATATCGAGACAAAAGAGACCTAATAGTTCTCTTAGAGAGGAGGTCTAGTTCAGCTGACTTACGGCCGCAGCTTAAACTGGATATGGTGCATTCTATACTTTTCACGTTCTTTTCAATTCCAGTACCTTCGTTTGCACCTCAGAACCAATTAATCCCGGTTAGATATGTACTAACCCATACGGCCGTAAGAAATATTCTTTCTTTTCAACGACGGCTGAATATTTTCTGCAACTCCAAATGCAGGTGAGTTGCCTAATGCGGCGAGTGTTCCGTCAAAAAAATGAAAAGTGTTCCACATCAAGGTTACGCCATATGCATGTAGTGTTTTCCAAGATGGAATCGAACCTTGAAGATTCTTCCATAAAGCATCTACTGTCCTATTTTGATATGAAAACGCCGAATCGTGCAGTACGATGATAAACTTCCACACAAGATACCTTAGTAATGTTAATATCGGATTTATAATACGCCCGAGTAGATACACCACTTTGGTGTGCTGCGGGAGAATACGAAATGCGTCAAACTAACCAGTGCTTTCAAATACGAGACTGAAAAATAAGTCATGTATGACCATTCTCTCGAGTTAAGTCAGTTACTCTATAATTCGACATGTCTTTGTATATGACAGAGTACACGACGCTTGCCTCAGTAGAAATACGTTCACATGAGTTTTGCGTAGCACTTCGGCATTTTGGCCCTCACTCATAAAGATTAATATTATATTCTTCCTAGAAGCCAGTTCTCCTTTTTAGCTATAAGGTTTTCTTTGCTTCCTTCTCCTTTGGTGTACATTACTACGTTAAATAATTCGTTCGTTTACAGATGTGATTCTCTCCGTCCCAATTGTAATTAAACTATACTTCTATCAAATTAAATGCAGAAAATATGTGCAAGTGTTCTATCTATCCTTATTGATTCTAGTTAGACTGTCCATGCTGTAATTGTTTTCACTTGTAATATCATTACTGTCTTCCCTTTTTCTGTAATCGGCCAAGTTTGCTGAGTAATCGAAATTGTCCAAGACGGATGATCCTCTTGCCGGGTATGGAAGTGGTTCATCAACTCCCACGTTCAACTTTAAGGTTGATCCCGAATTCCCATACTTCTGGGAGTAGGGCACATGGGGTTGCGAAGGTGCTCCCGAATATCCTTCAAGTAACAGTTCAGAGTATGTAGATTTTGTTTCGAAATGCTCAGAATCTTTCACTAACGGGGTATCTACCGAGAATGATGATTCCTGATCAGTTGGGTGAAATTGTTCAAACTGCTCGGGCCTGTACTGAGATTGATATGAGTGCTTAGTTGGTGGCATGGACGACTGAGATACAGTTGCCGCATTGGACGCTATTCCTGAGCCCAAACGATCCTGTGAAGCTACGTGACCAGGTCTATAGGGCTCGTACGGTTGTGAGACTAGCTGGCGTTGTTTACCCAGATCCGAAACCAACGAGTCTGTGCTGTTCATAAGATTTTCCCTACTTTCAAAAGGATTTTGGAAGAGCTGCCCAGGGGCCGCATCTGACCTATGCATCATACCAGTAGTCGCTGGCAATGGCTGTGTTGGAGCCTTCCTCAAGGGAGCCATATTTAAAGAAGTTGTGGGCAACTTTGCATCAGAAGCATACGTAAGATCAGATCTAGAATCCTTCCGTGGAACAAGTTGATGGTATTCAAAGTCAGACCTCTTGAACCTATCAGCAAAAGGGTTCTCCTTGAAATCGTCAATACTGGCATTATAACCATCGAATGTACCATTGAAAGTGCTAGTAGAGTGGAGTAATGGATTTCGGGCGATTTCGTCTCTATCAAGGATACCCTCGCTAAGCAACGCCTTCTTACTCTTGTGGTACTTTCTGACTAGCATCCTCACTCTCTGGTTAACAAGGTGACAACAGTACTTCTTCAACAGCGAATAACCTCTCTTTTTCACCCCAAAATAGACAGGGAAGAAGAATATCATCCCCAAGCAAAACTTGAAGAAGAAAATACACCAAATTACGAACGACAAGCACATGAATGACAAAATGATGGAAAGCTTTAAGTTGGTGGTGGCTATTTCTTTAATATTTGATATGATATCGTTCAGTGTATCTTCTCCGGTAGCATAGTATCTTAATGTTAAAATATTGATAACTTGTCTTGGAGCGTCAGCGACAAGAACCTGTAATGCATTGTCCAATTCGTTGTAACTCAAAAAGCATGCCCAGTCGAAGAAGTTATCTTGTTCAATCTTGAAGAACAAACAATGAAATTTATAGGACTTGAGCGTATAGAGCATTTTGGCAAAGTGGTTAACATAGACAAGAGCAATGTTTCTTGTTTTGAACGTTTTGATGGCCCATATCCAGTGGTATAGAATTAGAACAAACTGAAACAATATGCAACCCGTAAAGATCCACTTCGCCACGGAGTATGCGTATGGCTCGTACAGGTTACTGCCCCATTTATGGAACACCAAGATCATCAAACATGTGTATATATCCGAACCTATCAATGCAAGTGCAAGGAGTAGCATACACCACTCATATAAAAACGAAAGGATAGTGGAAAAGTTATTATTATAGAACAGGTTCATGTCCACGACATCAAACGTTGTAGTGTCAAGGTCATATCTGTCGATTTGCTTATCTGGATTGAAGTAGGTGTCCATGGTAAGGTCGTTCCGCTTGATAAAGAATGCAATCAAACGGGTACTCACACACAGGTCAAGCGTTTGAAGGAAAGAAGAACAAGTATGAAGTAATCAAATCAAATCAATCAAAAGAAAAAAGAGCTAGATGTAAATGTTTGTATACCTTTCCTGCACATAGAACACTGATCTAAATATAGCCAGATAGTGGAGTATGTCAACTTTAAAGGTAAACCAAAAAGAGAGTTTAAGATACTGAGAGAGCCAGAAAATAAGTTGAAGCAACCTAGTGGTATCTAAGTATCTCTGGGTTGAGAGATCACGATCGAATCTCAGATTTTTTAGATGATGAAACACCCAAAGTGGAGATCTCCTCGTGTAGCTTAGCATCTTTGGTTTCATGTGAGTCTCATTGCTCGTCTGCGTGAAGAATGTAAGCACGTCAAAAAAAAAAGAGAGACGCGGCGGGTTCATAAGCCCCCGAGAATCTACAGGAAAGGTAAACGGAAAGAGCAAAGGGACTGGAGAAGTGTTTGCTGGGTTTGGAAAGGTTACGGATATCGCACTTGTAGTGTGCTACAGTGACGGGCTCAATATGGTTTTCCACACCTTTTCTTTTTTTAAGTAAATGCGTACTGCCTCTGAACGTTGGCCTGGTGATTTGCCCATCTCAAACCTTATAGTCGGGGTGAAAAATTCCACTTATACGAATTCTAGGCACTTATCGAACGTACTGCAATGCACAGTCGCTACCGATATGCATTGGTAAATACCACACGGTAATTCTGTACAAGGTTATGCTACACTCTTATCGGCACACTATACGTGCAACGAAACCCACAGTATTACTGTATACCTCTGCACTCTTGCTTCTACATTGTTGCTTCCGCTCTCTTGCTCGGGCAGTCTTACTTCTGCGCTGCGGCGCTGCTGCACTCTTGATTCTACGATGTTGCTTCATAGTGATGGAATACACCACTACCACTCTACAATCCATTCAAGCTGTTACAATGTATATTATTCCTATATAAAGGTATGTCTGGAAACTCACTATCAGTCTTTCTCTCCCTCTACTAAGCACCAAGTGTTGACTTAGAACTCACTAGTGGTCGTTTTCTCGCTCTACAACTGTTCTTACTGTTATACTCTATATTATTCCTATATAAAGGTATGACTTGGAATCCAATGCTACTCTTTCTCCTTCAATTAAGCAACGGTTTCCGGCTTATACTTCTTCAACAACTTCTCACTTTCCTCTCTCAAATCTTCTTGATCACTCTTACTCAACTCTTCCAAAATCCCGATACAGGCATCTTTGACTGGAGGTCTGTACATAATCAAGAACTGCAATGATAAAAAGCCAATCTTGGACCTAACCGGGTCAAAGCAAAGACTCTTGATTCTATCTACCAATTCTCCGTTCAAGTACGGCAAATCAGAAAGCAACCTAATAAATATTTTACGATCGTTTGGCTCCAAAAATGGAATCATCGCATCCAATACCTTCCCAGTCCAGTCGTTATATAGGGGTGTCGGAATTGTCGCCTGTGAGAGTTCTTGTTGAACCTTAGCTTCATCGTTGGAATGCTTCTCTCTTAATTCTTCAATCAATTTGTCCTCATTAAAAACTTTCTCGCTGTACCATTCTTCACTTAACCATTCTATAATCAAATCGATTCTAGAATGAATGTTGTCGAGGAAGTGATCAAAGAGAGCTTTTCGAATAATATTAGAGATATTTTCATTCTGTTTAAAATCTCCCCCTTCTTCATCTCCATCGACTCCCCTCATTCCTCTGGTTGCAAGTCTTGTAAGTAATATCAACCAGGAATCCTTTTTCCAACTTTTGATTGCAATTCTTGTTAGTTCACTATCAACTCCAGTTTTGTCACTTTCTGCAATTGGGTCGACATTTGCTCCCCCGTCATTTACAGGTTTCTCTGAAAGCCTGAAGAAGTTTTTGATGATAATGTTGACATGAGACTTTTTCTCCTCAAACGAAAGTTCCTTAGGAGGAGGAAGAGTGAACACAGTTTCAGAATAATCATCTTCATTACTTCCTTCTCTGTCAGCATCGTCGTCATCTTCATCGTCATCATCGTCATCTTCGTCATTCTCATCACCGTATTCGTTTTTAATCCAATTATCTCCACCTTTCTTAGCTGCTTGTCTCTGGAATTTTGGATCGTTCAAGGTATTCTTATACCTGTCTACGATGATATTTAATGCCTTGGTCAATCTTTCTACACTGACCTTATTTAATGAGTTCAAAGTCATCGAGATTAAAATATGCTGTGGTAATGTAGTCAAATCAAAGTTATTCAACTCATTGCTAGGATCCTGTAAGGAATACAAGTTCTTGTAGTCTGCGGTTTTCAATTTTTTCAGGACATTGACAAACCCACCTTCAAATTTCCTCTTTTTGATGTTAGAATCTTGCAGACTAGGTGCCAAGATGTTCTTCTTTCTTATTTCGTCACCTCTAGATATGAGTAAATTAAGTTTCTTATTTATCCATTGCAGCATCTGTGGCGTGGGTGCCAACTGGTTTCTTAAGACGTAACTGAAGAATACTTTCAATGATCTGTCTATGTATTTTCTAGAGAGTTTGAATTCCTCCACCGTTTCGTAATTGGATTGATTCTTCCTCTGGGTATCATAAGATTCCAAAGTGTTTAAGATCTTCAGGATGAAATGAGAGGACTTTTTTGACACGATGACCGACAAATGACTTAAACTGGCAGTGATGAGTGGTGTTACAAGGATGTCTTGATTGAATACAGACAATATCACATCCAAGTGATTATAAGATTGCTTTTCTAAGACCGATGGAATTATAAGCGTATGGTTGGAAGGCACATCGTCAAGATTAAATTGGTTCCTAATAACCAATTTCTTCTTCCCATTACCATTACTGTTACTTTGAGGCTGGTTTGGACTTCCATAGTCAATCACCAAGACGATGAACTTCATCAATTCAATCTTACAGTCAATGGCTCTTCTTAAATCACTTTCCTCGTCGATATGATCCAACGGAAAACTTGACTTATATTTACTGAGTAAGTTTTGAATGATTTGGTTTAATTTAACCCACACATCTTTACAGCCATCGTTCTCCACGACATACTTGAACACTAACTTATAAACCACTATGGCAGTCTCAACCGAATCTTTGAAGATCTCTAGATTCTTAACCTCCAACAAGAATAATAAACTATCAAGTGCATCTATGGCCAAATCGATCTTATCTGTTATTCCCAACACATCATTGGATGAAGTGAACGAGTCTTTGAAAAATTTAGCACACCATTTTTGAACTTCTATGTCTGGATTCGTCGAAAGCTTCAACACTTGTGAAAGAACTTGAGGGAAAGTTGATTTATTGGAGAAAGCCAAAGATTTGGCCTGTTCTAGCTGAGTTATAATCGAAGACATACAATAGAGGGAATGAATATGAAAAAAGGCTTAAAGGCTAATGAAATCAAAGGTAATTTTATGAATATTTATAAAAAGGTATGGCAGAATACTTTTGGAGTGCAGTTCAAGTATCCAATGGAATTTCTTCTTGTATTGTACTTTCTTATTTTGTAAGAGTAAGTCTTTTAAGATTTAGAATTGAGATACACTAACTTTTTTTTTTTTCGCTTTCCCTTCTTCTTCTACTTGATGGTAGCCACAGTACTATTATGTGATATATGTATATGTATATATACGGCTCAAACAACCAGAATGTCAGTCTTTGTTGTGGGTAAGGGTATGCCAAAGGTCGCTACTCGAGACTTGAAAAAATAGCTATGAGAGTAGGGCGTTACCCGGATATCGGATGTATGCAGGAACGATTTATGCAATGCTTCGAGAGAGAGAGAGAGAGAGAGAGAGAGAGAGAGAGAGAGAGAGAGAGAGAGAGAGAGAGAGAGAGAGAGAGAAAGAGAGGAACTACTACAGACATTACAAGGTTCCGCGGCTCCGTGTTAGTGGGATCTACGACGGCGCTGTACTGCTTTTGCGGAGATCTTCATTTAAGGTAATCAATTTTGGGTTTTCCTCGTAGCTCAGCTCCACACTAGTGCTCAGCTCCTCGCTACTGTTCAGCTTTTCGCAGTGCCAAATTCTGATGCGCATGATCTGGGACCAGAAATTCCGCTCATATGTAGACGAAACCGAATCCAAAGGTCTAAGAATGTGGCATACACTCAGAGCTGTCCAGCGGTCCTGTAGTTCTGTATCCTGTTCGTTGCAATTCTATCGCTCCTTGTGAGTCATTACATAGACTCACCCCGTTTTTGCGTGGACGACCGTATCTTCTGTGCTCTGGAAGAAGCGGTTACTCTTCTACTACGAGCCTTATCTGAAATTCTCACGCTGGGAGAGCAGCCCTTAATTTTTTGGATTCTTTTTTTTTTTTTTTTCGTCTTCCTTTGCTCGCTTGACGTCTGCTGTCCCAGCACCAATAGTAAATGCATACGAGATGTGTCAACTGTGTGTCGTAGATTTCATACCCTGGCGACCATTCGTGTGACAGGATCCTTCGGGTTGCGGCATTACCGCCGTGTTGGCTTATCAGCTACTTCCTCCGCTTCTTGCAAATATTCATATCTCATACAAAGTAATTGATTTTGTTTTGGCACTTCCACAGTCGCATTGCCCTACTGCCCCATTTTAGCGTCTATCTTTGTAGATCTTTACTTTTCTGCAGTTTTACTTTTTTCCAAAGGCTCCCCCCTTGAAAATTCAACGGTTATCGTGTTTATCTTATCTTTTTTTCTGATTTATTTAGGCTCTTTTTTCCCTTCACCCTTATTAAGCTTTTTTCCCTGACTGGGTTTAATTTATCATTGTTTTATTGCTGCTGAAAGCCATTCAACCGGTAGTAGCACATACGCATAATATATGTTTATGGATAGAATAAATTCTGAGTCTTCTGTGGCCATATCGGTGAGGAGCCCATCGCCAATCCCATCGGAGGCACAGTCACCACCCCACGACTTGAACATATCTATTCGACTGTCCACCCCCAAGCGTGATTTGGCCTCAGACATTAGCACAAGCTCCAGCCTCAGCTCAAGCAATGCCTCTCTAAGTAGCTTGCCGAGATCTAGCAAGAGGTCTTCTTCAACATCGAATGACTTGATATATGAACGGGATAGGTTTAGGGCAAGGCTCCACACCTTAAATGGGAGCTCATGCTTTCTGACCGAACCCGAGGACGCTGCAACTTGTGACCAGGTCTGCGAAGTATGTGACGAAGTAGGGAGGAAAACAACTAAATTGATGAGCGAGAGAGATACTGATGAAAGCGAGAAAGAAATAGAGACGGGGGATGAAGGTGAAGTAGAAGAAGGGGAAGAAGACGGAGAGGAAGAAGTAGGTGAAGAAGAATCGGAAGCTGTTGATTCGGAGTCGTTTGGTTCAACTTTGACAATGTCCAGCGGAATATCTCCCTTGGATCCCCAGTCGTCATTTTACGCCTCATTGAAGCCTGTAGACTCATCCAGTTTACATCTTAAGCATATGTCGTTCTCTCAGGTGGAACAAGTCTTTTCATGGTACTTTAACAGACCGCTTCCTCCTACCGATGTCATGTTTCCGTGGCTACATGGCTTGCATATGGATAACTTCGCTCAAAGGCAGTTCTTTGTCTACCAACAGCAACAACAGCAACAACAACAGCAGCAAAACAAACAAGTTCAAGTAAGCGAGAGCCATTATGCAAGCACACTGTCTAATTACCAGGACATCTCCAGAAAACCAGAAGGTTCACGCTTTCTAATGACAATAAATGCTGACCACCATATTCCCAAGGGAGGCAGAGGAAGATCTAACTCCACCGATGAATACGGAGATAAGTCATTTGCATATCTGCCTGTGTTGAAGAATAGCGTATCTCTATCTGAGATTCTTCTGCCCATAGACATTTCCAGAGTGGAAATGGTAGAGATGATTGAGTCGCTTGTGCTAAAGTTGTTTCCAGAAGAGTTAGGTGACGACGAAAAGCAAGAATTGGTTAATCAGTTCGTAAGCGATTGTATTAAGGTTAACCATTTACCCACGTTTCTCTATCTTGATCCAGATACGGGAGTATCGCTACGGAACTTCCACATTCAAGTATCCAAGCTGGCGACATTCTCAGATTTTGTCATCTATCGTTATAACACTGTGACTCCGACTTCCGAAGAGAAGGTGTGTGACGATCTGAAGGATAGTATGAGCTATTCGATTGCAAGAGTACTATGGTTGGCCCAAAGAAATGAATCATTCGTAAATGGTCTCTCAGCCACTTCGCCATATAATATATTTGTCGCCAATGAGATCATGGATATCAAGGAACTTGTAAAATCATACAATGACCTTTTCACAGTGAAGCCGAGTAACACATTACCATCGGCATTTCATGCTGCATCTATTACTGCATATCGCCACACCAATCACAATATAAGCAGTGCTTATACTTCAACTGATGATGGTGAAAATTTTCATTTTGATCCGTCTGTATTGACCAGCTTGGCAATATGGGATGGTGATTATCAAGTGAAGGAGAGACTAGAGACTATTACAATGTCATCTGCGACTAAGATTAGTAAAAACGTATGGATAGGGAATATTTGGGACTGCCATATAATGATGGAATCATTGAAGCACAAGACCAACAACTTTTACACTGAATTAGTTGCTTCTGATTATGGACACAAGTATTGTAGTCCAGATAATCTGGTAATAATCAAAGATTTAACCAAATTTTCTAATCCTAATGAAATCCTCAACCACCTTTCAAAGCCAAGAGCTAATTGGAGATTGTTTGTCCATTGTAATGACAGAGCTAATTTCCCTGCCCTTTCTACCCTCAGTAATTTGTTGTTTCAATTCAGCATCTCACCAAGAATAAACTCTGATGCTGATTCAGAAGAATATCACGTTATAGAATTTCCCCCTTCTGGATCTGTCGGTTTGGGTAATTGCAAAGTTGAAAACTTAATGTCCATCATTAATTTATGCAAATTATTGTTCCTTTTCAGTTCATCAACACTGAAGGCACAAGGTGTCATGCTGTCTTTAATATATTGCTCTGATGGGTTCACCGAGCTGTCATTAATTGTTTTGTGCTATCTAATTTACTCTGATAACATAAGGCTTGATCAGGCAATGCTCAAGCTTCACTTAGACTTTGGCAGACCATTCTACATATTTGGTAGCGATGTGCAAATCTTAAGAAAGTTAGAACCTTTATTAAGAAAGTTTAGCCCCCTGAATCCATCTAATAAAGGTAACATATCATGGGGAGAATTAGAAGTGCTAAGTAATGAGGAGATTAATGACTTTCTATTGGGTAGTAATGCCATGAACCAAAGCGTTAGGCTAGGCTACATAGATAATGGTGATGATGATGAGAATGAAAATGAAAATGAGGAAGAAGATGAAGCGGGAACAAGCGACGAAAAGGACGATGTTGAAATTGATGAGGAAACTAACAGTGATTCAGACAGTTCTCTAGTTCACAGCTTCATCAAGAAAAATATTTCCAAGCCTCAGTCGAGTTTAAACCAAACCTCTAGATGGGTGGAAGACGTTGAAGGCTCGCTCCCATCAAGAATACTATCGTACCTTTACCTTGGGTCGTTAAAGCATGCTAATAACTTGACACTCATGAGTAGGCTAGGAATCCAGCACATAATATCTGCTGGCGAACAGCTAGACTGGATTCATGGGTATAAATTCAGAGAAGTTTATGACGTTGAGATTGAGAAGATAAACGATGGCAGTATTGAAATCTACAGAATTAGCAAAAAAGAAGCTCCAGAGAAGAAAAAGGCGAAGAAGAACGAGTATCCTTGCTCTATTACTACAGTTATGAAAGTAAACAATCTTCAAGACGATGGCATCGATGAGCTTTCTACTTCTTTGCCTACCGTCCTCGCGTATATTAATGAAAGATACGAGGAAGAGAAGAATGGGGAAGGAGGTAAAATCTTGGTTCATTGCCGCGTGGGGGTTTCTAGGTCGGCCACCATAGTGATATCTGAGGTAATGAGAAGACTCAACATTAACTTGGCAAGAGCTTATCTTTACGTGCGTGTCAGGAGATTGAACATTGTCATACAACCGAATTTACGATTTATGTACGAGTTATTTAAGTGGGAGGAAAAGGTCAAAGAAGATAAGAGGCTAGTGGGTGATGTGGAGCCAGAGCCGGAGAAATTGAGAGAAATTGACTGGTTTGTGATGTGTAGGGAGATCATGAGATTGAACTTCCCATATTTAAACTCATGAGCCAGAAAGCAAACAGTAAAGCGTTCTGCGTAGCAGAAACATGACGAAGACCAAAAATGTCCACCGTATTTTGAGTCAGAGCATATATAGACTAGCTTCACCAAATGTATTATTATAATGAAACGAGATATAACGAACCAAGGTGCCAGGACACTTGTAAGCCTATGTGTAATCCCTACCACAAAAGACAGTGAGAGAGACCAGACCACTTTACTTTCTCGCATATTTGAAGCTACCGCATTCCTGCAGCACAAAATCATGTCAGTCTACCTAGCCTCACTTTAATGATACTCCTTTTCCCCCATATCCATTCGCCGCCGTTAGTGATGCACCAGCTGCCTCATCTCCCTCCCCAAAGCGGCCCCCAATTCGCAGCCATGCCGCACCTTCTTGCACCAACTTGAAACAGAATTGTGCCCTACACTACAAAATACCCAGCGCTAGAAAGGGAAGGTAGCGATTTTTTCTTGCTGTCTTCTCAATTTGCGGCAAGGAGTCACACCAAAAAAAATTTACAACAGCGGTCCATTTCTTTCACCATTTCCCTTGAGTTTAGTTCATTTCAAGCCAATTGAATTTAAATATCTTCAGATCGTACCCCGTGTGCATAAATTGCGTGTATATAAGCCACTGTATAAAGTAGGAACTGTAAAATATCCCAAAAAGAATAAGCTTCTAGCACACATACCTACAAGCATTCACTCACTTAGTCACTTTGGTTTTTTTAAACCTTCAGAATCCATCACATAGTCATGTCTAATTCATTACTATCCGATCCCTCGATCATACAAGTATCCTCATCGGGCCACTCCACTATACAGAGCCCAATTCCAACAGGAATCGACTCATCTAGCACCGGATCTGCTGGAGCTGGTAGCTCCAATAACCTTGAACCCGGCAGTGCACTCTCGAAATTACTCGACTCAGCTATGGCGAAGGCAGCTAGCGAATCCACACCGGAATTTGAACCAAGATCCAACTCCAACACCCCTAATCAAGCAAGTTTAGACTCTCCTTCATTCTCATCTACTTCTGGGGACAAGGCATCATCAGCGAAGAACCCAGACTTTGTTTACTCGATTGAATTCCTTTTGACATTGAGAGATCTGCCACTAGTAAAACCACATAAAAATTTACCCTTTATAAATGATAAGCATACCAGGGCACCCTCAGGCCGTGAATCCAAAAAACAGCAACAAAATAACAGCAGTAATAATAATGCAAGAACAGGCAAAAAGTCGAAAAAACATGATTCCTTTTTGAATGACTACAAGCCAGGTTATATTAAAGCGGAAGATCTAGATTCACTTCCAGCAGACAAGATTTCGCATTTGTTAGGTGAAAACCCCGATGAAATAGAGCCTGAATGGGATTCTGTTGACATCAACTCGAATAACCCACTTAACATGAGTATGAGCCAAACGGTGGAAGAGTTTGAAAGATGGAAACTTGAAATGAGGAAAGAAGAGCGTCGTCTTAACGGTGAAGAGATCGATGAAAGATTGGAAAGAGAAAGCAAACAGAGCCAGAAGCCAGTTGAAAACGAGGTTGATAATTTCTTTTCCTATGTCAAGCCAACTGTAGCTGGATCTAGTTCGGCTAGTGCAACTCCCGCTCCGGTTGTCTCTAGGAAAGTGTCTGAGACAGGATCCGGATCTGGATCTGGATCAGGTTCAAGTACTCCAAAGATTGCAAATAACGAGGCAAAAAGCTCAAAGTTTTCCTCTTTCTTTAATGCGCCATCCATGCTGCAGCCTCATAGAGCAGCACAACAACAACAACAACAACAACAACAACAACAACAACAACAACAACAACAACAACAACAACAACAACAACAGCAGCAGCACCAACACCAACAACAGCAACAACAACAACAGCAGCAGCAACAACAACAGCAACCAATTGATGAAAACCACTCTAGATTTTTAATGATGATGAAACAAAACCCACAAGGGAATAGTCAAAGTCTCCCACGTACGCCAGGCCAACAGGGCCCTCCTGCAATTTTACGTCAAGCAAGCGGCCCAACAGCAAATGGCGCTCCAGGAACTCCAAGCACTCCAGGTGCACCAGGGCCGCCTGGATTCATTCAAAATGGTAGACCAGGCCCAATGGGTCCAATGGGTCCAATGGGTCCAATGGGACACATGGGACCAATGGGAGCAGGACCTATGGGACCACCAGGAGCCATGGGACCACCGGGACTTTCGATGAACAATGATTCTTTCTTTATGTCATTGATGAGCAAAAAACCCGAGCAACAAGCTCAGGACTCCAAATCTCCATCTAAACCTTCATTAGGTGGCAAGGCAGGCACACCTCAAGGAACTCAACAGAGTCCTTCTCAAGCATCTAACCAGCAACAAGAGATGCCTCCGTGGATGAAGCAATTTCAGCATGCTCCACCAGGAATGGGGGGCCAATTCCCACCGCAAGGGATGAATGGTATGCCACCTGGCATGAGCAGACCTCCCCCACAGATACAGGGACAAATGCCAGGTCAAATGCAGGGCCAAATTCCTCCACAATATGCCAATGGGCCACCAATGAATGGTGGGTTCCCTCCAGGGTTTATGCCACCACCAGGAATGTCAATTCCACAATTTAATGGGCAGATTCCAAGTGGTGTACCACCTCCACCTCATTTCTTCCAAGGTATGCCACAAGGCCAGCCTGGTCAACCACAGAGTCCTCAGGTGCACCAGGGCCGTGGTCCACAAACACAGCCTCCCGGTGGATATCAGGGACAAGCACAACCTCGCCCCAAATATTGAAGAAAAAGAAGCTACAAGAGAATGCTAGATTAAGTCATTGTATATGTTTTAATTTAAAGCGAGCTATAAAATATAATATGTATCTGTAGATGCAGTGAGCCAACCTCGCTGTTGCATAATATTGCTGTAGTGTACAAGAACTGCTTAAGTATAGGGGCACCTTTAGTATAGGGATTACCTTAGCGTACGGACTCCTTTGAGATACGGACTCCTTTGGGATACGGACAGCTTTGACGTACCAAGTCGTATTCGAAAAGCCACGCTCTAAGTATGTCACACAGCTTCTCAGACGTGGGATGAAATCAGCAAGCACAAATTAAGAAGCTGGATATGCTCGTCAGTCCCATTGTTTAACTTCTTATCAGTGGAAAATAAGTCCTGGGAAATGGAGTTCTTTATTTCGGAGCTAATGTCTTCGTTCAAGATGAAACTATCATGCAATTGGTCAATCAACTGTTGAGCACCCCAGCCCTGGAGTATAATTTCGTGCACATACAGCACTAAAGCCTGAGAATCCTTTGAGTTGATCTTTGATATAAGTTCTACTACGAGATCATCCGGTACCACACCTGCAATTTCTTGGATAGTGGATTTGGAAACGTCTGTTTGCATTCCACTAGTAGAGCTCAACTCGTCAAGTCTCTTCGCGGATTGCAAGTAGGTGATAGCCTTTCTCAAATCACCGTTGGACAACCGCAACACCTCTGGCAACACCTGGTCATTTTCCAAAGGAACATTCTCCATTTCCAGTATATACTTCAATCTATTCAATGCATTTTCATTATCCAACAGCCTGTACCTAAACTTGCTACACCTCAGAGCCAAAGGCTCTATGATTCTTGTGATGTAGTTACAGATCAAGCAAAACCGTGTCACGGCAGAGTAAGTTTCCATGGTTCTTCTCAATGCAGATTGGGCGTCATTGGTCATGGAATCTGCTTCATCCAATATAATTATCTTATACGGTGGGCATGGGTAGTTTGCCAAATCTTCAGCTGTTGGATTGGAGATAGTCAACCGGGCAAAGTTCTTGATCTTCTGTCTTACTATCGAGATCCCACGTTCATCGGAAGCATTTAATTCAAGGACTCTGCTCTTGAACAATCTGGGGCCGTACAATTGCTTGGCCAACGCCAAAACAGTTGACGTTTTCCCTGTACCGGGTGGACCACAGAATAACATGTGAGGCAAGTTGGCATTCTGCAAGGCTTTCTTTAAAACTTTCACGGCATGGTCTTGCGACGCAACATCGTCCAAGTTCTTCGGTCTATACTTTTCTACCCAGGGTGTGTGCTGGAGCTTTTCTTCTGCGTAAGTGCTCATGATTTGACTGTAAAGTGGGCAATTACAATACCTATTGGTGGAGTTCTCTCTTCTGTACGCGTTGTCTCTCTGGTGCCTTGACTGTTTTCGTTTTAATTGAAATTTTTCACGCGCTCCAAAAAAAAAAAAAAATCAAGACTGAAAAATTCACTGCTGTGGAGCAAAGCTGGAACACTGTACTCTGAGAGGAGGCCATTGTGATACTGACCACTCTAGGTAAGACCATTTAGACACTGACCACTCTAAGAGGAGATCATTGCGATACTACTACTTAACTGAAGCCCATTGTGACACTGACTACTGAATATTATGAACACTGGCTGCTAATTACTTTGAACACTGACTACTCTGACTCACCACTTTGGACATCTACAAAGGCTGGCCCTTCTATACTGTGTTTATTAGGTTATTAAGGTACTTTATCGAATTATTACGCATTAGCTTTTTGTTTCTTCCTAGCTTATTTTTCTTCTGATTCTCCTTCTTATTCTCCTCCAATTCCCAGAAGTTATGCTGAGCTAAATGCTTTTGGTAGTTGGGAGTTCTTGATGTCACCAGTGCAAACTATAGCTTGCAAGGAATCAAATACTTGGTTGCTTTTGTATTATTTTTAGTTTTATTATTGTTTGTGCTCTCTTTCCATTTTGCTACTGCTCTACTGAACTCCAATCACGCTCAACTCCAAAGTCCACACCCTTCTAATATGAACCTTTACGGTAATGTTGTGTAACGCTTCCCCCTTTACAACCATTCCGCTTACATCTATTTCTATAGTTTCATTGCTCCACCAACACTTTCTGGCAGGCTTCCTCCAAAATAATAACAATTTGGTGTGACTTGAATCGGGATTCTGAGATCTACTCTTAGATAAACTTCTCGAGGCTGCACGGCTAGCACTTGATGCCAACGTTGCTATTCTCGATCTAGATTTTCTATTCGTACTGGAAACAGATGCGTTGGATTGCACAGGCGCTAACTGGGGTGACATTGGTGGAGTTTCATTCTCCAATTCCTTTTGTTTCCGCTGCGCAGCCAGTTGCAATCTTACCAACAGCAATGATGAAACGACACACTTACCTGGCTCCAAGGACCTTGACCCCCATTCTCCATCAACTTCAAATCCAGATGAGCATAACATATCCAACAAGTGCTGTTCGGCAGGTCCCAAATGTTGAGGTATTTTAGGATCTAATTTCGTATTGTAGCCTAATCCACTGAAAATTTGCTTATTTTCAAGCAAGTACAGCGCTACGTTTATTTTACAATGCCTGAAGTTGTCGGCATCAAACCCTTCCATGGGAGGAATGATATAGTAGTCTAAATCTTCTCTCAACACTATGATTGCAGGCTTGTGTTGTAAGACCGAGGCGGCGGTTTCCTGCTGAGTAGAACTACCATACAGCTGTTGAGGAGATAATTGAGGCATCTCAAGCAAGTCCTTTCTAGCCCTACCGAAATTATCAATTATGTACTCAAAACATGAAGGCTCAAAATTGACAAACACCGTATCATCTTCAGTCAAATTGGTAATTGCTTGACCAGAAGCATCCAAAAAGACCCCGTTGGGGAAAAGACAAAGCAATATGCTTTCAGGCAAACTCATAAGTTCTTCCCTTGTTATAGTGAAGTTGTTATTTCTAACGTTTAAATGAATTTTCGAGTCATAGTCCACCTGGTTCTGGCGTTCATAGCTTCGGTTATAAGAGGGTGACTCTTGAGTCACCTGGGTAATGATATCGGCCATGACGAGGAAGAATTAAATAGATTGATAAATGTATAAAGGGAAAAGAAAATGTTAAAATAAATAAAATCTAAGAAAAAATGCTTCTTGATACTGTTGATAATTTGAAGAAACCTCTAGCTCCCGTTATGCCTATACTTTGTCAAAGTTGGATGTTTCACCTTCGGTAACTTTTTCCTCTTCGTTTTTTTTTTTTGCTCTTTTGCTTTTTGGATTTTCCTCGCTCTTGTGTTATCTAAACTAAGATGTTAGTCCTGCACCTTGACACCAGCAATAGGGAGAGCTTGTGGTAAAGTGATAGTAGGGGGAATAGTTGCCCCTCTTCCAGCTTTGCTTCTAAAATTCAGCTCAGGTGCTGTGGAATTTTCGGAAATAGAATGTGTTTCTCAGTATATACTTATACTGGGATGGCTTATGTACGCAAGGTGTTAGATAAGATAAAGAAGAAGGTGGGAAAAAATATCTAGCGTTTGCTGTTTCTTTTTTTTCCGTTCCCTTTCTTTTTTTTTTTTTGTTTGTACGTGAATGTGTATCTATATGCCGGACCAGATTAGGCGTAGATCTTAGACCGGAATTAAAACTAGAGTTAACAATAGGGGGTCGACAGCTAGCTGAGTTGTTGAAAGAAATAGTAGAGACTTGGTCCTTCTCTACTAAGTTGCTCTTTAAATGCCCTGTGTTGTTTACTGAGCGAGTGTGCCTCTTTTTTTTTGTGTATTAGAGTAGTTGTTCTATAGCTGGCTCACTGGCCATGTGGCTCCGGTTCTTGGTGTTCCTCTTACGCTTAAGCCCACAGGTGAAATTGACTGTATGCACTACTACATATACTGACATATGCAGCATACAGATGAGGCCCGAGATGATCAGATTCGATGGACTCAGCTACACCAGTACCAGCTATCTGCTTCCTACAACCCACGGCGTAAAAACATGAGCTGTTCAGGGAACTGTTCCTCTTCTTCCAAAATACCTATAGGTGTATCGATAACGTCGAAGCAAGACCCGGAGCATGAATCCGAACTCTGGTGCGATGCCGAAGTCACATCCACTAATCATTTGAAGCGCACGCACATCAAGCAAGGATACGTTGATGGGCTCTCCAATGCCAAGGAGGCCAGTCTACAAACTGGCTTTGATGACGGATATCCTATAGGTGCGCAGTTCGGTATACGAGTAGGTAGCATTCTTTCCAAGCTAGCACTCCGAGGTGATATAGAAACGTTTGAAGCGGCGAAGAGAGAATTGAACATTACTAATATGCTAAAGAAAAGCTATTTCAATGAGCATCTTGATCTTCCTGAAGGAGAAGACCATCCGATACTTTCCAAATGGGAAGCGATTTTGAATTAGCTTGGTAAACTACTGTAATATGCCGATGTACGACTCTGAACTGCAAGCACTGATCATTTCTACGCTAGTAACTAGCTATGAACCAGCACATTATATAGACAATAACCGCAGGTAGTACCTTGGAAGCGATCTGTCTATAAATAATTATGAAATTTAACACTTCACTCTACTTTCTACGTGGTAGCTCAGTCCATCTCTCTGGTGCCCTCTGGAACACCAATACGGAGATACACTCTTTCGTGAGCTTGAAACGAGCCTCCTACTGTTTGCAATGGGGTGCTTACATTCATTTGAACTCATTAATAGCTCTAGCTGAGAACAAATCCTTCATTAACTAAGTGGATGTGTTTACTAAATAGTAGGTGTTTTACTAGAATTAAACTATGCATTAAATACTTCCTTTGGGTCTTTTTAACGTGTAAGAACTTTTTATCCTGATCGTTTTCTTGATTCGATATGTTTACCCAGTTATATGCCTGGGTGTCTATTTATATTATCATAATCTATGTTCAAATTATTTATTTTTGTTTTGATTTTTACATTTAAGCGGTCCACCAACGCTATTTAGTAGGCATATCTCCAACAACATCTTTACTTAAAACCTCACTCAATCCGAAATATTTCTCTTGGAATTTCAATCTTCCCTTAGACCAGTCGATCCAAAGTTCGCTGATCAAGTACTGCGTCTTCTGAAACATTATAAATTCTTTAAAGCAACATTCTTTTATGAGCCAATCTTTATTAAGTTGTTGGAAAATCTCTTGCTTATCATTAATAATCACTTGCCTCAACTTGGCTAATTCACTCCCTTTGATATCTACGTCATCTGTAGATAATTTCTGGTACCTCTTCTCGTTTTCTTGGATCCTATTTTGTAATTGAGGTATATTATTTATCAGCAACTTCTTCGATCTCTCAAATAACTCCTGCAATGAGTACAAGTAGTCTAAATAATTCTTAAACTTTTCTAATATAGTAGTGTTAATGAGAAAACTCTCATCAATTAATAATTGCGACGATTTATTAAAAAAGTCCAGGATGGATCCTAAGGAGTCATTAATTGCAGACATGTCATCTTTGTTGGAAGTTGACACGATTTTGCTGTCTTCGTTGTTTTCACTATTGGTATCATGAGGATAAACAGCTTCATTCAAAGAAGAAAACTTGTTTATCATCTCAACAAATTTTCCATTATCCAATGAGATTTGCTGTTGCCTCTTCTCGTACCTTTCTACAAGCAAGACACATTTTGTCCAAACTTCGATTAATTTGTTGATGTTGAGTTCAGATTGCTTCCAATCTTTCAAGAACTCATCTCCTATGGTGGGCCATACAGAGTTTATAAAATGAGTCAGGATTTTCATTCCCTTAAACTCTAAGGAATAGTCAACCTTGGCCTGTTTCTTCCATGTTGCCAAATCAGTTGGCACGGAAAGGAAGGTAACTACTACCGAGTCTAAAACTAGAACAGGGTGTTTTACCAACTGGTTTAAAAATCTGTTCAAACCCCTCCGACGCTTTTGCAAGAACTGTGAATCGGGAGCTGATCCTACTATAAGATTAGTATAAAGGAGAAAGAAAAACTAATAAAAAATTGAATCACTGCCAGGACTCGAACCATAAAAAAAAACAAATACATACCAGTAAACTTCTTAGGTGGTAATCCAGGAATTATTCTAAACGGGTACTTTTTCAACAAATATTCAAGTAGCCAAACGAAGTCTGAATATCTTCTAATAACTTTTTTGCTCCCTGCTGGACTCATTAGTCCGAGTTTAATCTCATGTGATATGATATAATTTGTATGTTTGAAAAGGAGTCCTTCCTTCTCTGGCACCTCTTTGATACGGACAAGGTCTTTGCTCCCAACAACAGGCTCGAAGGTATCCTTTATTTCTGTGATGTATTTGGTTATTTCATTAAACAGAATTGGATCGTTGGGCCCACTAATACCTGCACCATCTTGGTGCTGTCTCTTTTGAATCGAAGAATGGTCCGTCAAGATAGGGTCAATAATAGACGAGGGAAGCTGATTGTGCTGATGCTGTTGGTCCTGGTCGTCTTCCGAGATAGAAGTGTTTGCTAATTGAGCATTAAGGGGATCGGGAGAGTATGATCTAACATAATTGCTGTTATTATTAGTACTATTATCAGTACTTTCGTCGTTGACTATTGATTTGACGATCGATGGAGACAATTGGGGCAAGTCATTTATTCTGAATTGCAATGTAACGAAGTCACCAGAGCCAGGCAACTCCAACTCCAATGCGACAAGACCTAAAATCTGATAAAAATTAACAGGTCTCGACGGTGGTAGCAAGTTGTGGTCATACATTATGTCAACAATCTTCAGCTTTTGGTATGGAGTAAGCCCATCCTGGTCACGTGATATAATCTTATTGAAAACAAGTGATTCCAACTCGTTGGTGGTTGAACAGAGTTCACCTACTCTGGTGTAGATTTCCTTGTAAGACAAAGGGACGTTGTCAATGACAGGGGTAGCCGATGACAAGGGTGTGTCGTGAACCGAAGTCCTTACAGGGGGTGAAGGGGTATGTGTTGCTAAAAGTTGGGAGGGCGATAAATATGAGGAGGCGATCCCGAATCCTCCACTATTGCTTCCTGCCTCTCGTCCAGAGGAGGTATTTACAATTGAGCTTGTTGGTTCAGAATTGGCCCAACCATTGTCCCAGGGATCTTCGTGATCATTATTTCCGAATATACTATTATTCATTTGGAAATGTTTGCTATGAATCTATACTGTAAGTTGCAAGTAGACCGATAAGAGTTGTTTTCAAGATGGTCGAGCTAGGAAAGAAAATTCGGGACCCTGTTTATATGCAGTACACTGCTATGGGCACTGAGGAACATGGCTGCAAATGATAAGGAAGTGGTAATTGGATAAAGAGGAGGAAGGCATAGCAAGTTAACTTTTACAGGTTTGCTAGTGGTATTTAGTAGGCACATAAAAATTTGCATATTAACAATCAATTGTAAGCTCACCTCTCTAGGCTAATTTTGCATGTTTCCTTGTTCATCATCTTTTTTTTCCACTTTTAGTCAGGAACTTCAGGTTTAGTTGGATGAAACTACTCATGATAATGGAGTTTGAAAGAAAGTATCATTGTCAATCTGCATTGCCGAGGCAGATAAGTACAAAAGAGCACTCTTGGGGTGTTCCTCTTAGGGCGCGGGGAACTGCTCACCACTCAATATACGGAATGCTCCCAACAAGAAAAGACAATACAGAGAAGATCATTATTCTCCTTTCAAGATCACAAGCAGTCTGAGAATTGGCTTCAACAACATAGATGTTATTGCGTCCTAAGGCATCCATTGACCGATGAATGCGACAGTAGTTTATTTTACCTTCTTGATTGAGTCGGACTTTTCCCCCGCATATTGTTAGAAACCCTAGACACTGCATATGCAGACTGAGATTAAAGGTGGTCTTAGTAAACGAAGCTCATTCAAACTGGCGGACACATACGAAGAGACCAACTCTCCCGATTTCTATATGACCAGATAGTAAAAAATATGGTAATTGTCCGAGGCTGGTTGCATATGGGCATGTATATTTTTGATTCGTACGTGAATACGACTACTGTCACTTATCGTGTACCTTATGGGATGCGTCAAGGTGCGCATGTTGCTGTAGCTCGGGAAGCATTCTAAATACATCTCATCACAGATATTTGACAATAAGTGAGATACTCCTATTGTCCAACGATCTACTCTGATACTACTATGCACTTCGTGCTATACTCTGTTTCTCTTTCTCCTCTTTAATTTCTACGTAATGGTTTTTTAGTTGTAGACTATTGAGACTGCGACAAGTAATGTTTCCTAATTAGGAAACGGCTGCAAAACCTGCTAACTAAAGGGTAACTAAAGTATCTTCATATTGACAAGAGCTGAAAACTCCAATAAACCAAACTAGCTTCTACACGGTGTCTCTATAGCCTATATAATGACAAGAATGATCTCCTTTAGAAACCAGGTCTGCCTAACTTGTCATGAATTTCGGTGACTTAACATGAAATTACTTACTCTTTACTCATATGTGTGTGTATTATTCCACTGTGTTGCATGTGCTCCTGCAATTATGGAGCAACCTTTGCTTCCAGAAGATGACTCATTCTATACTTACCCCGATAATCTCCAAGACTACCAGCTAGGTGAAGTTATTAAGCTTAGAAAGACTCCTCATGCTCTCAGATCTGTTTTATTTCCGTTGCAAGTAAAAAACTCATGGCAAATTTTGACTAGGTCTTCTGATACATTCGGAAACGCTACAGGAGTAGTCTCAACTGTAATTGAACCTTATAATGCCAACCCAAGGAAGTTACTCAGCTATCAAACACCACAAGATTCACCTACGGACAAATGTGCTCCTTCATATGCCCTTCAATGTGGATTAAGCTTAGCTACCCTAAGTTTACAGGGTGATATGCTTCTCGTTCAAATGGCATTAAATGAAGGTTGGTGGGTCATCATTCCTGATTATGAGTCAAAGAAGCTGGCATTCACTGCTGGAAGATTGGCAGGTAAGTGCGTTCTTGACTCAATTAGGGGTATTCTTAATATGGCTGAGGAATTTGGGCTCGACCCACAAGCACAAGTTGCGATGTGGGGTTTCAGTGGGGGGTCGCTAGCTTCTGGATGGGCAGCAGCATTACAACCTCAATATGCTCCTGAGCTAAAGGAAACAATTCGTGGTGCAGCATTAGGAGGGTTCTTTGTGAATATCACCGAAACTTTTATGTCCTGTGACACAACACTTTATGCTGGGTTAATCCCAACTTCAATGATAGGTCTAAGTCGTGAATATCCACAAATAGGAACATTGATTGACGAATATATCAATCCAGATTACATTGATGTATTTAAAGCAAATAGCGAAAATTGTTTAGTGCCATCAATTGCATTTAATGCTTATGCTACCGTATTCGAAGGTGCTCTGGAAGATAAGCTTTGGTTCAAAAACGGAACAGCGATTTTACAAACAAAAACATTCAAAAACATTATTACTGACATCACTTTAGGCAACGATGATAATGCTGTACCCCAGATACCCATTTTCGTCTACCAAGGCCTTGATGATCAAATTGTGCCACTGATCAATACTTTCAAGATTTATGAGACTTGGAAAAGGTTAGGAATTGCTTCAATGGAGGTAAGTATAAGCAATTCAACAAGACATATAACAGAATTCATACTTGGCGCACCAGCTGCTTTTACTTTCCTTAAAAGGGCATTTTCTGGAGATGTTGTAAATGGAACAGTGTTGGATTACAGATATAGTAACTTGGACTATCCAGACGTTGAGCCGCAAGTTATTGAGTTACTATTTGGTAGTTTAAGGTCTCTCCTTGGCACTAGGCTCGGACCATTGGTTTCTTCCAGTAGTCAATTTCTTTCAACTGAAACATTTTCGGATAGTAATTCTACCTCAGAAGAGTATTTTAATCTGAAGAAGAGGAGTGTGATTGATTTCGATGACCTTCTTGAGCGGTATTTAGAATCTTGAATCCTGATTCATATATATATCAATATTATACCAATTTAGAATGGGTGCAAAGTATAGAACAATTGTCAACAAAATAAATCAAAAAGCAGCAACGTTTCAATCCTAGGTCATTGATTCTAGGTGTTCCATTGATATCAGCCAAGACAGCTCTTGACTGTTGAGCTTTCACTTTGATTGTAAAGAATTAGTCTTCGAGTTGCTGAGAACAGTACATTTATTTGTGCCAACTCAACACTGCTCAGTTGCATTCTCCTCCAACAGTGATAGCAAATAGTTCCAAATTCAGCCGCACAAAACGTGCTGCTGAGGTAAGCTGCATGTTCAATTATGCATTTCATTGTCACAACTTAGAGTTAGTGAGTAGCGATGTAAACCTCATCAATGTCTTTAACCACTTTTAGAACCTTTTCCAGGTATTGTAGTTATTTTGAAATTGAGTCAAGTAAATTAAAGCGTCGATTGTAAAAAAGTGTCACCACATACCGTAGTTGGCTACCTGCTAATTTTACCCCAATCAAGAAAACGTACTAACTTTGTCTATATGCAGTATTGGAGTCAAAGTATCTTAATTCGCTTGATAAAAAAAATCCAACAACAACAATTCAAAGTGGAAGTAAAGTCTATCAGAGTAGCATTCAATTGACTGAGACATATACGAGTGATGGCTCTCCAGGATAGGTTGTATGACTTTGTGAATTTTTTCCATGTCGAAGGGAGAATTAACAGATATACTTTAGGGTTAGATAAATATCCACGTTTTAGTTTCTTCCTTCAATGGAGGATTGCAGATCTATTATTTTTATTGGTGTTATTTATCTCATTTTTTGCTACCAATAAGTTGCAGCCCTTTCAAAGACAATTCAATATTAATGATTTGACGATTCTGCACCCATTCGCAGAGCATGAAAGAGTCACAGACTCGCAATTATTTTTCTATGCTAGCTGGGTACCAATCTCAGTGGTAGGTGTGATTGGATTGCTCATTACTAAACCAAAGAATAAAATCTATTTCACGTACATTTCTCTCATTGGATTGTGTATTTCTATTTTACTCACTAGCTCTGTTACAAATATCTTGAAAAATAGTATCGGTAGATTGAGGCCAGATTTCTTAGCCAGATGTATCCCCAAGAAGGGAACTCCAATAGATGTCATGGTATTTGCCAAGGATGTCTGTACAACAACAAACACGTCGTTATTGTTGGATGGTTTTAGAACTACACCTTCAGGACACTCGAGTTTGAGTTTTGCTGGTTTAGGCTATCTCTCATTGTGGCTTAGTGGACAATTTGTAGTTGCAAATCATTCTGTGGGCTCATGGAGGAGTGTAGTTAGTGCCATACCTGCATTTGGAGCAGCTTTGATTGCACTTAGTAGGACAGAAGATTACAGACACCATTTTATTGATGTCCTCATAGGAAGTGTTCTTGGTATTTTAATCTCGTGGTGGAGTTACAGACGGTACTTCCCCTCGATAACTGATGAAAAGAGCTATGTACCCTACTTAATCCAAGACGGTGAGAGGGAAGATGAGGAAAATCATTTCTACGATAGGTTAGAGAGACAACAGGGGCAACAAGAGGATGTGTAGCAATTAGATGACTTGAATGGGTAGGATGGAAGAGAAATATTTAGCATTAGTTTCATACCATCAAAAAAGAAACGTTCATCATTCAGCTTATGTCAACTACCCATGTAGCTCAAGTCGATCTCATACCGATTTGGCGGGGCTTAAAAATACCCGGCATATCTGTCTCGGGTGTGCATTTTGGCGATAAAAGGAATATACTCATGAAACTGAAATCACTATGTAAGCGACAACTTCACTTTTTCATCTTTTTTTTCTAATTATTTCATTGGCTTTTTTCTTCCACAGCATTTCCATGCTGACCGCCTCTGTTCGGATAAGTGTATAGTTGCTAAGGGGAGTGTAGTTCGTATCGAGTGGTCGAAAGGGCCACAGCAAAGCACCATTTGTCTTGTGACAATACTACGTTCTATGTACAGGAGGTGTTCGCATACTTACGCAGGAAGAGTAAGCAGAAACGGTGATTCGTAAGAGAACAGAAGGGGAGCGAGGTAGGAAGAATGGTAGAAAGGAAAATGTATGGCATCAGAGAAAGCGAGCTGGACAAAGACACATGAACGCGTACACAAATATTTACAATATGTACCAAATTTTGTTGGCACATTGTCCACACTACGGTACACAAGCATATGATGCTATCTTTTATTATCAGTGAAGGCCCTGTTTCTGAGCGCTAGCAAACCACGCACAATAAACTTTTTCGAGCCAGTAGTGAGAAAAGGGAAAGAGTTAATTAGCCATAGCCATGAATTAGTTTGGCTAGCCTGCATACCATTTTTCACTTGCTACTGCCCTTTTCTCGCCTTATCGAGTTTCCGCTTATATCTCGTGTATGCTTATTAGTATTCGATACCAAGACTTCCAGTTTCAGTACTTTAATTTTCTTTTTTTTTTTCTTTTTTTTCGTTTATTTTCATTTTTCATTTTAACTGTTTAATTTTTTTTTTTTTTTTTAAACTTTCATCTACCTAAAGTAGTTGGGAACGGCTTGACCATTCAGGACTATTCTTCGGTAATTTGATACGCTTATTTCATTCCACCATTGCAGTCGTATTTATTTTTATAATTTAACTTCATTTTCCTTTCGTTATTCCGCACACAGTAAACTATAGTAATGGCTACTCAAATGTACTGCTTCGTGTCAGGTGGTGACGTTCATTGTGTCCCTGTGGAAGAGGACACCTCCATAGCAACCACGTCGACGGACACACCACAGGCTGCATTGAATGGATCGAAAAACGGGACAAACGGCAAACTTAACGGAGACATATCATTATTGGTACCTCCCCAAAACTTACTTAAAATTAGAAATAAGAATCTCATTTACTCCTTGAATGACCCGTCGTTATCAGACTTTGAGTCTGCTGGTGAAAATGATACGTCTATAAACGAAGACGACGAAGACGAAGACGAAGATGATGATGATGATGACGATGATGATGATCAGAACCTGAACGGAAGGGCCACCACTGCCTCCATCAAAAAGTCATTATACTTACCCCAGTTTACTGTAGACTTGCCGACAAACCTTGCCCAAGACTTTGCTCAAGTAAAACTGCTCTTGACCAGCGTCTTTCCTTGGATAATGAGCCCCAACGAAATAACTGTCAAGGAATTGACCGGGGGTATCACTAATATGCTCCTTTCTTGTAAGCACACTCCTTCAGGTTTCACGGTGCTCATGAGGGTCTATGGCCAAGGAACCAACCTCATTATCGATAGACATAGGGAATTCGTCCTGCAACTCATTCTTAACTCATTGAACTTGGCACCTCCCATATTCGCTCGATTTTCCAATGGTCTCGTTTATGGGTTTTTGCCAGGCAGGTCTTTGCAACCTGAGGAATTGCAAAATGAAAAATTATACCCACTTATTGCTCAACAGTTGGGGATTTGGCATAACAGGATCTCTGGTGAAGACATCGACGAAGGTGTTGAGAAGTTGAGGAAAATCACCATAAGTTTGAAGAAGCAGCACTCTGGTGATGGTAGGCCCTCAATGTCGAGATCTTCCTCTAGAAGAAGACTGCTGCTGACTGGTAACCACCCTAGAATTGGTCATAATCATCCAAAGAAGTCGATCTCTTTTGTGTGGGAGTTAATTGAAGATTGGATGAATATCGTTCCTATTATCCCTGGATTAATAGAGTCATTCCAGGAGAATGATGACTTGAGAGATAATAAAACAGAATTAAACGTGGATACCACGCGTTCTATAGTACAAGCCGAGTTTGAATGGTTAAGAACAGAATTGACCGAAAAATCAAAATCTCCTATAGTGTCTTGCCATTGTGATTTGCTCAGTGGTAACATAATCATTCCTGAGGATTTCTTATCGTCAACAACTCCCCCAACCCAAAATCCCGTCCAGTTCATCGACTACGAGTATATGCTATCTGGACCTCGAGCGTTTGATATTGCCAACCATTTGGCCGAATGGCAAGGATTTAATTGTGACCGTAGTGCCATTCCACTCCCTTCTCCTTCAAACCCTGTTATGGTAAAGTGGGTTCAAGGGTACTTAAATAAACCCAACGCAACCAAAGAAGAGGTTGAAGAAGTTATAGAGGAAATTTCCATGTTCTACGGAATGCCAGGATTCTACTGGGGAGTATGGGCCATGATTCAAAGCGAAATATCTACAATTGACTTTGACTACGCCAATTACAGTAAATTGAGATTCCAAGAGTACTGGGATTGGAAGAAAGATTATTTGAGTAAAACATAATTGCATAATTAGAGCATTATAGACAAATTGAGTTTAGTTTTATATATCTGACTTGTATGTTATTTATCTATGTAAGAAATGTGTATTGTCTTCATTTTACAGTACCATATTTTCATTTGCGTCTATTATAGTACTCATAAGATCTACGAAGCTGTATGGTACAATTTTTGCTTGTGTGCCTCTCTTTAATTTCATGAGTCCTTCCTTCTATCAACTCCTGAGTCAGGATCTAAACAAGGTCAGAGCCGTGGATCGGAGATGTGTATTGGATGACTATCTGTCGAGATCAATAATGGTTGTACTTTGAGTCTTTGTGGAATATAAAACTACCCATCTGGACCCTCTAGACCTCTCTTTGCACATACTATTATAAATATTTACTGCGTAACTTCTAGGAAAGTTTGAAGAAGATAATGTCACCTTTTTGATGAATTCATCCTTCTGCTCTAATGACGTTATCAGAATCATCTTGATTACCTCATCCCTGGCATCAATAGATATAATTGGTGCATTAGCCAAAGATTTCATCAAAGATGAACTTGCGATCTTTGCATCGTTCTCTGTCTCCCACTTGTCACGTTTGTTGTTGTTCTTTCGACCTCTTGGTGCATCATTAGGGACAACTGTCACTTTCTGAGACAAATCTACAGAAAATAATGGTGCAAGACTATCTGAGGTGTCACCTGCAGAATGATGGTTGTCATCCATTGAGAGAACTGATGAAGTAGATGCTGTTGATATTATTTTCAGCTTTGAATTCAATTGAGGTATTCCTGATTCATCGGTATTTCTTTCACTTATCTCACTTCTAAGATATTCGCTTAATTCTTCATATTCGATATCAACATCTTTATTTGTAGAAACATCTCTGATTCTCAACGGTTTGAAATTTCTCTTGGCCCTTCTCTGAATCGTCGATTGAGGATTTTTCACAAGTACGATCCAGTTTGCTCCATCTAATTGCGCTTGATCTAATATATCTTCAATGGTATCGTTGTTGTCGGTCATGAATATATCTGATGAGATGTCATACATTCTAAGGCTCCTTAGTATATCATAACCTGATTCTCTGATATACTGTGGGTTCAAACTTGTTACAAGAACGTCGCATCTCGATCTTCTCCATCCAGTTAATCCACTTCCAAAATGCTGCAAATTCTTCTTTAAAAGTAAGAACATAAAAGTTGATGATAATTGAAACCCAACGGCATAGGGAGTCATGGATTTAACAATATCCTTATTTCCAAAAGATTCAATCAAACTATCGTATCTTCCACCCGATATTATTCTTGCCTTTCTCCTATCCACGCGGAGAACAGCTTGGAACATTACACCACCTCTGTAATACTTATTGTTGTAGTTACTCAATGGATTAAACAATATTGTTGTTGACCCACCTAACCTCTTAAATATCAGGAGGATTTCAGTCAAATAATTAAGCGCTCTTTCGAGTCTGGCAAAATGAGGAGAATCCATCATTGCCTTCCTCAACTTAATCTTAACTTGTTCAATTGGAAGAGTGAAATTGAACTTGTCAATTAAATCCTTAGTGACTGTATATGGAACGTCAGCATCTTCTCGTAGTCTTTTCTTAATTTGTTCAGTCTCAGTTTCAATCCCTAATTGTGATAAAATTCCAATTACTTCAATTCTTTTCCTTTCGTCAATTCCAACATTTTCAAATGAAAAACTAATAATAGAATTCAAGATATCTGAATGATTGATCAATATAACTGCCTCGTCGCTAATGTTACTGCCCTTCTTTGCTTTCTTTGCAAGAGGCAAAATCAGAATAATTTCATCTATTACGTGTAAGCATTCTGCATCGTGAGTAAGCTTCAAATTTGAGTCATGTGTAACTAAGTCGAAGCTCACAGCGCTGTATTTGTCTGGCATTGAACCTGGTCTTTTGTTGGGTCCAGGTTGTCTATATACAAATGCATTCTTGAAGACTTTAACAAATGGTGCATTGTTCTTACTCAAAAATCTTGCCAATGGTAGAGTAAGGTCATACGGTAATTGTAAAATGGATCCACTCTTGTCCAATACTTCATAGACATTCTCTCTAGAATAAAAGGGCAGTTTAGGAAATAATACATTAGTGGTATTATTATTGAAGTCTTCTAAAGCCCCATGTCTCTTGAATATTCTCTTCAATTGATCAATCATCTTATCATAAAGTAAGTAATCATGGGCTCCAACACCAGTGCCAGCTCTCTTATCATCGAAAAGTAAATCTCTGGCCAACACATAAGGTTGCTTAAACAATGTTTCTCTCACTTGTTGTTGCCAAGGAGATGCAGGATCTGCCAAAGACTTTAAAGCTTCTTTAATTACTTGATCTTGATGTTCCACTGGCAAAAGTCCACTGGAAAGTAATTCGGTTGCCCCAGGTCTTTTGGTAGGATCGTGATCTAACAATTTTGTTATAATCTTTCTTTCCAACTTTTGCAGTTGTGGTTTCCAATCTTTAGGGAATTCTATGGTACTTAATCTTAATCCATTCAAAGTATGTGCTCTTTCCATTCCAGTTCCTAAGCTCCAGCACATCTCGAAAAATATGATTCCGAGTGCATACATATCCACTTTTTCATCATAATTACCCGTAGAAATCTCTTTGGCAGTATAAAACAAAGTTCCAACAACAGTAGACCAATCTTTATTTTTTGGTTGTTGGATCTGGTTGTCTTTCAGTACGATCAAGTCAGAAGTTTGGGCGCCAGAAGATGAATTTTTTGCTAAACCAAAGTCTCCCACTTTAACATTATTAGATTTGTCTATGAAAATATTCATTGGCTTTAAATCTCTGTGAATAAAACCTTCTCTATGGATGTATGATACAGCCTCGAGAAGTTGGCGCATCAATCTCCAATATTCATGGGGGTTCTTTGGTAAGCCTTGTTCGATTAAGTTTTGAAGCGTGTTATTCTCGCAGAATTCCATCTGGATATAGAGAATTGATTTAACTTGCAGTTGGAGTAAACGACTATTCGTTAATTGGTTCATAGATCTGGATTGGTTTGCGCTGGTAGAAACTGATTTTGTTGTAGTTAATGCATCTGATGTAGAAGTCTCAGAATCGTCTTCATCTTCGTATTCATCGGTTGAATAGCCAAATTCTATAATCGGATCATTGGAGATGAAATCCACTTGAAAGGAATTATCATGGGTTCCTAAAAATGACGTACTTCTCGAAAAATAGGAATGCAGACCTAGATTCAGATCCAGGAACTCGTCCTCTCCATCTAAAGAATGCTCCAGGCTATGAGTTTCATCCAGGCTATTCTCGGTACCATCATCTAACTCTTCTACCTTTGAATTTACTTCCTTCTTTTCTTCGGGTATCTCTTCGACCCAGGTCCCGTAGTATCTCACGATATACTGATGATTTAGTCTAGATAACGATAAGACCTCACTCAACAAACTATCCAATTTGTGCGCTCTATGTTTAATTTTTTTTATTGCATAGAACGTACCTTCAATCCTATTTCTAGCCTTTACTACTTCACCGAAACCACCCTTACCTAGTTTTCCAACTTCCTCAAAATCTCTTTCATATCTTCCTAAGTTCCTCAAGTTATATGTGTTTGAAGTGTCGGCGTATGATGCTGATGGTCTTCTTCCATTGTTACCAGTAGTATTTCCTATTGTTCCAGCAGGAAGTACGAATGCAGCACCAGGTTGATGAGTTGAAAAATTATAGGGATCATCGTGATTATCACCATTCCATTTTGTGACCGCTTCATTCAATACGGGACCATCTCTAAGGAACTTCACAGCATTCAATTCCATGGGACTGGGTCTCTTTGAAGGCTTAACCTGCAACATCTTACAAAATAAGTCAAATACAATATCTCCGTATTGTTCTTCTCCAGGATAATCCAGCGGGTTGAATTTTGCATAAAATTCACTAGGAGTTTTGAATTTAGTATTCAAAACATCGTAATTTAGCATTATTCGCATGAATAATAGACTTAGGTCCCATATATCGGTCTTCATTACGTGGCCTGAGCTCGAAAATGAGCATTCTCCCAGTAGTTCAGGTGCTCTCCAGTTTATTGGAATCAAATCATCAAAGTATGAGCCTGTATCCACATGAAGCAGTTCATTATTTGGGTGAGCCTTCAACATTTTCAACAATCTGAAGCCATATGAGGCATGAGATATTCTCAAAACTGCAGTTACGGGACTTTCGACATCGAAAACAGAATCATCGACATTTTCATTTTCATCGTCATAGTCTAGACTGTTTTGCTCTTCATTCCATACGCTTATAGTCAATGGACATACTAACTTATGGATAACACCACAGTTTTGCAAATGTTCAAAACCAGGAATTAATTGAATGAGCCATGTTCTGGCCAATGCCCAGCTAATTCTATGGTGCTCACCATCTCCTTTACCAGAGATTAAATCTTTTATCAGTTCAGACGTAGAAGAATATTCCGTAAGTAGTCTTATCTGCCAGCCTCCACTTCCACTGTTATTGGTAGTCTCATCTATTTGAAATCCAATTAAGCTTGCGATATTTTCATGGTTTATGTTCACTATGGACTGCAATTCTGATTCAAGGTCCTGTATATGTTTCTTACCATCATCGGTCTTCCAGAATGGGTTCGTCAAGCTGATTTCTGATAATAAATATGACAATTCTTCGTTTGTAGGATTTATTTTCTGGCTGATATCATGGGGAAAGTATGGTCGGACTATGAATTGTTTACTTATAGGTGAAAGTAAGTCTTTCTTAATAGCAGGTACAAATCCCATCACGGTTTTGAATTTGAACTTCAGCCTATGCATCAATGCAGATGATCTGGAAGGCAATTGACCAACCATTGTATTTGCAAATATAAAATAATCGTTCTTTTTCCATTCTGCTAAATACTTGGCAGAAGGTACTAGGCTTACATCATCATCTTCATTTAAATCATATCCTCCGTTGGTCTCATCGCCATCACTCATATCGTCACCATTACTATTTCCAACGCTGTTGTAATACTCACCTCGTATTTTCAAGATCTGTTTGTTCAATTCTGCATTTTGTTTCTGTTGTTCTACTTTCATTTGCTTCTCTCGTTCAGCTTCCCTCTTCTCCAATTCCAATCTTTCGTTCTTCAATCGTAATTCTCTTTCCTCTTCAAGCGATAGCACCTTTTCGGTAGTAGATTGAAATTCATCCAACATGTCTTTCAAATCTGATATTATTACAAAACATACTTCTTCTTCTACAAACTCCTTTATAAGATCATCGATTTTACACTTCAACTGCTCAACCTTCGCATTCAAGATGTTCTTGGGTTGTAAGATTTTGATCTTAGGTGGCAGGAGAGGGTACGTTGGAGTGAATTCGAAATCCAATAGTATTGATATAGTGGGCCTATCCGAGTGCTGTGAACTTTGCAAAAAGATTTGAAAGTGTGGACTTGGCTTTTTATTCCATACTAATCCTTTCGGAGTGATATCCGTAAAGATGTCTCCATAGATGGAAGATATCGAGTTGAATTCATCTTGCTGTCGAGCTTCTAATGAAGAAGATATAGAATCTTCCTTCATGACACTAAAGACAGCCTATGAACAATTGAATCTGAAGAAGGTAATGCAATTGCAACTGGGTATCCAATTCTCCGTAGCGGAATGTGCATCCATCACTTCAATGATCCATTTATCGTTCCGATCTGTACATCGGGGTTAGTACATAGAAATGGTACTGCATACGAGTGCCGATGATCACCTGCATGGTTAACTAGTGGACCACAGAAGATGCAGAGGAAGACTGGAAGAGAGACGCCACGACGAAGGTTTACAAGATAAGCACATAGAATTCGTTGCGTAGTGAAGTAGTTGGCTGGTATCATGGCAGGCTGTATACCTTTCTACTTTAAATGGGATGAAGATATTTGAAAATGGTTCCTAGTTGTACTGGTGCAATTCGCAGTTTGCAGCCCATTTCTTAATGTGCACCGGCTATATGCAATACCAAGAGCATAGTAGCCATGAAGCAGTATGCGTTTAGAGTATCTTGTACTACTTATCTGTGAACTATTGTGCTTTCTCCTCCGTACTGCCCCAATAATGCATGTTTCTTCTCTACCTAAAGGGCCAGATACTGTACGTATCCTTATCACAACTGATAATCACGTAGGGTATAACGAGAACGACCCAATTCGTTCAGACGATTCTTGGAAAACTTTCCAGGAAATCACCTACTTGGCCAAATGCAAAGATGTAGACATGGTGTTGCAAAGTGGGGATTTGTTCCATATAAATAAACCTTCGAAGAAGTCAATGTATCACGTAATGAGATCCTTGAGATTGAATTGTATGGGGGATAGGCCATGTGAATTGGAACTATTGAGCGACCCAGGGTTGGTCTTTGGGGACGGCTTTAACACTGTAAATTACGAGGACCCGAATTTGAATATCTCAATTCCAGTTTTTGCAATAAGTGGTAACCACGATGATGCTACAGGTGAAGGGTTGCTCCTGCCAATGGATTTACTATCGGTGGCTGGTTTGGTGAATCATTTCGGTAAAGTGAAGGATAATGACAACATAACATTGTCTCCCTTGCTCTTCCAAAAGGGTTCCACAAAATTATCGCTATATGGATTGGCTAATGTGAGGGATGAAAGATTATTCAAGCTGTTCAGGGATGGGAAAGTCAAATTCCTCAGACCAAATTTAGCGGTTGATGACTGGTTCAACTTGATATGTGTCCATCAGAACCACCTGGCTCACACCAATACCTCGTATTTGCCAGAGCTGTTCTTGCCGAGTTTTTTAGATTTAATAATCTGGGGCCATGAGCACGAATGCATACCGTATCCTGTGCATAATTCAGAAATGGGGTTTGAAACTTTGCAGCCGGGCTCTTCAGTGGCTACGAGTTTGTCAGAAGGTGAGGCAGCTGAGAAGAATGTTTTTATATTGAATATCAAAGGCAACGATTACCTGTTGGAAACGATACCCTTGAAAACGGTAAGACCATTTGTAATGGAAGAAGTTAGCTTAAGACTGGAAGATATAATCCCTGGGCCAGCTTCTAAGGATGAGATCAGTCAATTTTTAACTGGTAAAATTGAAGATTTGATTAGAAGGGCAAGTGTACAGTTTAAGCTATCAAACCCTGACTTGTTCGATGATGATGAAGAAGACGGAATACTGGAAGAGGAAATTATGAAGAAAATTCCTTTACCTTTAGTACGATTGAGAGTTGAGTATTCCGGTGGATACGAAGTCGGGAATCCAAGAAGATTTTCGAATAAGTTTGTAGGAAGAGTTGCAAACGTTAATGATGTTGTACAGTTTTACAAGAAAAGAGGAGGAGATACCAGTCATAATAGCAGGAAAAATGGAATAACTGGCAAAAATGGGCAAAACGTTAGGTTCGATGACCCAACAGATTCTATCGATGTAGGATCAGAATCAATCTCATCGGAGATACATGTGCAAGAACTTATGAATGAGTTCCTCAAACAAACCCAGTTGGCATTATTACCCGAAGATGGTATGAATAATGCGGTTGCTAATTTTCTTAATCAAGAAGATAAGCGTAGTTTAAAAAAGTATATCGATAACGAAATGAAACAAGAGACTCAGCTTTTACTCGATGTTAATATTGATTATGACCTGTTGCATGATGGTAATGACCTAAGGGCGGGACAAATATTCAAGAGTGTTCTCTCGGAAATAAAGCGTGACAACAAAAAGAAGTTGCTGGAATCCCTCTGGGATGATATTGATGCGTCGAAATTTAAGTCCCCATCGACTAAGACTAAAGCAGTGTCCGGAAAGGAAAGCAAAAAGAGAACCACTAGTAAATCCATAGTGAGCGATAGCGATTTAGAGGATGAAGAGGATGATGAAGACGACGTTGATGACTTAGATGTGATTGAACTAGATGATGATGATGATGATGACGATGAGCAAATATTATTATCAGATAGTGAAGAAGAAGAAGAAGTCATAACGAAGAAAAGTACCACCAGAACCAGAGCTGGTAGAGCAGCTCCAGGGGCTACTAAACCTGTAAATCCGCCTGCTGCGAAGACTACTACCAGGAAGCCTGCTACTAAAACACCACGGGCTAGACCTGCAAAATCAAAGACAACTAAAGCAACTAAGCCGCCAGCAAAGAGTAAAGATAAGGCAGCAGCGACTCAATCGGGTAAGAGAAGTGTATTGGATGATCTAATGGATATTTGAGGAGATCAGGATAGTTGGAGTACTCACACGTACAATATATAGCTACTATAATTTAGTCACTATATACCCTAGAGTATTTATTATTGAAATATATATACAAGTCCTTATGGTTCTCTATCTATCTTCTGTACTCTTAGTCCATTGATGAAGCTTCAGCAATCAACTTTTCAATATCAAATTCTGAAGAGCCAATTGTAAAGTGATGCAATAATTCTGCTTTTCTCTTAGCACCTTCTTGGTCTCCAATCCCACCATAAAATCTTTGTACATTCAAGACTAACAATGTCGCTTCATCCAAAGTTAAGTTTGCTTCCTGTTCAAGTTGCCCATTCATGAGTACTAAGTCGTGTGTATTGGAAATATCTTGGTGGAACATCAACGTCGTGTGAGGTTTGGCGAATTCTTTATGAAGTTTATATTCAGCTACTGTAGTAATCATACAATAAGTGGTCTGGGGGCCTACAAATGACCATTGCACAAAATGCATTTCATAACCGGTACTACCATCTTCAGTTTGAGCTGAAGCTCGAGGCAATGGAAGAATGAAATTCGGGTTCTTGAAAGCAGCAGCATAGATTTTTGCGAATTGCAAATTGTTCAATATAGCGTGAATGTTTCTTTCTCTATTTTGGAATCTTGCTCTCCAAAGAAATTCAACCTCCTTGGATGGTAATTCCTGAATCTTCTCTACATCTACAAAGGAGGACATGGTCTTGTATGGGAGTTTTGGGGTATCTTTAGATATTGGAGATCTAACTTTTATTGTATTAGCATCTCTTTCCTTTGCAATTTCTTCGGCTTGTCTTCTTTCGTAATCTTCAAGTTCCTTTAAGGGATCAATTTTGTTTAAATCCTTTTTCTTCTGTTCTATCTCGTCTTTGAGCTTAACTTGCAACTCTTGGACTGATCCTGCACCGACTTCTTTAGCCTTCTGCTCAAGTTTTTCTTTGTAACGATCGAGTGGGGAAGTAGTCGAGTTGAAACGTTGAAAATTAATAGGCGATCTGATGAGTGATCTGTAGATGTGCTTACTGGATAAACGAATCATCATGTTACTGGGTTTAGCAATGTGGAGAAGGTACAAACAGAAAGAGGTTCAAGTGAAAAATTTTGGAACGCTATAACTGTGATGTCATATTGGGTTATATGCAGGGTTATATAGTGGATATAGAGAGTCCACCAAGAGGCGCTTACTGATGAATGTAACTAGAAGAAGCATACCTGATGGTATAGAATCGTTCAGTCTATATGTGCTGGTATTTGATTAAAGAGATCCGTATGTATTTCTCGAAGGGATACTCTTACATTTCTCGTACAATGAGGGTATTAGTTTGGCACTGATGCTCAGTCTTCGCTTACCGTTTCTACTATTTGCAGCCATTCATTAGCTGATATTCATTAACATATTTACGCTGGTTTCCCTATATATACCACATTTGTGATACTACTACTTCTATTTGTTAGGTAATCCCTTTGTGTCGTTTTCATTTTCATCTTTTGAATATTCTTCCGGCGCATCTTTGGCATAGTGTCCCAAGGTGCCCTTTAACGATTCCGGTATGTCTTCAAAGACCAAATCGTTAGTAGTTGTGTCAACTGATTCGCCCTTCGCCCTCAATATATCCTCCAAGTTGAATTTATTATCATCAAAGATTTTCAAATTATCGGCGATTAAGTGTCGATTTTTACACCCAGGGCATTGGATGGCTACAGTTCCCTTCGTATATGCTTGTTTCGAAAATGTGTGGGATGATCTGGTATCACACTTTTTACAGGTGAACGCAATCATCATTTGTTGATTTTCAGGCTTAAATTGCGCACTAGAGTTAAATCTAATAGATCCAATTCGGTCACAGTTGAAAATTGCACTGTTCATAGGTTTAGTAATGGCTGGTGCCAAACTAAGTTGTCTAACGTTCAAGACAGGCCATAAATTCCTTGCTGCAAGTAAGTTTCTGGACACATTTTTAGACAAAGACCTCAACATTTTTTTTATTATTTCGTTTCTAATGTATTTTTGTTGTTGAGTTATACCAGGCTGAAGGAAAAGAAACAAAGCTTTGAATGAATACAATACTACGAAGGGATCAGGATAGCTCGGACAAGCTCTCCATCATCATTAGAGAGAAGAAAGAAAAAAAGAATGTTCTACATATTTCATGTGACGGTGCTCGTAACCTCTTGAGATTTGAATTAAAGGCACATTTTATGTACTCGCCAAACAGCATCAATCGCAGCAGAAATGTGTTTGAGGGCTCTAGGGCATATTGCAACACTCACTTGGGACCATTCTAAGATTCTTTCGCTTGAATTACACCATTCTGCCTTGAATAATTTACTGTTGACATCTCTAGCTAGTTTGATGGAGTTTGATCCTGTACATTGTAGCATCTCTCAAATCTCACGCCAGTACGCGTTCAATTTGTTTGGATCGGACTATATGCAGCACCAATATAAACAACAGTATGGATTTGGAACAGATTGGATATCACTAATCGTTTTCTCCATGCTTTCAGGGTCTAGACCATCTTATACTGATATCACTCTTTAGATATGTATGGTAACATTGCCAATAAACTTATCCTTGACGCTAAAAGATCGTCAAATCTTTCTGACATTCCTCTTTATCAACATGAACTTGTAAGAGATATAGTGAAGGAAACCAGTGATTTAAATAAAGACGTAGAATATCTCACAGAGCAACAGCAACTAGATGAGGAAAATTATCTGAGCAACTCCGAGCAAGCCAAGATAAACCAGTGCCAGTTATTTGTAACGCATTTGTGCATGAGAAGGAATAAACGATGCCTATTAGCATACGAGAAATTGCGGGCTGATAAGATCGATGAGTTTACTTGGCTCAACATTGATCCTATAGTAAATACTGAAGACCAAGACAACCAAATAAGGGGAAATAATCAACTAGATGCATCTAACGGTTCAGCAAATAGTAATGTAAATAGTACAGCTTCCAATTCTGCCATAGGAGCGACCTCAGTCTCTGTCAGTGCTGGTGGTGGTGACTTTGGTCCTGGTACCACTAGACTTTCTCTTGATAACTTGAACCACGCCGAACAGGAGTATTTCAAGAACTATCAAAAATTAATAATGCAGTATAAATCGAATTTTCCGGATTTAGATCTCTCCGGTGATTTGGAGCCTCCTACTAACATCTTCATTGATGTTAGAGTGTTAAGGGACGGGGGAGAAGTGCAAACAGAATATGGGGTATTCAATCTCATAAAGGATTCTCAGTTTTATGTTCGTAAGTCGGATGTGGAGAGATTGATACAGCAAGGGTATCTCGAGGAGATATAGGAAAATATCTATTCTGTAGTCCCATAGTCCTGGTCACAGTTGGGGTAGGAAAACAGCATCAGTCATTAGGCTGGTATGAGAATATGCATAAGAGAATAGAAATCTATATTGACATATCTGTATCAGTGTCATAAGAGAATAGAAGCATATATCATATCAGTATCAGTGTTATAAGAGAATAAAACTCTACATTAACATATCTATATCAGTTTCATCAATTTAATATCATAATATACACAAGAGAATACTACTCTAAAAGAACATATCTGTATCAGCATCGTCATCCCCAAAAAGCATGTCATCTTCGAATGTCTCTGTACCAGGTATTGTTTTTGTAGGATCTTCTTCTTCCTTTAGGGCTCCTTCAGCAGGAACTTCCTTCATCTCAGTATCCTGACCCTCGTCAGTCTTTGTGGTAGTTTCGTCTACTGGCTCCTGTTTGACTTCTGGTTCTGGAATTGGAGTATTGATACTAGTTATATTCATATCATCATCAGAGTTAAGTTTTGTCTGATTTTCCAGATCTATGGCATGTGAAGTAGCCGGAGCTTCTTCTGGGACTACGTCTGGGACAATTGTCAGATCCTTGGTGCTATCACTGTCCTCTTCCTCCTTGACTTCTTTGAATGTTGGTTCACTGCTTGCCTCTTCTTTTTTGAGCTCTGTTGGTTTTTCTTCAACCTCCCTCTCTACTACTTCTACGGGTTTACGCTCTATATGTATAATCTTATCCATCTGGCTCAATTCATATTTCATCTTTTTATCTCCAAGTGTTGAATTCTTTTGATCGACACTAATAGGCAATATCATTACCCCATCTTCATTTTTATCGTACACTCCTATGTTATCATCCATGACCTTCACCTCTTTCCTGAGATCTATGGCAACAGTACTCACTAAGTTATATATGGATTTCGTCTGCAACTCGAATTGCTCTCTCAACTCATTCTGAGAAAGAGCATCCAGCAGTTTAGGTGTAGTGTATGTCTGGAAAATTGTAGACATAGAGTCTAAAAGTGAAACTATCTTGCAGTCAATCTCGTGAAGAGAGTTCAACCTCTCTTGAATGAACGTATCTGGCATTATTGTGATACCTTAGCGGAAGCTTCAACAGGAGTAGGTCAACCTTAATTTGATTAGCAAGATGCTCAAATCGGAAAATCGATACTGAATAAAATTCGCGATTTCGTGCCTCTCAGTGCTTTAGTGAAGACTAAGAAGCAGTGGTAATAGCAGGCTCAAGAGCTTGCGATAAGAGCAGAAATGCAGTATACGAAAGCTGCTGTAAGTATAAGAAGTAGACAATAGCAATTCCTCGAGGAAGAATATGAAGAAGCTGAATTGAGTACTTTGGCGGAAATATGCCCTTCTTCCGATCTGAGCTATCTCAAATTTCACTATGGGTGCAAAATGAGCCTAGAGTGATGTTTAGAGCGATGGAGTTCAACCAGACCTTATTAGTATGAAGCTCCTGAGCTCTGAAATTCTATCTGACTGTAGTTGTCGCGACATCTTTGTTTACCTTAGCTCGTTGTCAAACAAATTGTCTCTGATTTACCTCATCCTAACCTTCTTATCTTCAACACTAAAATAAATGGCATGCACTATTTTTTTTCACAGGCTCGCAGGCATGGAACTCATCGAAACTTGATTGTAGTTCTTTTCAGAACCACACGTTTTTCTATACAGACATCAATTTCTTTTCTTTAAAACGTCTCGTTCTTGTTTTGTCCAAATCCATTAACACTTGCTCACATCCAGTATGCCAATTGACTTGGGTTTAACTAGGGTGTCAACCCTCTTAAAGCGACTTGGGAACCCTCACCTTGCATATAATACTATCCACATCGCAGGTACCAACGGTAAAGGTTCTACAATTGCATATCTCTCATCTATTTTCACAAAAGCAGGTATTAAGAATGGTAGATTCACATCCCCTCATATGCTATACTACAATGATTGCATTTCAATGGACGAAAACATATACCCACTCTCTAAGTTCGAGGAGATATCCACCTTGGTAAAACAGGTGAATGTCTCCTTTGAATTGGGATGCACAGAATTTGAGCTTTTAACTGCCACAGCATATAAAATATTTGAAGTAGAGAAGATTTCTTTGGCTATAATTGAGGTAGGATTGGGCGGCAGGTTAGATGCAACTAATGTCTTGGAACCACCTACTCTCTTGGCCACCGGGATAACCAAAATTGCCTTTGACCATGAAAACTTATTGGGAAACACATTAAAAGAGATCGCATTCGAGAAGGCCGGTATAATCAAAAGTAGAGTCCCTGTTGTTGTAGATGGAAGCAATAATAAGGAAGTAATTGATGTAGTTGAGTCACGAGCAAATGCCCTAGACTCTCCCTTGACATTAGTTGATCCGGCAGTTTCAGGTGCTGTTACTGAACTAATTGAATTCTCTCCATTGAAAGGGGCTTACCAAGTTCAAAATTTAGGAATTGCTTTGAAAATAGTAGACATAATATGTTCACATTCGACTTATCAGCTCTGTGTTACACCGGATTCAATAAAGGAAGGTATTAAGGCAACCAAGTGGCCCGGAAGGTTGCAATCTGTAGACGTGCCACTTTCTACGGGATCTACCGTTGAGATTTTGTTGGATGGTGCCCATAATGAAAGTGCAGCGATTGAATTGGGAAAGTATCTTGATTCTAAACCAAACAGGTCAGAAAACGGACTTGTGTATATCATAGCAATGACAAAGGGTAAGAATATAGATTCCTTACTCAAGTACTTGCTATCAAAAGATGATACGGTGATATTAACAGGGTTCTCGACTCCAGAAAATATGCCATGGATCCAAAGTTCCGCTTTGGGGGACCTTGAGGCAATTGCAAGAAAGTACACTGAAAACGTCTACCATGGCAATGAGGGCAGTATTGAAAAGGTCATTTCTCAAGCACAGCGACTCAGTGAAAAACGTGGGAGTGAGATCGTTGTGTGCGGGAGTCTCTATTTATGTTCTGATGTCTTGCGATATGTGGACTCTTACCATAAATGAGCAACATAGGAGGCAGCTTCTCTCCAAGATCTGAACAGTTGAGTGTTCTAGGTCTAGGATAGATTTTGTGTGAGAACCAGGACAAATAGAGCAATAGGCAAACTGAAAATAATTCTTACTTCACAATTATAGAAAATAGATCTACTATATATCTAATACCTAAGCCTTTGGATACCTATATTCACATACCCTTAATGAGCTATCAACTACACTTGTACAAACTTTGTTCTTCTCTGCCCTAACAAATTTGCAGCCATCCATAAGCTCTTGATTTTCCTGCATATTGTGTTGATATGAATGTCTTCATGATTCCTTTACCACGACGCGTACATACTCTTAATTCTTCTTGTAATTCAGTATTTTTTAGGTGTTGGCTTCAGTTTATGAGCAATTGTTAGACTCTAGTAATACAGCAATGGCTATCTCCGATTTTGAAAAGCAAAGACAGGAAAATATCCAGAGAAATAAGGAGTTGCTTCGACTGTTGAATCTTGACTCTATTTCGAATTCCATAAAGAAAGAGCTCCCTTCAAGTCCTAGTCCTTCAACTCTGAAGAGGCAAAAGAGAACTAAAATTTCCCCTGCTACATCCACTCGTGAATCTAATGAACCCTCTAGGAGATCGAGAAGATTAGCTGGTGTTAAGGTTGAGAATTCTGAAGAATATGCTAAGTTACAAAGGGAAGCCGATGCGCAAGAGGAGAAGAAGAAACAGGTTGAAAAATTAAAGCAAACACGGTTATATGGGAACTACCACCTCATAGATTTGGTTACAGATCCAAAGGGTGACTTAAAGAGTGGAGAGAAGGTGTTCAAGAAGGAAGAACACGATGGAATCGACGATCGTAGTAATGGCGGTGTAGATGATGTTAAAGCCGATAGCGCCGTTTTGGACATTTTGAAAGATTTGGGTGCAAAATTCTCTGCTGGCGATTTCTATGATCTTATTCGAGACAAAGTCAGTACCACAGACGACGATTATGATTTAGAAAAGAAAAGGAAAGAATTTGATGATTTAAAGCTTTATGAAAGGTTTGACCCATTAGACATCAAGATCACTCATCAAAGAATATCAGCCGTCACATTCCATCCAGCGACTGAAGATAGAGTAATTGCGGTAGGTGATACAGTTGGGGACTTAGGAATATGGGCTGTTGATTCAAAGAGCGAGAGTAACGAGGATGAAGATGAAGATGAGCCAACGATCTCCATAGTGAAACCTCACGGTAAACTTATATCCAGGCTACTCACGCCTACTGCAGAACCCACCAAGATCTTCTCTGCTTCGTACGATGGTTCAGTGAGGAGCTTAGACCTCAACAAGTTAAAGTCTAGTGAATTGGCATACCTAAATGATCCTTTTGTAGATGGTGACCATCCCTTGGGAGTTTCAGATATAAACGTGTGTGCTGATAACCAAAATATTTTATATATGACTACGTTGTCAGGAAACTTCTATCAGCACGATATTAGACAACCATTTAAGGCTACAGCAGAAAAGTCTTTACTTCGACTCCATGACAAGAAGATTGGATCTTTCTCTGTTAGCCCCAATAAGTCGTACCAGATAGCCACTGCATCTTTGGATCGTACCCTTAAGATATGGGATTTAAGAAATATATCTGCTGCTAACTCATATTGGTCAGACTATGAATTAGATAACCAACAGTCTCCCCATTGCTATGGAAGTTACTCGTCTAAATTATCAGTCTCTTGTGTAGATTGGAACCTGGATGATAGGCTAGTTTGCAATGGGTATGATGATCAGATTGCAGTTTTCGATTTGACAGAGGGAGAGAAACCTGTGGCAAAGTGGGCGGATACGTATCAGCCAAATGTACCAGCCAAAAAGAAATCTAGAAGGAGCTCACCTGAAGAAAATGAAATTCCTGTAAACTTGACTCCCTTCACAAAGATCAGACACAACTGTCAAACGGGAAGGTGGGTTTCCATATTGAAATCGAAATGGCAGCAAGCACCAGCTGATGGAGTTCAAAAATTCTGTATTTCTAATATGAACAGAGGTATCGATGTCTATGACCAAAAGGGACAAATTCTAGCTCATTTGACAGAAGAAAAGGTAGGAGCAGTTCCAGCAGTAGTAGCTATGCATCCACTGCAAAACTGGTGTGTGGGAGGAAGTGCAAGCGGGAAGCTATACTTCTTTGAGTGAAGTTGAATGCCTTTTTCGCTCTATGCATGTTGCTTTAGAAATGAAAATCATTGACATACATACCAACTTCAATATAACACACAATAATGTTACATAGAACTACAAGCTTTTTCTTTCGATTCTTTTTTTTATCTTACACGTTTATTATTTCCTCATAACTAAACTAGAGAAGCTTAAGCAGATGAGGTCATAACTTGCCAGACTCTGATAACGTTATCAGTGTAACCAGCAAATAAGTTTTGACCGTCAGCAGACCAAGCTAAAGAGATAGCTTCTGGGTCCTTAGCCTTAGAACCGATGGCGAATTCTGGCTTTAATTCGTCTAACAAGGTTCTTTCTTCTAAGTTGAAGATCTTGATTCCGGAAGCGGTGGCAGCAGCTAACCAGTATCTGTTTGGAGAGAAAGCTAAAGCATGGACTTCGGAAGAAGCAGCTAAAGTGTATAAGGTTCTGTTTGAGTTTAAGTCCCATAAGATGATAACACCGTCCTTACCAGCGGAAGCACAAAGGGATCCATCTGGAGAGATAGTGATACATGAAACGTAACCGGTGTGACCGATGAAGTCAGCGTTGACGTTGTAGTCGTTTAAGTCCCAAGACTAAATTGAATATGTTAGTAAATCTTGATTTTGGAAGATAAGTTTTAAGAGGAAAAATCATGAACTTTCACCACACCTTCAAGGACATCGGGAGGATTCTATATCAGAGATCTTGGTGATTAAAATATGTCTCATTCGCCGGCTGTGCCAACGTCTGAAGTAGCAAATATGTGTGTACATCATCTAGAATCCGTGATGCAAGAAGATGTGAGGTCAAAATTTAAGAGAGAGTGAAAAGACTTGGAAAGTTCGAGCGCCTACTTGCTCGATCCAGTTCGTTCGTTCGTTCGTTAGTACATACCTTGACAGTCTTATCCCATGAAGCGGAGATGACGGTGGAAGTTTCTTCAGATGGGGAGAATCTAACAGCAGAAACCCAATCGGAGTGACCGGTTAAAGTTTGCATACATTCACCAATGGTGTTCCAAACCTTGACGGTCTTATCTCTAGAAGCAGAGACAATTTGTCTCAAGTTCTTGGCAATAGAGACAGATAAGACATCACCAGTGTGGCCAACAAATCTCTTGGTTGATTCACCGGATTCTAAGTCCCATAATCTTAAAGTCTTATCCCAAGAAGCAGATAAAGCGTAAGCACCATCAGCAGAAATGGTAACATCTTGGATAATGTGAGAGTGACCCTTGAAGGACTTCTTTGGGACACCGTATTGGTTGTCTTCACCTCCAGTTAACTTCCATCTGATTAAAGTCTTATCTCTTGAACCGGACAATAATAAGTCTGGGTGAGCTGGGGTGGTGGCAAGGGAAGTGACCCATCCGTTGTGACCTTCTAAGGTACCTCTTAAAACTAAAACTTCTTGGTTAGACATAGTGAATTGATGTTTGTTTCTAAAGAATAGAAAAGAACTCGACCGTAGAAGCTGAAAATTCTTAGTGAAAAATTTTTTCTGCCAGAGGGTGTTGAAAAATTTCGATGTGGCAGTGTGCAGGATCTCTGCATATTTTTTTTCATTTGGGGTGCATTGGTTTATGTGCAGGACTTTGAATTTTGAGTCTCGAAATTTTTAAAGTGTAAAAATTTGAATTTCATGTTACACAAAGTCGTGTATTATATACAGTCTGAGAATTGGAGAGGATCCGTTCTGAGATAAACTGCGGCAGCGTGCTCGGAACTACACTTGAGGTGGTGACTGTGTTTTTACCGAGCTACATGCAGGCTGTTGAATGCAACTGGTGTGTGCTAAGGAAGTTCAGAGTTGGGTAGTGGGTGGTAATGAGTGGTAGTAGATGGCATTAGGTGAGATAGGAGTCAGTCTGTATGGCTGGGATGTCCTTGGTAAAGAGGAGATAGAGGAAGGGATGTTAAATCTTCCAGTGGCCAGCTCTTGTATATTCACCTACTTAGCGTTAATCACCAGTGAAGGTGTGGTGCTTGACTAGTTTTCTACTTTTTACATGCTAAGCAGATTAAACGGAATTTCTCAGATCTTCTCAATTGAACTCAACTGCTCTCTATGAACTTCCTGGAAGCATATTCAGGTGCTAGATTCAGGCATGCTCTACATATTTAAATTACTGCATATATAATTCGATATTTTCACGTGATCAATATATGTCTGGTGCATCTCTCACGTTCCAGATCTTAGTAAGTAGGGCACAGCTTCTCTTGCAACTAACTTTCTTCTCTGGTATTTACGCTTTCTTTCTCACTTTGGTAATCCAAATAAATATATATATCTTCTGCAAAATTTACTAAACTTGTCACTGTTCACCGTTTTTTACTCATAAAATGGAACAATTGATTAAGAATTTTGAGTTCAGTAGAATTCTCACCACAAACCCTCAAACTAAAAGCATTGTGCTCTTAGGTAAAATAGATGGGGAAAGTGCCATTGTTAGTATAGAAAAGTCTCATTTCATAGTGGAGGATGAAGAGAATTTGGACCTTAATCAATTTGTGGACAGCGTTAGGTTAATCAACGAAAACGATATCTATCGCTGGTCATCAATTAATTTGGTTCAAGATCTTGCCAATAGTCCAGGAGCAAAGTTGAACATCATCTACCCATGTACAGAGACCCACATTAGAAAGTATTCCAGTCAGGAGCAACACTATGTCTTAGAAACCCCAAGTATGTACGAAAAGTATACAAAACCTTACATTGAGTCCATGAAAGGTGATAGAATCAAATGGGTCTACAATATCTTGTATGAAGGTAAAGAGTCGGAAACATTTGTCTATCACGATAAAGACCCTGTTAATGGCTTTGTCTTGCTTCCAGACATGAAGTGGGATAAATTAAATATGGATGCATTATACTTATGTTGCATTGTAAATAGAAAAGATATTAGTAGTATAAGAGATATCAGAGGAGTCCATGTCAACTTCTTGGAGAGCATCCAACAACGTATTAAGGAAGTAGTTTCCAAGGAGTTTCCTGCCATTTCTTCTCCAGACAAATTGAGGATCTTCATTCATTACCAGCCTTCATATTATCATTTCCATATACATGTGGTTAATGTGAAACATCCTGGGTTAGGAGATGGGATTGCTATTGGTAAGGCTGTTTTATTGGATGATGTAATTGAAAATGTAAAGCTTATGGATGACTATTATGAGAAGAGATCCTTGGGTTACTTAATTGGTGAAAACCATGGGCTCTGGAACTTTCCTGGGTTTAAAGAAGAACATTATAAAAGGGAAGGAAAGAGAGAAGCAGATATTGAAATCGGCAATGAATTGAAAAAGACGGATATATAGGTACGTGAGTTTCTTTCCGTATCTATCCATGGTTTCAATATTTATTTGAAAGTATAGTTGTACAATATCAACAGAGTATCTATGCAATTTGAAGTATGTTTTATTCTAATATACATTAATAGTTAAATTCATCACTATTTGAATTAACAGCCATTTTAGCCATTCTTAACATCTTCTTTCTTGGATCTTCATTCTTTCTTCTAGGTTGAATACCCTCTTGGATTGTAGTATTTGTTCCGACAGATTTTCCTAATTTCTTTGGCGTTTCTCTAAGACCAAAACTTTTGGCTAAATGACCCAAGTGCAAAAGTTTGATATTGAAAAATTGTCTCTCGGTAGACAAATGTGTAGCATAAGCACGGATATGAGAAGTGAAAGCTTGGACCGCAAGGTCATGTGCTGACTGATCTTCAAGCAACCATCTTTCTACATCTAAATGCCATGTCGTGGCGTGTACATCCCACTTACCATCCTTGTGCTTGGGATCCTTCTTTGCAGTACTTGCGGACGAGGATGTATCAGAAAAGCCTTCCTTCAAGATGTTTTCATAACCTATAATTCTCAAGTTGCTGCTCTTCGGGTGTACGATCGTAAGCTTTCCTTCTACGTACGCTTCTTCGTTTCCTGGAAGTAAGAATAAAGTGGCTTCACCTTCACGGCCCACACGGGCAGTTCTACCAATTCTGTGCAAATGATCTTCAATAGTGAATGGAGGATCAAATTCAATAACTTGTGAAATACTAGGCAAATCCAAACCTCTAGATGCAACATCGGTACAGAACAAAATTGAGTGCTTGCTGACAACAGCGTCAGCACTTTCTTCTCTACCGTTTGGAAACTTACCCTTTACAAAGGATTGTAAGGTAGAAGTACGAATCTGTTGAGATAAAGAACCATGGAGCTTATGAATAATGACATTATTACTTCCCAAAATTGGGGCCGTCAATACACTTGCAGTTTCATCTCTTTCTGCATCATCCTTGTCATACGGAATCATTTCAACATCATATTTATCGGTTTCTTGGTTTCTAATCTTTTTGAATTGACGTCCCCCTCTGGTAAATGTGTCAAAGTGGAAATCAACAGAATCTGAACACGAAAAAAAGACAATCGTACGGGTATTTAAGTCAGAATTTTCAGTTTTGACTATACGCTTCAAAAGAGCAGATAATGTAACAAGCCTTAATTTGGGAGGTACGACTACGACCTTTTGAATCAACTGATCTGGAGCATGCATAGCTTGAATGTCTATTTCTTCACCATCATCCCCAGTTATTGGTTTTTCATAGTCAGTGTTAAACTCTGTAGTACCTACAGGTCCATCTCTTTCAATATTGATCATTTCTGCATTGTTCAACACGATACCACCTAATTTCTTGACATTTCCTTGCATGGTAGCTGAACACAATACATTGACTCTCTTGTGAGGTAAGTTATTCCATTTCAACTTAGTTTCGTATATCCTAGATTCCTCGTCAATCTTTGTGATAATCTTAGTGATTGTCTCTTCGAATCCCAATTCCATTAACTTATCACCTTCATCTAAGATTAGCCATCTTAGTTGGCTGACATTGAAAGTTTCTGTGTTCTCCATATGATCAGCCAAACGACCAGGTGTGGCTACGAGTATGTTCACACCCTTTCTTAACCTAGCCTTTTCAGATTTCTTCTTCTCTCCACCAATAACAATACCAGGAACTATATGATGGTAGCAACGGGTTAATGACTCCATGACCCCATAGATTTGAGTGGCTAATTCTCTGGTAGGGACCAAGATAATGGCAAATAACCCCAGCTCTCTATTGATACGGTTAGCTTCTGGGGTAGTCATGAGCTTATGGAAGAGAGGTAACAAAAATGAAAGTGTTTTACCAGAACCAGTTTGTGCCTTCACAAACAAATCTCTAGTTACGGCATTAAGAGCCAATTTGGGGATCACTGCTTGTTGCACTTTGGTAGGGTGCTTGAAACGAAGAGACTCAGCCAAATGAGAAGCCAATCTGGTGTTTAATCCAAGTCCGTCAAATGAATTGGTATCCAAAGGAGCATTAGAGGCAGCCTCTGTTGACTTCTCATTGTTGTTATCTTGAGCCAGGAGCTTGGACTCTTCATTGGAGGTGAAAAGAGATGAAACATATGAATTGTTCTTTCCTCCAGATTCTCCACCTGATTCTGCAAACTTGATTGATCTCAGAGAAGGACCCCCTGTACTTGTAGTATGTCTCTTTTTTGGTCCTGGAGCAGATGCATCTCCTGTTTGGGGCCTCTTTTTTTCAAGTTTGGTATTATTAACTCCACTTGCTACAGACTTTTCCTTGTTGCTTCCTCTACCTCTACCTTGAAGCGAAAGCTGCAATTTTCTACGATCTTTCCATTTACCACCAGTAACTTTGGAGACCGCCTTTTTCGTGCTGGCAGCCGATGGTGCTGCAAAGTTCAACAAAATCCCGTCGTCTTCCATGATACTAGATTCTGGAATGGTACAGTTATAGCCAACTAGCTCGAGTCAAAAGCACTACACAAATCTACATGGTGGTTTCGTCTGCAGCAGAAACTTTCGCCAGATGCGATGAGTGTGTATATGCAGGACGTGATGATGGTTTAGAATGGGGTCGACTCAATTCAATCTATATACTCTAGCTAGTCGAGTAGACGGGATGTGATAGTTGTGAGGGCTCTCAGTCGTAATGAGCTAACTTGTTTTGGTCTCCAATGCAAAAAAAAAGGGTAAAAAAAATGAAAAATTCGGTTTCGTGCATTATTACGCTCATTGGCCATGATGGGGGGAGCAGTCCCGGTCTTTTGTTGCGGTTTGCTCAGTTCTGTGGTTGAGCTTATCGGTCTCACTCTGCTCCTTCACGAAGCTTAAGCTCGATGTTTGTGTGTTCTCGTGTTTCATCTTCAATCTCCTTATACCTTCGTCAACTCACTGATATACTCGCTCATGGTCAGCTTACTCTTCAATTCCGTCTCAACAACGTTGGTATACAATTCTTTTCTCGTCTTCTGGGCTTCCTCTCCGTCTTCAAATTTCAACGGAGTCCAACGCTCTTCGTCAAATTTCTTGATGCACCGTAAGGATTCGCCTAATGCATTGTTGGCAAACCCCTCGCCTGTGTTCCCTTGAGCGGCAGCGGACTTGGCATTGGACGTCTGTAACACTTGGACGCTGGCAGGTTTCAGCTGCTCCAAGAAATCATTTCTTCTTTGCGCTTGCCTTGCTACTTCCAAATCATCCAAATATTTGAATGAAGGTCTCAACTGGGCGGTGGAGTCCAATGGGATAAGGATGAGCTTGCCGTCTTCTCGCACCATTCCAGCGTACATTCCCCCCTCTGTCTTGTTGAGCACTCCATGGAGTCCATGTTCTTCTATTTGGTGGCTTACCCCCCAGTCTTCCGATCTTGACTGGTCGTAAAATCTACTTGTGTCCAAAGGGATCTTGAATTCCAAGAATGCTGAATCTTCCTTGATGGAAGGCTTGAGGTTATCTTTGTAAGGAAGGGTTTTTGGTCTTCCAGGATACTGTATTAAATGTAATGATTGAGACGATGGGTTAGGCACCTGACTCAAGATTAATGGTATTGACGAGACGATTGGGTCGTCGTCTTCCTGTTCGTCCATGTCAGGAGAGGAAGCGGATGATGTGGAGGATGATGATGTGTGCTGTGGTTGTTCTTCGAGGGCCTCATGGAACAGACTAGGCGATTCATCGACGTTCATGTGGTCGTCCTCTTCTGCTACGAAAAGCGACATGGTCTAGTAGTGTTGTCAGGGGTGTGGTGGCTGGGAAGAAGGGTGCTTCGATCTGTGGTGAAGATGAGATGCTTGAAATGCTGAAAAATAACCAAAAAAAAAAAAAAAAAAAAAAAAATACGCAGCGCTAAAAAATGAAAAATAGCGGCGCGAGCGCTGGAGCCGGGGCGAGTACTGGGGATCAATGCGGTAATCTAGGGGCGCGAGTCTGGTGAAGAACGGAAATTTTGAAGTTAGGGGAGGGTGGCCCAAGCTAAGCAGAGAAGGTATAGAATGAGATGAGATGTGACATAAGTCGACGCTTTTTGGACTTTTTCTTCTACTTTCATAGACTCATGGTAGTCAGTGGAGATTTTATATAGCAGAATATCAAAAAAACATCCAGAAAGTCTTTTTGGCCTCGTTTTACTTAGCTACTCTTCATCAATTGGTTCCACAGCAGTGTGAGATCTCACAAGTCTCTATTCAATTTTCGCACCAATTCGCAGCCTTCTGGCGCCTACTCTTGTTTTGGAACATGTCTACGTACTTGTAGATATACAATTTGTCTGATGGTAGTCCACACTCAATTCTCTTTCGAAACCTCTTTCGTTGGACAATTGGAATTCTTTTCACTACCCACTGCTTCTCAAAATAGCTCTTCGAGCTTTCGTTAAACATCTACTGGAAACCCTTAACTCTGCTCCTTTCTCTCTGCCTCTCTATCAGTATTCTCGAGTACCTGCAGGACATATGAATTTTCCATATAGCACCAAATTTTTAGACTCATCATGAATCATTTTTTAAAGATCTTCTCTTCGGTTTGATTGTACATTCGTCACATATACAATGAGCTCCTTTAACATAACGGAAGCTTATCTTAAGTTCTTAGAAGATGACCCAGACTTGACTATGCCGATCGCTGCAATCGAGTCCTTGGTTACCATGCTTAGAGTCAAGCAGCCTTCTACCTCTTCCGAATTGATCAATTTGGTCAAATCGAACATCGAAGTCCTTAAATCCTCTATCTCCAACGCCATTTCTCTTTCCGCAGGTTGTGATTTATTCATGAGATTCGTCTTAAGAAACACAAACTTATATTCGGATTGGGAATCTTGTAAGAAAAATTTGGTGGAGAATGGTGAGTTGTTTGTACAAAGAGCTAAGGAATCAAGATTTAAACTGGCTGAATTTGGTATACCATTCATTAAAGATGACGACACTATTTTAGTGCACTCATTCTCTCGTGTTGTGTATCAGTTATTGTTGTTAAGTAAAAAGGAAAAAATGATCAGGTTCAGAGTCATAGTGACTGAATCGAGACCAACAGGTAAGGGCTACCATATGGCCAAACTATTGCAAGAGGCTGGCATCCCCGTAGAATTAATCGTAGATAACGCTGTTGGATTTGTGTTGCATAAGGTGGACAAGATCCTTGTAGGAGCTGAAGGTGTGGCTGAGAGTGGTGGTATTATAAATCATATTGGTTCGTATCAGATTGGGTGCTTGGCCAAGGCTAACAACAAGCCATTCTACGTGGCCACCGAGTCTCATAAGTTCGTAAGATTATTCCCCTTGTCACCAAACGATTTACCGGAAGAGATCAATAAGTTGATCGCATCTCAGGTGCCCTCTGAGTCAAACACAGACGTTGCATTAAATACTCCATTAATCGACTTCACTCCACATGAGTACATCACTGCATTGATCACTGACTTGGGAGTATTGACGCCGTCGGCTGTTTCTGAGGAATTGATCAAGATGTGGTATGATTAAGAAAGAATTAATAGAAATGACTACAATACAGTATAAAGGTGATTACATATTTCAATGTAGGAATAAAATTTAGTTTATATTTTGCATATATCGATTCCCATTCTAAACTTCCATGATTACTGCTTTGAGCTTCTTCTCCAAATCATCTGGATCGTAGTAATTCAGGTCTCCTAGTCTCTTCACTTCTACACAGTTGATCCCTTTACTCTTTAAACTTTCCTGGTCTACAAGAATCTGTGAGTCTTCAAGATAAACTATGTGGCTAACAACATTGGTCCATGGAACGTCCTTTCCAGCGGTTGCCGCTCCGCCATCTGCATTGGTGCTGTGCCCAAGTGAATAGACTGTCAGCTTGACAAGAACATCTACAAAGTCAATAGCGCACATGCCATTGGTTTCTCTATCGTGGCAGCCGTTGAGAAGTAGAATTTTCTTCTTGACAGGATTGTTCAAGATAGCCTTGCCTACACCCTTAAGGATAACAACAGGGACCACACTTGTCATAAGTGAGCCTATTGAGAACACAATGCAATCGGCTTTAGAAAGTGTAGTTGTAACTCTGTTGTGAGCAATTGGACATATTTCTTCTCCATGTGGCGAAATATAAAATATCCTTTCAATAGGCGAAAGTAAAGGCTCAATGTTGTCAGACTTGCTGATGTGAAGCTGAGATATTTTTAAATCAGGGTGGATGTACTGGGGCGTGTTTCCTGACTCTTCATCATCTGATGAAACAGCTGAATGGAAGCTTGAAGCCCTGAGAGGAAACTTCTTCTGTTGTACGTTAAGTTTTAAATCCAGGTGGAAGTCCAAGATTTCCCCGCTGTCATTCGAAGGTGGGATCGTAGGGCTTGGTGGTCTGGTCTTATTGATTACAGGGGGATAACTCTTGTTATCCAGAGGATGAGATATCTGTGATTGTCCTGTTATAATCAACCCATTCTCCAATAATGCACTGATATGGTAGGGGAAATTAGTATTAATACAAGGCAATACATGAATGTCAGAGCTGATCCCAGTCAATCTGATGAACAATTCAATGGCCGAGTCCAACGAGCCGATAAACAACCTAACACCTGTCAAAAACAAATTTCCAACATTAGCCAATTCGTATCGGAATTGCTTGTTGGTGTTATGCATTTTAGACCTTTTCAAAAGCTCCGTGTGAACATGAATAAAAAATGAACGGAAGATTTCCTTTGTGGATGGGTTGATGCCATTCCAAAGTTCATGAGACCCCTCGACTATTTCATTCCACTCAATTTTAGCCAGTCTGGGATCCAGCGATAATCTGAATGATAGCAACTTTCTTAAAGGTTCTTGGTTGGTAGGAATCAACCGAGTTAATCTCGATCTAATGTCCCCTATGGCAGGTCCACCGATTATGCGAATGATCTCTGATGTGGAACCACCGTTATCAGATATGGGTAAAATATACGTGATCTTGTTAGAAATCGAGGAAAATAACGGTACGAGTTCATTTGTTGCTGTTCCCCCACTAATGACTGCTATAGACATGTTGCAGAGATGGTAGATTCGTACTAGGAGGAAAAGGTATGACCGTTTGTTTGTATTTTAAGAACAAGCTGTGCACAATTCGCAACCAAACCTTAAAATGAAAAATCTTGGGAACAGCACCAAGTCCGCACACGCGCTAAACATCGGAGTATCTACAGGTCACTGCGGAGAGTTTACTTGCCTCTATTCGCACGATAAGGTTGTTCTATTACTATTTACAAATGTGGTGATATTTAGAGGGCCGTTCGTCTTTTTTTTAAAAAAAATTGAGTTTCACTCGTCATCGCTTTCATCTCCATCACCCATATCTAGGCAGATCCAACTGGGCCATGCCACCTCGTCTCTGAGTATGGTTCTTAGCTGTTCAACCAAGAACTTTTCCACTTTTCCTACGTTTCTTAAAACATTTTGCTCAACTTCACCGATTTCACTCTCAATTCTAACTCTTTTGATAATGTCAATTCTCTCTTGCTGTCCACCAGAAAAGTATTCCACGAAATTACCACCAGAAGGATTGCTGGCGCCATGGTTCGTATTGAAGTAGTCCATCGAGTTGTTGTCATCTATATCACATAAGAACGATAAAAAGACCGAGTTAGACAAGTAAGCAATGGCCACAATGGAATGGATGTTCAAGTCAGTTACATGTAACTTAATAGGCAATGTGATGAAATTTGGAGAAGGGTAATTTACTAGCAAATTCACGTTAATTTCAAGATGAAGATCGCCCTGGTACTTGATCTCTGCTATGAACTGGATATCGTTGTCACTCTTACTGTTGTTGACATCACTTACAGCTTTCCTCTGCATTAGGGTACTAGAGTACGGGTTTTGGGGGTGGCTTAAGATGTTTGTAGGCGTTTCTGATCTATTTATGTTATTTAATATTCCAAGGTTATTCATGCTGTAGTTAAGACCATTTAAAAGTCCTGTAGTTGGGTCTCCGCTACTTCCTGTTTGTATCAGTGCCTGGACCAGGCTTTCCTCTTGTTTGATTTGATTCTGAATTTCACGATCTCCTGGGCCTCCCATAGTAGTATTGCTTCTGATCTCTCGATCTTCACTCAAGTCTTGTAAGTCGTATTCCTCACCTTCGTCATCAGAGTCTGAATCTGAATCGCTCTCTACATGGAAAACTTCTTTGTTGCTATTGCTATTGTTATTATTGTTATTGCTATTGCTGTTGACATTACTGTTAGTATTCTCATCTTCGTCATCTTCCTTTTTATAGAACTCTTCAAAGGGATCTCCGATGTGCCGTATTGTGACTTCCGGAGGGTTTGTTCCTAGACTAAAGGCTTTCACTGAGAGATCATTTATGTACGAGGGCAACACTAAGTCGCTGAATTGCTTATCAAGGAATTGTTTAATGGACTCATTAACGGATCCATCGCCTACTAGATGTTCCCAATTGATCTCAAATGACATTTTCAACAAGATTCAATGACTTTAGGCTGTTCCAATCTACCTTGGCAAACCACTCTACAAGAATTCGGGGTCTGTGCTTCGAAATCAATATATGTGTGTTTGTATGCAGGATAGTAATTCGTTATAAAAGCAACCGTTGGGTGCAAATTCAAGCTTCATACTGCAAGCATACAGCGTCATTTTGAAACTATAATTATCACAAGAGCCCTTGTTTTGCTGAATTAGAAGCTAATTATTGAAGTGATTTCACTTTGGTCGAATTCAGGCTAATCTAGCATAAAAAGACAAGTTAAAATTTCTGTCTATGAAGGTTGATTGTAACCTAAACTACTGGTGAGGTAGAGATTCTATAGACGCTATTTGGAATACTTTATTGCATCTCAGACAGCTTGTCATTGGATTCAAAGAAAAATTTACCAAAGTACTGGAATACTGCTGAACGTATTGTTATCCTTCGTGTTTTTGTTAATAATCGAGCGACTCTCCTACCACACTAACGCACAATCTATAGCTTAGCCGCCAAACCACTCAAATTAATTGACTGAACTTGTTATGTTTGTTATTAAGAAACGCATTAAGTGTGAACAACTTGTTATAGTTCTAAAGTTACCCTTCATTCCCTTTCAGAATCCGTCTTTTACCACTTATAAAGTTTTGATTTGAATTGATCCAGGACAGTAAGCTGGATATATAATCAGTATGAAGCTTAATTTGTCAATTGCTACTGTGCTACTCCTTTTAATCGTATCTACTGTTTCCTCAGTAAAAGAAAAGTCAACATCGGAGTTTCCTCAGCATAAAGCTTCAGTATTGCTCGAGAATAGGTCTGATAATCTGAACATTGCACAGCAGGTTTTACTCGATGGTTACCCTGAGCAAGCAATCTACCTTTGGAGAACTTTTGGTTAGAGTTGATAATTGTCAACTATGAGAATCCAGAAGCATATGGCCAGATTTCTTCACTGTAGCCATTAGATATAATCAGGTGCTTCAAGCTTATCGCTTTAATGTACAGCTCTCGCTGCAAGTCAGCACTTACAGCACATACAGCACCAACTGCACTTTCAATGCTACTGCTGAGAAGAACGAAATCACTGGAAAGTAAATGAACAATAATCTGATTAATTACCATATTTTAAAGTGGCCGCTGGATTTAAATCACTTGATGAGAGACGTTGTTGCAAGATCTTCATCCATATGAGTGATACAATCGAGAATTATTAAGATTGATCATTCGGTAGTCTCATTCTTCTTTCACCTACAGCCAGAATGAGAGTCGAGTCGAATTGACCAATAATCAGGGAAGAGTTTTGCCAGAGGCACAGACAGGCGACTCTTCACGTAACTCAGCTGCTACCCCTTACCTTTTCTGCAATTGACACCAGACTGAAAAATAAACAATAAAAATTCGCTAGATATTTATGCCCTCTTTCAGCAATATGCCTGTAATTTAATATATGTATAAAAAGCAGTAGTAGCAGGAATTGCAGAGTCTACCTCGTAGCCTTCCTTCCTTCCCCATCTAAGCACCAAAAAGATATAAATATCGCCATTAATTCATGCCCTTGCCCCATCTGATTATCCATACATACCTAATACTACGAGTAGCCTGCAACCTTCTGGCCCTACTTCCCCATGCAACAAACCTGTGAAGCCCTGGGCCCTGCATGAAAAATGTAACTAAAACCGGTTTTACGATCCCACCCTGCACATAATCCAGTTTAAACACAATTTCTGCACTAATTCTTTCCCGTTTCTCCGGAAAGAAAAAGAAACGTGCGTTTCTAGACATACCGGTTTCGGTGCGAATAAATTTTTCACTGGATTTGTATAGACTCATCTTCTGAGGTGATTGAAGTGTGGAGTAGCACAGTGTCAAAAAAATAAGAAAGAAAAAATTTATTTATACCTTTTCTCCTCTTGAACTTCATTATCATCATATTGTATGATATAACACACCACAACTATTATTTCCCGTTCGATAATATCACATCACGAGCCAACTGGTTGCTAAACATTTATACTTTAGCAAAATCAGCCCTCTGAAATTTCCTATAAGAATTTCATCACTGTCTCGCACTTCCCCAATTACCACAACCAGTTACAGTAGACTCTACCGTATCAAAATCAATTGCTAACTACACCTTGAAACTCCAGCTACCGCTTAGCCCAATTTTGAGGTATTATCATTCATTTTGTTTATTTCCCTCATCAGTTTAAAACAAGAGGTACATACTCATTCACCCAATTTCACTTTGCACAAACATTAAACGAAAAAAATAAAAAATACTCGAGTATTGAGTCATAAGACAGAAAATTGCGCACACTCACATTGAACACAGCACACATACACACAGATATACCACTAGAACATGATATCACCCATTACTATTAAGATCGTAATCATTGGAGTCGGCATCATTGGACCCCGCCATGCTGCACACGTCAAGAAAAGCAAATCCACTGAGCTTTTCGGAATTGTTGATCCGTCCGCTGCTGGTCCCAAAGTTGCTAACGAATTGCAAGTACCACATTTCAACTCAATCCAGGAAATGATCCAGGAATGCGAGGGAACCGGAACTCAGTATCCGGATGGTGCTATAGTTTGCACACCTAACTCCACTCATGTAAAAATATCGGCAGAATTGGCTTCGCATGGAATCCATTTGCTTGTTGAAAAGCCATTGTCCCCCACACCAGCTGAGGCAATGGCGCTCAAAAACTATTGCGACCTGAAGGGCGTGAAACTTTTGGTGGGACATCATAGGAGATTCAACCCTCATATTGTAGCAACCAAGGAGAATTTGCATAAGGTTGGCAAGATCATTGCTATCCAAGGAACCTGGACTTTAAGAAAGCCCTCTGCGTATTTCGAAAGTGCTGCATGGAGAACTGACATAAGTACTGGTGGAGGGGTCTTACTTATCAATTTGATCCATGATATAGATCTCTTACAGTACATGTTTGGACCAATTGAAAGAGTGTACGCAGAGCTCCTTTCCAAGCAGAAATTGCAGTACCCAAACGTAGACGAAGGGGCATGCTTAACAATAAGGTTCAAGAATGGAATTTGCGGAACTTTTGTATGCTCAGACAGTGTTACTTCACCATTTAACTTTGAAAGTGGGACTGGAGAGAATCCAACTATCCCATACAACGATGGGTTAGAGGGGTTATATAGGATTTTCGGTACCGATGGTACGTTGTCAGTGCCCGATTTCAACTTATACCATCAAAATTCAAGTGAGAAGCAAGAGGAGCCTTCGTGGTTGAACCCTATTCAAAAGGAATGTATCATAGAAAATCGTGACGAAAAACTTCTCACACAGCAACCATTTGACTTGCAATTGGCACATTTTGTTGATGTGATCCGTGGTAACCAGGAGCCATTCTGCAGTGCATTGGACGGTATGTCTTCACTGCTTTGCATTCAGGCTGTGCTCAATAGTATTGAAACGGAACTCCCGCAAAGAGTACCTGACTGTGAGAGTATTAAGCCTGACTATAGTTCATTAGGTGTCAAGACATTCCCATTGGATAAAAAATTAAACAGTTGAATAAAAAAAAGTCCGGGAAAGGACACATAGAGGCATTACAATTTCAACTTCATAAAAGCTTGTTTTTCAAAGAAATATGATCAATATCAACAATATCAAACACTTAAAAGTTTAAATAGACAATAAAAGTATAGTTAACCACTGAAAGTGTAAGAGTTGACGGTGTAAGTTCTCTTACGAGCTCATCGATTGCAACCTTTCTGTAGTGCATGAAATTCGCAGCCATTTCTTTCACTTGCCCTTTTTTCGTCCTTGTGTGCACAATAATTTTTGTCTGTACACGACCCGCTCCATCCAATTAACCAACAGTAAAAACCAATTCTAAATATCGAAGTGCTAGAGAAACGAACAGCTTCGATATACTGCTTTACTCAGCTAAAATTACTAGAGAACATCATGTCAAAATTTGTGATTCCAACCGCTTTGAAGGAGTTAAGATTCCACTTGTCTCAAACAGGTGAAGCCTCCGTTCCATTAAGAAATTTCTTGACAACTAACTATGCTACTATTAAGAAGGGATCTCCATCTTTACCAGTTTTAATTAGAGAAGCTTACGGAGTTCCTCCAAGTGTTACTGCCAGATTTGAAAAAGGTAGAGAAGTCAAGAGCAATTTAGAAGGTTTGGATGGTAAGGCCATCGAGTCCTCTTTAATAAGTTTATTGAAGAACTAAGTGTAGGGTTAGCGTACCCAGAGAGTGAAGCAGGCAGACAGATGGAGAGAGACACAGAGAGAGAGAGAGAGAGAGAAAGAGTTCAAAAGGCAGATGAAAAATAGATTTCCTGCATTTAGCGAATTTTGGTGTAACCAACCAAAAGAACGACCCAAGCATAAAAGGTACAAGTTGGCATCAAGCAATTAGGTGGACTCGTCCTTGATAGATTAAAAACGAATATATACAAGTAATAAAAACAGATATAAAGGAATAATTAAGAATGGAACATAGTAGGATAAACTTTAGAGACTCTACATTGTGTTTACTGGGTGCAGGAACTTCAATATGTTTCGTAATCTGATTTTGCAGAAGTCCTATGCCTATGAAGTAGTTCATACATAACCAACTTACATCTTAGGTAATTAAGTTTTTAAATTGAATTTCAATAGTCTATTTGGCAGTAGATTCAAGCTAATCTTCCTTCATTGCCACTATAAGTTTTAAACTCTGAGTTACCAGCAGTCTATTATTTGGGAGTGAACTCATACATACCCCATGCTAGACTTCCATCATAGGCATTATATAATTCTTTTGGTGTATCATTTGCATTGCTAGCAATTCCACTGGCAACTACAATAGGCACAAAATGCTCTGTAGTTGGGTGAGACAGATACAATAACTTACTGTAAGTAGGATTTGTTTGCAATTCTTTGTATGCGCTCAAGTAGTCGCTGTCTTTCGTAAGCACAAGCTTAGATAAAAGTTCACCAAATGGCTTGGTATATGGGGCAATTTTACCCTCGAAAACATACCCCAAGTCACGCAAATTGTGAACACTCATACCAGAGCAAACAATCATACCATTCAAATATCTGCCTTGGTCTTCGTCCCATATTGAATTCTTTCTAAAGAAGTCTAACTGTTGACCCAACTTAAAATGGGTCTCAAAATCTCTATCCTTTGAAGTAAGCGAAACTTGAATGACCTTGGTATCAGGCAAATCCCAGCCAATAGATTCTACGGATGGTTGAGGGTTGGTCAATGTGGTGAAATTAGAAAAGGCAATATTGAATGGAACCCAAACACCGTGATCAATTCCTCTAGGAGTTATGCGTGACTTGAAGGTGCCTTCTTCCTGTAATTTCTCCTGGATTTGAGAAGCAATAGATTTGGAGCCCTTCGTGTGGAATTCTTCTCTGTACATGTTTTTAGGGAAACCATAGAAATCATACACCAATGGGTTTTCAATTTCCGGATCAAGGAGTCTTGATTGGGCTTCACCAGAACTGAACGAATTGGTATTACCCAATGCATGAGGCTTGGGGGGTACGGCAATCTCGATGAGGTTAGAAGCAGAGGATTGCCAATGAGCAGAAACGACTATGATATAGTCGGGCTTCAACTCATTCTTGATTCTTTTCCCGAGTTTCTTCACTGCATCATAGGCACCTTTGTTCACGAAGTCCTGGTCTCTGTACATAAAAGTTGGACCACCGTGCGAAAGAAAGAACGTCGGAAACGGATTAGGGTTGGGGATTGAAGAAGCCTTAGTCATCTTGGTTATTGTACTTGCCGAGCTAGAAGGTTTGAAAATTTTGGTCCCAAACAAAATGGCTGCAAATGATATACAAATTGACACAAAACTCACTGTCAAGTTCATGCAAGGGAAGGCTGCACCTGGAAAATAAAAAATATCTAGCTGGAAAAATTCTGGTCTAAGCAACACTACAAGCTATAGTTCTGTGTGTGAAACTTATGAAGAAAACTAGGATAGGTAAAATGAATCAGTCGCAGAGTGAAGAATTGAAAGAGAGTAGCAAGAAAAATAGAAGAGATAGCTGATTACTTTATATATTAATCGAACGCCTACTGGCTGAGGTGATTACTCAGTTTTACTAAAATTACTAAGACTGTGTACTGCAGGTAACACGTAATGACTCCCAGCGAAATTCGAAAGAAAAATAAAATCTGATGGTTAACTTAGTTTGGTTCTGTATATAACCCAGCCTGATCCTCAGTTTCAATTAGTTTCATTGACCTGTGCAGTGAGGCATTACGGTTTTGACACAAAGCAAGCGTATGCCCACTAAACACTAGCGTCTCATTGCCAATAGCTTATTTTCCATCATATGGCAGTAGAGGTCGACTGAGAAGTCGAAAGCTAGCAAAAAATAAAAAACAAGCTTAAACGAATAACAGTGGGAGAAAATGGCCCTGCTGTTTTTACCCTCACTGTATGTAAGTATGTGAATGCATCATGTAGTTCTTCTTTCCAGCTTCGCTCTCAGTTCATAGGTGGCTTCGAAATACGAACTCTAGGCAGGCCCTTGGAATTTCCAGTTTTGATCAATTAAACAACACCTCGCTAAAAAAGAAAATTATAACAGCGAGTGAAGGAACCGATCGCCAACTGCCGCCCTCATACAGGAATACAATGTACCTTTTTAATTATTTCTAATGATCATTCAATTATACCTGCCCCTAGCAATTCTAACTTCTTTCTCCGTTCTAAGTGTAATCCTGGAATTTCAGATTCTCCCTGTCCGCGAACGGTAATCCATTGAAGTCGAATTTCAGAAAAACTGTTCCTTAGACTGTGACCTTCTGCTGTACTTCGAAGAGCAACACTGAGAGAACAATACCTTGAAAGGTTAAAACTCCCAAAAAAAAAAAAAAATAAAATAAAATAAAGTTGACATCATTAAAGTTTCAAGCGGAGAGGTGTCAGAATTTTCACTCACGAAACTCAGAAAAAGGAAAGGTCAATTGATACTGTTCAGAGGGCAGAAGTCATATTTCACTTTAGTAGTTACATTCAATTAAAAGAACTAGGAAACCCCCTCCTACTGCAGCAGATAAACGCTGCACTCCAGATTCATTATAGTATCTATTTAACATGGTTGGATTCTTCTCAAGGAGAGTATGTACTTAGAAAACACCACAATTATTAATTTGGCCATCTTCTTCTATTTTATTTACTAACATGGTATAGAAACCTGAGAGGCAGGGATTCAATCGCTACTCGGAGGAATTGAACCGCTACCAACAGAACAGTGTCGCTGGTCTCCCTAACAATGGGCTTGATAGGAACGATTCGCTAAGCAATGGGGCAGGACTGGCTGCTCTAGCAGCATTGAGAATGCATTCTCCTCAAACCCAAGCACCCCCACAACGCCAGTCGCAGTACGCTCGTTCCAATTCTCTTACCTCTGCTGCGGTCTCCAGGCAGCCTGTAAGAACTAATTCCTTATCCCTGGGAAACGGCCGGGCCAACTCCTTAAGAACCTATGTCTACACGCCCAAGGCGTCATACGTTGCTGGTCAACCGACACAGGCACCACTGCCTCAGCGTCAACCACAACCTAGACTTAACTCGTTGAATAGCAATTCATCGGCTCCTCCAAGACGGAACTCTCTACGTACCAATTCTTTGAATAGTCAATCCTCGCTCAGGAGGCAACTGCACCAGCCGCAGCAGCAACTGTCTGGGCACCAAAAATTCGCCAACGATACGCTATTTGAAGAAGAGGATGACGATAATATAGTGGGTGTTGTTACCACTACAAAGACTACCAAGGTTGTGGATGCTCAAGGTAGAACTCAATCAATAACTACCGAGACGATTAAGACACTTCCCGATGGTTCAAATATTATAGAAACAAGAACTAAAAACATCTCTAGATCCAATTCATTGAATGCAGTGAATAATGGCGGTAATAATAACAATGGAAGTAATAGAGCTAGCTCATTACTTTCCAATCAGGCCGGGGGTTATAACTTGAAAAAGATAGACGAACACTTGCATGACTTTGATTACAGCTATCATGACGGAATTACCAACAAACGTGCTCCAGATCAAGACCCCAATTCCAATTTAAATGGAGTCCAAACTAATTTCGAAAACTCTCCACCTACCTCTCCAATTGTGGACGGGACTATTTCTGGAGACGGATCTCCAAATCCAAAGCCATTAAGATCTATACTAAAAAATAGCGCCAAAAATGTGGAATCAATTCAAGAGAAGTATGCAGAACCAGATTCTGCAAAGCTTGCAGCAGCAGCCGCTGCTCAAGACCATGAGCCTTCGTCATCTCCAAGCCAGGTCGAAGAGTCTAAATCTCCTTCTGCCGCTGCATATAAAGCAGCTCAAATGCACGGTTCGCCTGTTAGTGTTACATCAACTAAAGGAGTTCTGAGTTCTGTTGCTGCTGCTGCCGCCGCTGCTGCATCATTATCTAAAATGGTGACATCTACTCCACTTTCGACCCAAAGTGATAATGAATATACTCCGACTGAAGAGCAATTTAGCGATGCACTTGAGACCCTCGATAAAAGGAAGTCTTTTATTGAAGTGGAAAAATCCTTGGATCCACGTGAAGGAACTGACTCAACACTATCCTCCCATCCATATCAAAACTTAAAGACAAAAGAGAATGATGCGGAATTCAAGGTTCCAAATTTGACTCATGAGTCTATTACCCCTGTGACGTTACAACCATCTCCGGTCCTTACCACTACCAGGAAGTTCAGTAATAGTGTTGAGCAACAGCAAACTACACCTTCAAATATCCCACTTTCAGCATCCTCATCTATATCAGGCTCAATTAAATTCAATGATAAAGTTGAAACTATTGGTTATGCTTCTTCTTATCAGAAACCATTACAACCCCCTCCTTCAAAAGCTATATCGGAAGAAGAAATGTACGAGAGAGCACTTGAAGCTGCCAAAATCAGGGTGTTCGGTGAGACGAATGAAGTAAGCCCACAAATTCAAAGGAATTCTGTAAGGGCCCCTTCGCCTCCACAACAACAACAGACGAAAGATAAAAGAACAATGTCAATCACTTCAAACCTTTCTTCACTTCTTGATGAAGCCAGAAGGAATAAAAAACTGAATATGGGTTCTCCATCTTATCAGCAACAATCGCCTCCAGCACAGGTACCTCATTTTAATACTGACGAAGTCATTACTGGATCTGGTGTAAAGGACGACTACCACTATCAAAATCACCATAAAGATTTTAGTAGGCATTCTATGAGAGGGGCTCCACAGGGCCCTGTTGTCGATTCCACAAGAAAGGATAGGGCTAAGGAAGAGAAAAACTTTGCGAAGCAAAGAGCCAAAGAAGAAAAGCTTGCTAAGAAGCAAGCTTCAAAGGATGCTGTTGATGCAAAGAAAAAGGCAGAAAGGGAAGAAAAGCAGTCAGCTAAAACAGGAAAGAGATCGGCAATTTCCTTCTTCACCAAGAAGAAGGACAAACAGTCAAGCATTTATTCTAGCTCTTCCTTAGGAAATGGAAGCATTGACTATGAAACACCTCAAGTTACGGATACTACCGGGACTACTTTTGACTCGATTGATGAAACTCCTATAAGTACTAATCCATTATCAGGGAGTGATCAACCATTAAGAGTAAGTGAGCAACTTGCAGTTTCACTGCCCATCACACCTGTTCCGGTACAGGTGAGATCTACTTCTTCATCTCCAAGAACTCCACTAGCTGGACCTGTCATAATTGAAGAAGAAGGCGAAGAAGGGGAAGAAGGCGACGTGGAGGATTCTAGAGTGGAACAGCTTGTGCAGCGGAATAATACAGTACCACTGAACGAAGTGCAGGAAAATGTGACTCTGTCTCCAATGACCCCCAAAGAACAACATATTGTTCATGTTCCTGAAATAAATGGAAAGAAACAAAAGCGGGGACTTTTCAGTAAGCTACTGGGCAAGAAGAAATCTGAGCTTTCCAAAAAAGAAACAATTTCGGTTTTACCTTCGATAAATGTGAAACCAGTCGAGCCAGAAGTAGAGAGAAAGCTAAGTGAGAAAGAGTCATCGATTGAAAACACTCCGGTATCTAATGTTGAATTACCTGAGCCTGTGCTTATTGATCAGAAACTGCCAGCAGCTCCTCAAGTTAACTTAGACTCATATTCGGATGAGATTAAGAATACTTCATTAGAAGTAGATCAAATTCCCCCATACCTTAAACTAGAGGATGCCAATGCAGAAAGAGTAGCTAAGTCTACAAGTAATCCTGTTGAGGATGCTGAGGAAGTTGTCGAACCAGCGGCGGAATCGCTCTATTCCGATTCTGTACCAAATGCATACGAGCCAGAAGCACTCAAGAATGAGGAGGATTTCAAAGAGCCTCTGCCTCACCCTTCTGTAATTGATGTTGAATCCATTCATAAATCTATATCAGAAAGTATGGAGGTAGGTGAAGTACAGAGTGATGCTGATGACGAGTCCATGTTAGATGAATTCACCAAGAAATTGAGAGCAGCAGCTCAAACTGTTACTAGGGATGACGGTGAAGCTGATGAAACATTCGATGAGACTTTTGATCGTGATGACAATGAGGATCTCAATTTGGAGTATGATAATGATTTGGAAAACAAGAATATTCTTGGTGAAATTTCTCCAGCTAAGGAACTGCCCAAAGAAAATGTTGTAATTAAAGAAACGGAGAATAATTATTCTCCACCTGATGTGATTTACATTCCAAAGGGAGAAGCACCCCTATCTCCTGCCTCTGAATTGCCGCCAGTATTGGGTCCCGCAATCAAAACTGTTCCTTCTTCTAAGCCTAAACCAAAACAAGATTTGATTAATGGTCAAATTAAAAAGCCTGTCCAAGAACTAGAGTCTTCCTTTGTGAATTCTAAATTGGTAAGTGAAGAGAAAAGCGAAGCATCTAATACTGATTATCTTAAGGACTTTGTTCCTCCCTCAGCTCCTGCCTTGAACAATCATAACAGTACGAGCTCTCCTGGTAGCGTTCACCGCAATAGTTCTACAATAGATCCAATAGAAGGGTCGCCTAAATCTGTCCAATCAACTGACAGCAGGAAGTCTAGATTTAGACAAAAAATACTTAAGTATTTTGTTCATACTTACGAGAAGTAATCTGTATGGGATTCACTGTTCTTTGAAGTTTGAGTTAGTTAATTATTATTTATATTTTTTTATTCTGTATGTATGTATTATATGTTTATTTAAATTGTATAGAGTGCTTGACTTTCTCGTCTTCTAATTATGTGTAAGGTGTGTTTGTTCGTATATTAGGTTCCACGCATATGCTCAAGCACTTATAATCCTATACCTGCATAATAATTTTCAATAGAACTGACATTTCATTCATCAACCCCAGTGGTAGGTGCTAGACTTATTCTGTTGACCTGAAGTAGCTAGCCATGGCAGAGCCTGTTACACTTCCTCTTAACTATTCCAGAAGGAGATTGGATAATTCCCTCACCGATGAAGACGAACTTTCTCCATTAGATAGAGCTTATCAAGAATTGTGCTTAGCATGTAGAGCAGGGGATTTGGACACGGTAGATTCTCTAACTTCCACTGCAAACTTGAATATTAACTACGTAGATGAATGGGATTATTCTCCTCTAATATTAGCTTCATTGTGTGGACATCGAGATATTGTAGAGTTGCTTTTACTTCGAGGTGCGGTTTGTGATAGAGACACTTTCGAAGGAGCCAGAAGTATATATGGAGCTTTAAACGATGAGATCAGAGATTTATTGATAAGCTTCGATGTTTCTAAGAAGGTAGACATCCTGCAACCATTTGCAGCCCATATTTCATCATTGCTAAATCCACAGGTTAAAATCAAAACTAGAGACATCACATTCAAATTTCCTCAAGTCCATGGGGTTTTAAACAGAGATTATCAGGCCTTCCTGTTGAACAAGTTTTTACTTATAGCCCGTAGTCCCTATTTCAGAGAAAAGCTTTCAGAGGGTGGCGATTGGTTTGGTATTGAAGATGTCAAAATGAGTCCAACAATAGATCCAGCTGCTTTTAAGTGTTTCGTAGATTATGTCTACGTGAGAACGGATTCCGTGTTCGTAGATGAAAATAGTAAACTAGGTGACTTGGCAGCACTTTATAAACTTGACGACTTGACCGAAGCTATTCAACTGATAGATACTGCCACGACCCCGGAACAGAGATCAAAATTGAAGAATGAAAGTTCTGTAAAGCTTATGGAAGCCGCCAGGCAAGATATGAGAAACTTCTTGCAGAATGAAATTTTTGGAAACATGAAGTCTGTGGCGATTGTTGAAGAAGCCGTTGAGGAAAACGGGGAAATAGACGCAGAGGATATAAGCGTTGAAAAATATATAACTCAACAGGAAAGAGCTCAACTTATTGGAAAAAATGCCAACGCTGATATAATTGTATCTGTAATTGACATCGACCTGGAGTCAGTGTGCTATTACCCAGTCCATAAGTCAATATTATCAAGATCACCTTATTTTGAGACTATGATTCTTTCTGACATTTTCAATCAAAGTAAAGATCAGATTCCTGTCATTCAGTTATCTTCAAGTACTTCCTCCACTATCGTTGCTGAAATGGTACTCTCCTTTTTGTATCACGATGACGTTGAAAATATGCCCCTCAAGCTAACAATTGACTTGTTATTTGCAGCCGATGAACTCTTCTTAGACAGATTGAAGACAATGGCCGCGGTAAGAATTACCTCAGAGTTCAAAAACCTCGACCATTCCACGATTTCTGAGTTGCAAGAGAAAGTTGGATACAATCCATATGAGTTAATTAGAGTTTCATGGCAAACACATTCTGACAGACTAGAACAGCACATGAGTCGGTTTTTGGCGTACAACTTAAGGTATATCTATGAAAATCTGGACGAAAGGAAATTGTTGTTAGAATTAATTGAAGAAAGTGCTGATAGAATTAAAGATAGACAAGATACAGATACAATTGAGTTGATTGATGATATTAGATACTACTTGGTCAAGAAGTATGGCATAGAGAGTAGTGATTTTGAACCTGATAGTGACAAATTTGAGGAGTTGAATTTGTTTACTACAACTGACAAGTTGGAAGACATTAGACTATATAAGAAAGCAGTGATAGAGTATGAGAGGGACATAGCCTTGATTGAGAGTTTGCTTGAGGAAGTTAATCTTGAGGCATGATCTTATACACACAGCAAAGTATGCAACAAACTAAATAACTAAATAGAGACACTAGAAAAAATTAGCGAATACCCAAGGTTTATTGTAAGCCGTCTTCAATATCCCCCCCCCCCCTCTCTTCATCCTAAGATCCTCTACCACTCTTGACCTTAGTCCAGCTTATTTCAGCTCCGCTGAAATTCGCAGCCATCACCAAAAATTCTGCAACCCTTCGCTACAATAGTTTAATTTGTTCCTGCATGTAAACCTCATCTCATTGCAACATTTTTTGGATCTACCATAGAAAAATGGAAGAGGTGAAAAATTTAGAGGCCACCACTGTTGTAGTTTAGTCCAGCTTTATAACCAAAGATATCATGGACAATAACCCTGACGGAGGTGAAAATCCAGATTTCTTCCTTTTGGAAGACAAATTAGCAAAAATCCGTACACAGATCAATTCCAAGCTTGAAAACCAAAAGAACTTGGCGATCATTTTATCTGCTATTGAAGAAAACATAGAAGAGCAAAAGAATGAGAAGACACCTGTAGCTTATTTCGTTTCATTCTTGTCAGTATTGGATCAGTGCGTTTCAGAAGACAAGATACTTGATGTTGGATTAGCCACATCAATTTCATATTTTTTGGACTTGGTTTTCCCATTCACACCAAAGGGTATATTGAGATCTAGGTTCAGTGAAATCTTGACCAAATTGGCACCTTCTTTGTCAAACCCTGACGCTGAAGCACCTTTAGTTAGATCTACCATCGGTGCCTTGGAAAGCTTGTTATTGGCCCAGGACAATCAACAATGGTTAAACATGAGTAATAGTAACACTATTTCACCAAAGAGAGCTCTTGTTGGTTTACTTGAACTCTCCTTTGACCCAAGGCCAAAGGTTAGAAGAAGGGCCCAAGATTCGATCAAGAACTTGTTGCTGAACCCTCCTCCTTCCCCATCTCCTATACATGCTGCTTCTAATATGTGTGCCGAGTTAGCCATGAACAGGTTGACCCAATTGATGAAAGAGAGAATGATCACTAAGAACAAGAAGAATGAAAATAATAACAGTGTCATAATTCATAACTTACAATTAATTTCTGCTATTACGTCCGCCAATGCTTGGCCATCTGCATATATCAGCAATCTTTGTGATATTCTCCTTGAAGTATCTAAAACATCAGACCAATATTTGGTTTCGCTGGCATTCTCAGCATTTGAAGGGCTCTTTGAATCAATGTCCAACGAAATTGATATCGAAAGGTTTACTAACGTTCTTGATGTCATTTTCGATTTAAAACCTTCTGTGAACGACTCGCACTTGGCTGCATCGTGGTTGGCAGTTATTGCCAAGGCGTTGGAAAGTTTTGCAAAGTTGTCTCCTAAGGAATGTATTGAAAGAATTCCTCAAATTTTTCCAATTGTTACATCATTCTTATCATCTGAAGTCAAAGACATTTACGTATCAGCTTCTCAATGTTTAATTGCTATCATAACTCAAACCATCCCATCTGAATATCTCTTACAACCTACCTCAACAAACGGCATTACTAATGAGATCTATGAATTAGTAGATGATGTTATTTCCTTTTTAGCTGAGCATACCCAAAAGGAATTGTTATCTGTGAAATACCAGCATGCAACTTTAGAAATCTTGGAATTCCTCACTGCTGTGATCTTTAAGTTACGTACTAGAAGTAATCCTGATTTCTTAGAAAGCATCCAAATTGTTGGTGATTGGAGAACAAATGAAAAGGATTCTTTCCCACATAACAAGCAGGCCGAAGACTTAATTAGCGCTGGGATTTCTGAATTAGGCCCTGACGTTATATTATCGATTCTCCCATTAAACTTGGACAGTAAGGGCCAAGGTCAAACTGGTAGAGCTTGGTTGTTACCACTATTAAGAGAAAACGTACGTTTTGCCAACTTGAATTTCTATAAGACTGATATCTTACCTTTGGTTGAACTTTACGATTCCAAGATTAACTCTGAAGGCGTCTCAGCAATCCATAGTAAGATTTTTCAAACCATTGTTGACCAAGTTTGGTCGTTGTTACCACACTTCTGTGATTTGCCAAAAGATTTAACAGTGGCTTTTGACGACAAATTTGCAGCTCAATTATCTGACTTAATGTACAGTAAGGTTGAATTGAGAGTGCCTGTCTGTCATGCTTTAAAGCTTTTGGTAGAATCTAACTTAGCATACAGCGAAGGTGCTTTGGCTGATGACTTATTGATTCAGGAAGAATTGACAATTGAACAGTCAAAGAAGAACTTACAATACTTAGGTACTAAGGCAGGTAATATTTTAAGTGTTTTGTTCAACGTATTTTCGTCCACTGTTCCAGGTTCTAGAAACTTTGTCTTGGAAACTATCGACGCTTATTTGCAAATTGTTCCAAAGACGGACTTGGAAGCTACTTTCAATAAGGTTTGTGGTTTATTGAAGAACGCTATGGACGAAGAAGCTGCTGCTTCTGCTAGATCTAGTGGTAAGCAAAAGGAAAAGAAGGGTGGTGAAGAAACCAAGCTTAGTGCAACCATGTTAGATTTGGTAGTTGCCATGAGTAAATATGTTCCTCAAAGTTCCCACAATGCTCTTTTTGCTATATTTTCTACTACAGTTTCACTTCCAAATGATTCTCTTCTTCAAAAAAGATCTTATAGAATCATTTCTAGGCTCATGGAATCTGAAATTGGAACTCAATCAATTCTTCAATTTATTTCAAATATTGAAGAAGTTTTAGTTAACACTACAGAAACAACTCACACTTCTGCTAGATCTTCAAGATTGTCTGCTATGCATTCTATTTTGACTGTCTTACCATCCACCGATTTGCATTTCATTCCAGCTATTTTACAAGAAATTATTATGTCAACCAAGGACGTGAACGAAAAAACTAGAGAATTATCGTATCAAATTTTAATTCAAATGGGTCACAAGATGGAGCTTGGTGGTGTTATCGAAAATGGTAAGGTCCCAGGTTTTGACCCTGCCACTCCATCCTCGGAAGCCTCTTTAACTGAATTCTTCACAATGGTAAGTGCCGGGTTAGCTGCTCAGACTCCTCATATGATTTCTGCTACTATTACTGCTGTTTCTTGTCTCGTTTTCGAGTTTAAAGATAAGTTGCCTACTGAAGTCTTGTTAGAGATTTCTTCCACAGTCGAATTGTTTTTAACTCATAATTCAAGGGAAATTGCTAAATCTGCCATTGGTTTCGTTAAGGTGGAAGTTTTGTCATTGCCAGAAGATATCGTTAGAGCAAACTTAAACGAGTTGTTGGCCAAATTAATGAGATGGTCGCATGAACATAAGGGACATTTCAAGTCTAAAGTAAAGCACATCTTGGAAAGATTAATTAGAAAATTTGGAATTGAAACTGTTGAGCAAGCCATTCCTGAGGATGATAGAAAATTAGTTGCCAATATCAAGAAGAGTAGAAACAGAGCAAAGAGAAGAGAAGATGAAGAAGAAGGTGCTGCTGAAGGTGCTGGTAAGTCAGCATTTACTTCCGCTTACGAAGAAGCCTTATATGATTCAGATGATTCAGATGATGATGAACAACAACCTTCTGAAGCTACAAAGGGTAAGAAGGCCAGTCAATTTATTTTAGAAACTGGTGATGAACCATTGAATTTATTAGATCGTCAAGCCTTAGCACATATTTCATCATCTAAACCTAAGAAGTTTGGAAAGAAGGATCTTGCATCCAAGATGAAGACTCAAGATGGTAAATTTGTGTTCAGAGAGGGTAAGGAAGAAGAGGATCCTTTGGCCAGAGGTGGATCGGGTATCGATGCTTATGTTGATGCTATAAAACAAGCTCCAGTTAGGGGTCAAAGAAATAAAATGAAATATAAGAAGTCTAGTAAGGAAGAAGTCGACTGGTCTGATGATGAAGGGGAAGCCAAGAAGCAGCCATCCAAAAAGTTTTTGGGTAAGGGAAGTATTTCTAAGCCAAAGCAAAAGTTTAAGGCTAGAAAGAAGCTTTAAGCTTTACGGAGGTGTAAACTTAGCATTTAGTTTGAAAAATATGTATAGTAAATTCAGTAATAAAAAAAAGAATGATAACTAATGGAAAAGTGGGCCGGTGAATACGAATACACCCTAGAACAAATTATACAATAATCCGATAGTATGGGATTTTCATCTTTCGTATTATGCGGATTGCAACCGTTTCTTTGCTTCTCTGAGTGTGTAGCATTTTTTTTTTTTCAGGTCGTGCTCATTTCAAACCATTCTTCAATTTTTCATATGGATCTTCAATCAAAGCTAGTGTGATCAAAGACTAACCATTCCACCATTCAGTTAAACGTTTGAAATAGATTAAGTATGACTCTTAAGATAAGATTAGCTCGTTTCGGAAGGAAGTTCCAACCTATGTATAATATTGTAGTGGCCAAGCAAAAATCAGGCCGTAATAAGTTACCCATTGAAGTTTTGGGAACATACAACCCAACACCAATGCCTTTGACTAGTGAGGAAAGATTAAATGGTGTGAAACCTTATAAGCATATAGAACTTGACTTTGACAGATCCAAGTATTGGTTAGGTGTTGGAGCCGAAGTTTCTGATCGTGTAGGCTTCCTTTTCAAGAGGGCAGGCTTGTTACCTGAGCAATGGCCCAAGCCTTCTAAGTTGACTCAGCACATTCAAAAGGAAGAAGTAGCAGAGCCAAAGGTTGTATTTGAGGAACAAAAGGAACTTGTTAGACCAAGGGATTAAGCATATAACCACATTTAGAAAAAAGTATCAAAAAAGACCTGGAGATGTACTTCTTCAGGTAGGCAAGGAAGAGCAGTGCTGAAAGGGAGAGGGGTCTCCATGAGTGGGTCCTTACCACTTGTTCTTTGAAATTTAAGCAATCAGACTGTCTATCACTCACTCTTCCACATCATGTATATATATATATCATAATAATATCAGTTTAATTTGATTTTGCTGTAGGGATATATTCATCTTTTTCTGTGGGCTCTGCCTTTTCTTAGGTACTTGAAAAGTGATTTCTTGCTTGGTGCTGTAGATTTAGATTTGTCTGTTTCTGCTTGGGCAGATGGAGATTCTTCACCCTTGGGCCCGTCATTATTACCCAGTGTAGACTTTTCTTCTTCTGGTCTACCTGTGATGTGTGGAGCAGGAGCTTTTACAATTGGTTTTGGTTCGTCTGTGCTATCCAAGGTAGTGGTTTCAGTTTTTGCTTGTTCAAATTCATTTGGAGCCTTTACAAAAGACTCCAGAGTGGTCTGCTGTGGTAATTCGTGATTTAGCTGACCGTTAATGTATCTGAACCGTAGTATTAACTTGTTGATGCTCCTGGCAAGCAAACAAAGCTCTAGCGTTAAGTTTTCTTCATCATTCAGAATTATCCTATTCCTTAATTCGACAAGCTGGCCAATTTTGGCAGTACCATCGTGCTGAGAGCCTGGCATTACGTCTCTGTGTTGCCAGCTGCCCATGTAGCCTCTTATTAGGAACAACTTGACTTCCTTTCTGAATGAGTTTGCAGCCAAATACTTTTCCGTGAGGTAGCGTACTATCTCCACTGATGGTGATACGTCCTCATGTAGCACCTTTTCAATGCACATTTCAAAGAGGTTTAGCGAGCTTTTAATCTTAGTAGTTTCGTAATTGGACGGTGATGAGGATTCTGGAAGTGATTTTGACCTATAGAGCTCTGGGTGCTGTGCCGAAACTACGAACAACTTATCTATGATTTCAATTTTATTGGAATCAGTTATCAGAAGGATCCCATTAGCGTTGTCGTTATTGTCATCATTATCGTCAGTCTTCCTGCACGTCTTGGGAAGTCTTGAATTCAAGGCGTTTGCAATTATCGCTATGGTCTTGAAGAACGTAACAAATGAAACAAATACCTCAGCGTGTAGCCTTTGGCTCCACATTTCGGTTATACAGGTATCTAGAAACGATTTTATGAGTATTCTGGATACAATTTTATTTAGCCTTGGCACCAAGTACTCTGAAAGAGTACCCAGAAGAAGTGCATCTCTATCGATAATGGCAGCCAGAATGCTAAGCAACTCAGTTACTCGCACAAGAGCACTACATGAGTCTTCATAGGTAGATAGTGGAGCATCGTCTGTCACACACGAGATTTTGGCAAAGATGAACGATAAATCGACTCTAGTTTCGAAACGAGGGTCTGAAAGGCTCGAAATTGTGCTGGACATCAAGCAGTACTTATGTTGGCAACACCCTACTATCTATCAAGAGGAAGGTTTACAAAGGTGGCCCTCTCTTCATTTGCAGCCAAGCGAGCCGTGGAGAAGTGAAAAATTGTTACAAATGCGTACATCCGTACACCACTCTAGGCTCACTTCTGGAGAGTTTGGGAGAGAGTTTGACTGAAGAGTGAGGTGGTGCACTGGTACACCAGGTTGCGCTATTGGCTACAGTTATATCAGTTAGAAGAATGTTTGTTTATTTTAGATTGTTTTGCAAATTAACTTAATAACTCAGTACGTTTAATCGAATAAACCGAATCCCATGTCATCATCGGATTCTTCAGCTTCTTCAGCAGCTTCTTCTTCAGCTGGAGCATCGGAAGAACCAGAAGCAGCAGCGGCACCAGCAGCTGGAGCAGCAGCAGCGTAAGCATCTGGGTTAGCTAATCTGTCCTTGATAGCTTCAGAACCTTCAAAAGTGTAGTCAGTAGCAATAGATAAAGCCAAGACGTTCTTGTAGTGGTTGACAACAGAGTGACCAACAGATGGTAAAGTTGGGTAACCAACAGCCAAGGAGACGGAAGCAATGGTGTTGATAGCGGCAACGAAGTGACCGACTAATTCAGCATCAGTGATATCCAAGATGGATGATGGGAAGACTTGACCATTGTCGTAGACTTGAACGACAGTCATACCGTAGGTGAATGGAGAGATGTTCAACATGTTCAATAAGGTAGCTTCAGATGGACCAACCTTTTGGTTGGCTTCGACAACCTTGACATCGGAAACAATTTCAATGGTACCTCTGGCAATCTTGGTTGGGACACCTAAGGCTTGGAAGAAAGAGGTCTTACCTGGTTCCATACCAGTGTTACCGGCTGGAATCCAGACATCAGCTGGAGCAACGGCACCGGCTCTGGCTGGAGCGGCAACAACGTTAGCGACAATGGTGTCTCTGATGGTCTTCAAGTCAGCGTTGGTGAAAATGAAACCAACGTTACCCTTAACGAAAGGTAATAACTTTTCGTATTCTGGTAAGTCAGATAAGAAACCTCTGATGGCTCTTCTAACCATGGTGTTCTTACCCATCAACACAACAGCATCAGCTCTTAAAGCCTTTCTGATTTCGTGCATTTGTTGGGAAGAAACATTGTCAACACCAACGACGAAGATGGACTTGTATTCTTCTAATAATTCTCTTAATTTAGTGAAGTATTGGGACTTCTTTTCTCTGATACCACCCATTTCGATTTGATTTATAATTGGAACGATAGGAATTTAATGGTTCTATACGGAGAAAGAAAGGAGAAGGGTGTTTCTACTGGTGAGTTTGCAATTTTCACTTTTTTTGTTCCAGCGAAGTTGAAAAAAAAAAAAATCAAAAAAAAAAAAAAAAAAAATTGCTAAAGGGATGAGCCCTAATGGTCACGTGTGTTCTTTGGGCCTACTCAAAATGGTTGCATCAGTAGCAGGTATGTGGTACCAGATCTGTCCAGTCCAGTCCAGCTCAGTCCAGTCCAGTCCAGCTCAGTCCAGTCCAGTCCAGTTCGCTCATCACTAATTGCCTACACTCTCTATCTTTGTTTGTATTTCCCCTCCTCTTTACGGGACTTTTTGTATATTTGCATGTATTTATTTTCTATAGTTACACGTTTTTCAGACCCTTTGTGTTGTCCTCTCATTGTTTCACCGTTTCTCTATAATCCCATGTTTTCGTAATCTGAATCAATAAAACTATGCCTCAAATAACTCTTCCAGATGTTTTCCAATTGAGCATAACGATCTTCCTTCTGGTTTTTCTTGTTTTTGCTATTCTTATTCTTCTTATTCTTATTTCTCTTTTTGCCTGCTTTCTCTGCCTTCAAATTATTCACGGGCTCTCCTAACTTCCTACCAAATTTGAGCCATTCATCCACCGTCAAGTTCTCCATTTCGTAATCCTTGTCGTCAGTCATATACTCTATTTCATATCCAAACTTCTTATTTCCCTCGCTGATACCCTTCAAATCCGCAAAATACTGTACATATCTTTCAGGTGTGAATAATTGAGGTACGTAGGCTGGACCAAGCGGCAAATTTTTAGGTTTCTTTGGGGGGATGGTCTTATCCTTCTTGAAAGCCGTTAATTGGTCATTCATTGAAGAGTATACTGGCTCGTGATCTTCTTCTCCCTCGCTTTCCTCCTCAAGCTTATTATTCAGTTCTATCAATTGGTTTACCCCAGCAAAAAACTCATCCCATGCAGCGTACTTAATCTTGGAATTAACCGCTTCTGCTAGGTGGGTGGTATTGTACTCCCAAACTCTCAATCCAGGGTTGAAAGTAGGTACAATACTAGCCGTGACGTGTGCTACTGCGTAACGCTCCGAAGATACTCCACTCCTCTTCTTCTTTTTAATCGCCGCGTAGTAAAGCTCTCGAAGACTGTTGAGGTAATCGACCTTGTTATGCGGTATTCCACCTTGTATAGAGAATGAAGGTGAGTAGAATGATGGTGTGAAGTTCGACTCATTCACGTCTTCATGTATGGTAACATTCCATTTCCTGTACAAATCTTCAAGAGAATCGTCCACTTCTTCATCCTCATCCCCATCCTCGTCTTCTGAATCTGAGTCGGAATTTGAATCGTATTCAAGATCGAAGTCATCACCAAATTCTTCAAGCAAAGCAACATCATTGGTGCCATAAAGCTTAGCTAACTTCCCCTTCAAACTCTTGTACGCCGCTTTGGAGTCTAAGGGTATAAAATGATCTATATTCATGTGTCCATAGACTCCTCCGATGATGATATCTCTGTACTCGTAGGTCCACACTATGTACTTTCTCAAGCATGTAAGGTCAAAGTTCTTTTCGTTTGGTGGCACATGGCCAGATAGCCAAACTTTCATATTCCTCTGTCTTAACTCCTTCAACACATACCCCAACCATTCAAACAATTTGTATCCTGGGTCTTTCTTATTGTCGCAGCTGTCGACAAGTGGGTTGCTTTGGAACCAGTACAAGGTATTGACCGACAATACCGCCAATTCCCCAGGAACTACCTCCTGAAAGAAATATGCTCCCCTTGCAAAAGTGTGCAACTGCAGTTGTGGGATGAAGTTGGACCAAATCTTGTAGAACTCTCTGGTCTGTAAAGTAGGGCCAGGTGAAAATAAATTATGAGGGTACACATCATTGTTTCCCAATGAGGGAATCAAGTCTACCAGCATATCCCTGGGATCATCGGGGTTCTTATTGTTCTTGAATGTCTTATACATTAGGTCTGCAACTTCCTGGTTCATATCGAAGATGTGCATTTCAGATCTCGGATACCGTCTGTCGTTATCATGCCTGATGTTGTCACCAGTCCAAAGGACGAAGTCAACCTTGTCCTTCAAGTTATCCTTGATCCATTGGATAGTGTCTTCCATGAGCGCCATGGGGGAGTCGCACCCTCCTACAGCGTTACCATACTTGGCGGCGTCACCCTTACCGCCGTGGCACAATTCTGTTTCTCTGTCAGAACCGACTTTATAGTAGGGGTCTGGGTGAATGTCGGTGATGTGAACGAACCTCCCATGGATCTTTCTGCTAAATCCGTTGGTATCTTTAACTATGGTCACGTTCTTGGGGGTGAGTCCGAGTCTGGTGATGTTCTGTTGGTCTGCAGGTGCCAACAGCTCTGTGTGGGCCGTGAATGTGTTGCATGCCACCAGAAGGCGGTCATGATGGGCTCCGTGCTGGCTGGTAAGAAGAAGCAATACAGCTACCGCAAACACTGAAGCAGTTGCCAATTTGGGGATCAGAATGTTGTTACCCATACTCCAAGCGCAAAAGGAAGTAAACTAGCTAGACTTTGCCGTGTAATTGACTTGGCTTGAACAGAAGCCTGCCTGTTGTGTATCCACGAGGACAGAATTACTCCATATCTTCAAAACATTTTGTTCCACAAAGACAGATCCTGCATGTAGCGAGACCTATTGTGTGAATAAATGGGCCTATTTCGGACAGGAATCTGTGGGGCAGATCTCAGCCAATTAACGCCTAGTAGGGAGGGAAGTGTAGAGAGGAGAGATGATGGTAGAGGATGGACTAGTGGAGGGAGTAGAGGAGAGATTAAGGAGAGAGTCTTGCTAGAGCGTTGCCCAGTCGGGGACCAGGAAGAATAGATAATGGTGTTGAGTGGAACTTGCGAGATGTGCTCGTGTTTGTTCCCCTGGCCTTTTGTGAGGTCTTGGCTGTCAGAGAGAGTGAGAGTACTGCACAGGTAACACCTGAGAGATGTGGTCTGAGATAGCGAAATGTGCTACCTTTATGGTTCTGGAATACGAGGTGGGCCTGCCAGGCAGCAGTTCCACAGCGTCAAATATTTTCTACGGTTCATCATTATCTATATTATTTCTTTTTTCCCCTTCCGTGATTTGAGCTGTGAGCTGTGAGCTGTGAGCGTGGGCCATTTCATTCGATCTCTCTTTACGCTGGACAGCCACTAGAGCCTTCCTTCCCTTTCGCCTCTTCAGGCAAAAGACGGTCCTGCATGTAGCCTCGGAGATATCAATGCAACTCTAAATGGTTGATCTTGCCTTCATATTCTTCTCCTTTGCTACTCTTGTCGGGCCCCTTCCGTAATTCATGTCATCTTCCGATGAAAGTATAACTGATGACACTGAAGAGTTTATTCTTCCGAAAAAGAGAAAATTAAGGGTCAAGGAGAGTCGGAATGTTCCTAAACGTGACTTACTTGCAAGCACCGATGGATCCTCTCTGACCTCATGGATCGATCAATACTCACCTCGAAATACTTCCGAGTTGTGCCTTCATCCCAGGAAATTGTCTGACTTGAGGAAAGTCATGCTGTCAATGGTAAATGGTGGTGCGAATGCCCCAAAATTGTTGATCCTTCATGGTCCATCCGGGTGTGGTAAATCCACCAGTGCCAAGTTGTTGGCCCAAGATCTAATTGCATCGTCTGAGACTTCATTGATTGAATATACAGAGTCGAATCTGTTTGTGGAATTCTTGCATGATGCCAGGTACAGAGTGGGGTACAATAAATGTGTAATACTAGTGGAAGAGTATCCCAATGTGTTCCACGAACCGACCCACCAACTGTTCAAGGACTCTCTCTGGGAATGGTTGCACATTGATGAACCCCTCCCGCCGCTAATATTGTGTGTGACTGAAGTGGAGCACCAGAGCGATGACAACCATGGCAGGGAATTCTTTAACATTCAAAATAACTGGACCGTAGACACCCTAGTTGGTAAACGAATTTCAAACCATACCGAAGTAGCTAAAGTTAAATTCAACCCAATCGCCATGACATACATTAAGAAGGCATTGAATAGGCTAATTCAATCAGAATCCAAGCTGGTGTTCAATAGGATACCGAAACTGGAAACCAGCGAATTTGTAGATAGCATTGGAAAATGTGGAGACATCCGATCTTCCATAGCCAATTTGCAATTCTGGTCCACTATGAGATCCAAGTTACCTGCAAGGGACGAGAAGCTGATGGAATTGTATAGCATTGGTAAAGAGACCCATCTTAACTTATTTCATGCCGTAGGGAAGATCATTTATGGACTGACAAATAACGCATACGGTGAAGTTGGCGATGATGAATTCGATATAGACTATTTCACAATATTAGATGTGCTATCGACTTATCCCTCGAACAATCTACTTCAGCTTTCTTTACTTGAAAACTATGGGATTTTCAATAATGTCGATTTTGACATTGAGCAGGCTACTAAGATTGTTGATAATCTAAGTTTAGGTGATGTTCTTGGTGGTAGCTCAGCTGAAGGAGCGAACAAAGAGATAGGTATACGAGGAGTAAGGTCTATATTGGGCCTGGTGGGTAGCCATCAGACAATGAGCAAGGGAACCAAAGGAGCAGCTACACTGATTAAATTTCCTAGACACTTCAAAATCATTCGTGAGTATAATCGGATAACGCTGGAGATCAGAGAATACCAAAAGTACGTAAGGAGTGGAATTTCCTTTCAAGACTTGAACCTTATCTATGGATTTTACGAACCCAAGATATACAATTCAATTAAATGGAAGACGAAAAACGGAATTCCTAATACAAGGCTGAATTACAATAGGCTAGGAGGTAAATTCAAGGAGATATATCCTACTGAGGGCCTTCCCATTGCAGATTTGGAAGAGGAAGAGGAAGAAGAAAGGTTGCGTGCTGTATATGATCAATACAGGATTCAGATCAAAACTCAAATGAACGAAGGTGCAGGCATGGATCATGAAACTGATGATGGCGGTCTCAGTGATCCGATCGAAGAAAGCGATAGCGACTTCGACTTCGACGATTCCATTGGAGATATGGAGCTAAACAACATTTTGAGCCAAACAAAGAGTCAGCAGGTAGTACCGCCAGGTCGAAGTCACGTTGCAGGTAGCGATGGTGACAGCGACAGCGACGTATTCCTGTCAGACGAAGAACTAGACGAGCTTATAAGGAAAAGGAATTTATAGAAATAGCACGTATAATACATAGAGCAAAATTAACAAATTAATGGTGGTATATTTACCTAAGTAGGATGGATGGTTAATATATAATATGATACAGTTTATGCGGTAGTGGCCTCAAAGAATTTTGGATCTTCTTCAAGAGATTCCTTTATGATATCCAATCCACCTTGAAGCTCTCCATTCATGTACAATTGGGGGAAAGTTGGCCAGTCTGAGTACTCCTTTAAACCCTGTCTGACCGAGTCGTCCTTGAGGATGTCAAAGAACCCAAATCTAACCTGGTGTTCACGTAAGATTGCTACAAGCTGACGGGAGAATCCACACTGTGGCGCAGATGGAGAGCCCTTCATAAAGAGCATAACTGGGGCAGCACTGACCAACTTTTCAAGCCTTGCATTAAGCTCGTCTTTAGACTCTTCCTTCGCAGGGGCAGCAGCACCATTGGAAGAAGAAGAAGAAGCTGCTGCTGCTGCAATAGGTGCCACTGGGGTGGTGGTTGGAGTGGTAGAGCTAGAGGCATTAGATGCAGGATCGGCATCTTTCTTGGTGAATTCATTCACAGCAGCAACAAGCTCCTTGGCATCAGCACCAGATATTTCCTTCAATATGGTGGAGTCCTTCACAAGAACGAAGAAAGGAACAGCTGACACTTCGAAAAGTTCACTGATCTCGGCGTGATCGTCAGCGTTGACAGATATAAATACAGATTCGGGGTTAGCTTCAGCCAATGTCTTGAAGACAGTAGCCATAAGCTGGCAAGGACCAGCCCAAGGAGTGTGGAAATAGATTATAACCAATTTGGAAGCTTCATCCTGAGTGATTTTGGTGAATTGCTCTTCAGATTCTATCTCAATAACCGACATACTATACTTGACTGCTTGAATGTGGTACTATTTGGACGATTAGTAAGGCAAAATAGGAAGAAATCCAAAGGGAGAAAATGAAGCTCCAAAAAAAATAAAAATTCGATACGAAAAAAAAAAGTTCCACAGAAAAAAAAAAAAAGTAGCTGAAGAGATTATGATGGATCACGTGATTTGATTGGTGTGGTGACAAGATGGCAGTGGCCCGTATGCTGAGTGTGTGGGGAGATATGTGGGTGGGTGAGTGTGCAAGTAGGGGTCTGGGTAGGTGAGTGTATCGAGGCGGGAAAAAGAAAACGAAGAAAACAGCAACTGGTGGTCATACCTGTTGCTGTTGGAGCTAGACAGTACTGCAGTGGGTGGTGCGAGAAACTGTGAAAAATCAATGCACCAAATTGCAGCCCTGCCAGAAGGTGAAGACGTTGGGAACAAACGATAGGATGACAAAAGATAAAGGATTTCTGCCAGGAGTCTGGCTCGAGCTGGGGGGGGATGAACTGGGTGGCTCAGCTGGAAGCGGCCAGCTGGAAGTGGACACCTGGATGTGGACACCTGGAAGTGTAGGAGGTAAACCTAACAGAAAGAGTATGTGTCTATATGCAGGATTTCAGATAAGAGCGTTATGTTCAAATGTATTGACTGATATAAATATATTACAAGCTATATAAAGGCGATGTTATTCGGCAAAAAAGCTCAAGCAGGTCGCTGAGGATGATTTCTAGTGAACCCCCATGTCCATATTTGGTACTATTTCTCAGAATAATTCAATAAAATGGTAAAGACTCATACCTTCTTGGTCTTCCTGGTAGGACTAGAGCTATTGATTTCCAGTCCGGTACTGGTCTTGACGTCGTCTTCTTCTTCACTCTTCTCCTCGTTACTCTTCTTTTCCTGGCTCTCCTTTTCCAACTCCAAGTTCTTGTTCAATTTGGCCTGTTGCAATTCACCTATAAACCACACCACAGTCCCGTATAATAAGCAGGCAATAACTAGTAAATTAATAAAATGGATCGATCTCGTCATGTATATCAACGCCAACAAAGATAAAATCAAGAGCACAAAAGACCCATGGGTAGCTTTAATCAACGCAGGGTTGGTACCAGGTTGGAACACAGAGTCCCATAATTCAGTTACAAAGGAAGCCATTCTATCCTGAAAGAAACTACTAAACCTTGGAACTGTGCAAAAGAATGCCTCTACAAGTAAGTAACCGTGCACTGGGTTGCTCACTCATTTTCCACTCCAGCCAGTACGACCATTTTCTCCTCTGTCATACACAGGCCTGCATATAGCGCGCTTATGTAAGCGCTTTTCCTCCAAGCTTCAATGATTTTTCTTCCTTTTTGCCATTTCTTCAATTTTACCCATTAATAAGCTAACTTAGATAGTACAAGTAGAACTAAGTACAAAGCAGTGTATATTACTCAACTTATAGCCGATCCGATACAATTCAAGAAAGAATTTAATTATTAACAAGAAAAAATAGAAAAATGATTCCTAGCGACGATTCCTTTATTAGTGATGAAGAAGAAGAATTCTGGTACGTACTTGAGGATTACATAATGGCCGGTGGAGGAAGCCAAAACAGTCAGAAAGAGCCAGCAAGTGATACTCGACTTGTGATGATGTGTTTTAGTTAGGTATTGAGAGGAGGATCTCGAAACTTTCGAATAGCCTGAGGTTTCTAATGGGGAGTTATTTCGGCGGAGGAGACCGCGATCTGGTGCTCATATATCTCAGCATGATGAGTTAGCTCTGCCACCTTCGAGAGACCCGGAGCTAAAGGTCACCTAGATTCATAGATTTCTACGCGGTTAGCTCCTAGCACATCATGTCATACTGTTGGGCTCACTTCTGTCTCTATCTCTGCTTTCAACTCTACTGCGTTCTACGCTCTCGGTGGTTTGGCTATGTCCTTTCACCGTTCTCTCTAAAGCTTAGTACTAACATAATATAGCCCACTTTGCGTGGAAGAAATGGATATTTCAGATAAAAACTTCAAGCCTTGCCCATGTGGTTATCAGATCTGTCAGTTTTGTTACAATAACATTCGTCAGAATCCAGAGTTAAACGGTAGGTGCCCCGCCTGTAGAAGACTTTATGACGACGAAAGTGTCGAGTACAAGTCCATCAGCACGGAAGAATACCGCTCGCAGCAGGCCAAGCGTGAAAAAAGAGAAAGAGAGAAGAAGCAAAAGGAAAAGGAAAAGAAGGAGAATGAAATGGCCAACAAGAAGCACTTGGCAGGTTTAAGAGTGGTGCAGAAGAATTTGGTCTACGTTACTGGCTTGAACCCGCCTTGTAGTGCGGATGATTTGCATTCTGTTTTAAGATCTGACAAATACTTCGGACAGTATGGGAAGATCTCTAAAATAGTCATAAATAGAAAAACCCCGGGCCCTGGTGGAAACAGCGGTAATAACCCTGGAGGACAGCTTGGCGCAATCCCGAATTTACCAGCCTCAGCTATGGCATCATCAGCAAGCCACCTGAACTCAGGTCTTGTAGTTTACGTTACATTTGTGAAGAAAGAGGATGCTTTGAAGTGTATTAATGAGTTAGACGGATCGTTGTGTGATGGTAGAGTGTTACGAGCTGCACATGGTACCACCAAGTACTGTTCGTCCTACCTTAGAGGTCATCCATGTCCTAATCCTAATTGTATGTTCTTACATGAGCCTGGTGAAGAAGCAGACTCGTATACCAGAAAGGACTTATCTACCCAACAGGGTATCAAGATGGGTATGATGGGAATGGGATCTTCTAAACATCAACAGAACCTGTCATTACATGGACAATCTGGTAATACAAGTCAAAACGAAAGCGGGGACGAGTACGACCAACATACTGTCAGTGGTGGTAATTCAGATGAGGAAGGGGAAGGTTTAGAATCAAATCTCTTGCATAATCAACAAACTGCGGCTGCAGCTGCTGCGGTTGCGGCTGCCGCTGCTACAACTGGAGCTATTGGAGCTAACTCTGTTCCTGGTCCTGTATTACCTGCTAGTGCGCATTGGGCTAAAGGTTCCAACTCTGCAAGTGTTTCGCCTGCGGTCAACAATAATGCAGCATTAGCAAATGTTGCTGCTTTCCCTACCTTGGGAGAAATCTTCAAGGAACAGAAAAACCAACAAAGCAAGGACTCCAAACAAACAAAAGCAAAGAACGTCAACAAATCTTCAATCTTACTTCCCGATGATATTGATATTGATGACGACTCTGCAATTCAATTTATTGAGGATACAACTAGGCACTTGAAGAATCTTTCTGAAAAGAAAGAAAAATTGGCAGTTCATTTCAAGAAATTGAGTACTGGAGGTTCGAGTATTCCATTATTTTCATTCAATAAAAGCGTAGAATACACTAACAATACAAAGCTCGAAGAAGAAAAGTTAATTGCAAGACAGGTTATTGAAAGATTTATTTTAAGACCGATTAAGAATTACCATTTAGCATATCAAAATCACCCTATTAGTCAACAGCAGATATTGTTACAACAGGCTCAGCTTCAACAACAGCAACAACAGCAACAAGTTCAAGCTCAACAAGCGCACTTGACTCCAAGCATCCAAGTAGCTCAATTGCAGCAATTGCAATTAGAACAGCAGAAGAGGGCCCTAGAAGGTCAACAACAAGGAGGAAATACACCTAATTCTAGCCACATTAATGTAAATGAGGAACCTCATCAATACCATCAGCACTTGTTATTGCAACAGTTACAGCAGCAACAAGCTCAGCAACAGCAACAGCAACAACTCCAACAACTTCAATTCCAACAAGCTCAATCCCAGCAATTTCAACAACAAGGTCAAGCACAGGTGAATATGTTGAAAATGAATGAAAGATCTTCCAATGCTACCCCACCACCACCGGGATTGTTTGCAGGAGGCATGAAGCAAGCACAAGGTCCTCCTCAGCAACAGGTTTCCAACTCAGCCGGAAATCAATCCTCTTCTTCTCAATTGTTAACACAATTAATGAGCGGAAAGAAGTAATAGGTGAACTTGCAGAGAGATTATTGTTAGAGAAGGTTAGAAAATTGAGACCAAGCTAAAATCAAATTGTATATTATCTAAACTGTACTAATTTATATTTTTAATTATTTACATGTAATTCAGCTCTCTATGTACAAAGTTATTCCTATTGCCTGTTTTGCTCAGTCACAACATCATCACATCTTCCACAAAGTTCATCTTTCTTAGGTGCCACATACTTCCAACATCTTGGACACTTCTCATGCGAAGAGGGTTTCACATTAATGACGACTTCAGTACCATCGATATTGATTGTAGTATTTATTTGGACTGGTGTTGTTTGGGTTGCGTCACTTCCTAGGGAAGCGTTAGATACTAGGAAATAATCACCAAGCCACTCTTCATGTCTGTTAAGGATATCATATATTTTTGAGTTTTCATCCTTCACATTTAAGTCAATGGAAAGTTCAAGGTTACTTTTGATATTTGCTTCTTGACGGAATTGTTCCAATGTTTTGTAAAGATGCGATTTTATGCACCAAATTTGTTCAAATTCTGCTTCAATTGCAGGATTTCTATAGTTCTCTGGAAGTCTATAGAATGATGACCACGAACCTGCTGTGTATGGAGAACTGCCCTTTTTCTGATGGAAATTGTTCCAAACCTCTTGCGTTAATATGGGTTGGATTGGGGCTAACAACCCGACCTGAGTTCTTAACAATATTTCCAAAACAGTCTGGATACTTCGTCTTTTGTGTGAATTAATCGAATCTGTGTAAAGACTATCTTTCGATATATCGAAATAAGAAGAACTCAAATCAGTACTGATAAAATGGTTGATATCCTTAACAACTCTCTGGAAATTGTGTTCCTTGTAGTACTCTATGCAAGTTTCTTGAAGGGTACTAAGTTTGCTCAAAATATACTTATCTAATGGGTTAAGCTGATCATATGGTACTGTTTCCTTGAACCCATTGATATTACCTAATAGATACTTCAAGGTGATTCGAAATTTTTTAAGGTTTTCGAATACTCTAGTAAGAACTTCACTGGTTACGTTAACGTCTTGTGTGTAATTTGAAGAAGCAACCCATAATCGTAATCCGTCAGTTCCCAATGTAGGTAAAAATGGTTTACCTCCGCCAATCATAGCATGCTTTGGTGAAATTACATTACCCTTTGATTTAGACATCTTGTTATTTTTGGCATCAAGAGTAAACCCATGGGTGATAATTTCCTTAAAGGGAGCCACTGGCTTGAAGTTTTCACCGTGTGAACCTGACGCAATAATCTTATTTAAAAGCGAAGATTGGAACCAACCTCTATGTTGATCAGATCCTTCCAAGTAAATGTCTGCTAACGGTGTACTGGAGGCAAACGATTCGTCCACATCCGATGATAAAGTTGACCATGACGTACCTGAATCAAACCAAACATCCATTGTATCTGTTCCCTTTATTAATTCCGATGCCCTGTTTTGTAATTCTTCCGGAAGCCACCTTGATATATCTTCTTCCTCAACAAACCATTCATCTGTACCATATTTATCAATCATATTAACAATGTGTGTCATTAATTCCTTCACTTGCACTGGTTCCTTGGTCAGTTTGTCATAGATGATAGGTAATGGAACCCCCCACACTCTTTGTCTGGATATACACCACTCATTCCTATTTTTAATAAACAGAAGTAGTCTGTTTTTTCCAGATTCGGGGAAGAATTTAACATCATCCAAGGACTTTACTGCTGTATCCTTTATCTTTTCTACATTGATAAACCATTGTGGGGTAGCTCTTTGGATCACAGGTTTATTAGATCTCCAGTCGTATGGGTACGAGTGCTTAAACTTCTTGTTTTTGTGGAAAATCAACCCTTGCTCGTCAAATTGGTCGATTATTGGCCAAATGGAATCATCGAATCTCTTCCCTATCAAGTGTTTGAATTCTTGAGGAATTCCCAACCCATGGTATATACCCTTGTCGTCAACCAGTGAAACGATTTGCAACCCACTCTTTTTACCAATTAAATAATCGTCACCTCCATGAGCTGGTGCAGTGTGGACGAGCCCAGTACCTGCTGTAGCTGTGACGTGGTCTCCGTGCAAAATAGGGAACAAAACGTTCTTATTTTCCACTATAGGATTTGAATAAGAGAGGCCAATCAAGTCTGCACCCAGAATGGAAACTCCTTCTTTGGTCAATTTCCAGAGATCTTCTTCATCTTCGACCTTTTTATTACCCTTTTCTAAGACATCCTCAGCTAAATCTTCTGCTACAAGAAGATGCTCGTTCGATCTTTTCTTGTACAACAAGGTGTACTTCAAGTTCTCGTTCACACATATTGCTTTGTTTGCAGGCAATGTCCAAGGAGTAGATGTCCATATAAGCAACTTGATGTTATCGTACTTTTCCAAGAACGTTCCTTCCAATTTCAATTGATACTTGACGTAAACAGCAGTAGAAACATGGTTGTTATTGTACTCCAACTCAGCTTCAGCTAAAGCAGTCTCTGTTTCAACACCCCACCAGACTGGTTTTTGTTGTCGAGAAAGTAACCCGTTTTCGGTCAATTTCTGAAATATTTTCAATTGGTTTATCTCATACTCGTGGTTCAAGGTGATGTATGGATTTTCGAAGTCAGTCATGATCCCGAACTCCGTGAACTGTTCTCTCTGCTTGTCAATCATTGTTTGCGCCAAGTTTCTACAAAGTTTCCTGATCTCCACAGCAGTTAATTTGTCCTTGTTTTCGGTGGATGTTATGGCCTTCATTTCAATGGGAAGTCCGTGACAGTCCCAACCTGGTTGATATAATACTTTCTTGTTATGGTAAAGTAATTCAAACCGGTTTATGATATCCTTTGTGATCTTGTTCAAGGCATGGCCCATATGTAAGTCACCGTTGGCGTAGGGAGGCCCATCATGTAGCACAAATTTCCCAGAATACTCCAGCTCCGGCCGTTTGAATTGCCACTTATACAAATCCTGACTACTTTGGTTAATCAATGATTTATTCTCTTCCGCATTGGGTAGCTTGGGTCCGAATGAAGTTTGTGGAAGCTGAAGTGTCTTAGAGTACGATACAGCCTTCAAGCACAACAGAGTATACGAAATTCCTCTAGTAGAAGATCGGAGCATATTGTTGGGTATGTCTGCTCGGTACCTCTACGGCAATACTGTAATTGCTAAAGCTCTAAACTGTTCTTTTACGACAATCATCAACAGTCAGGTCGAGTCGAGAGGAAGAGTGAAAAATATTTGATTATGTGTGTACTGCATATAGAGCGTGACTAATGAAGACTCTGCAACTCTAAGCTCCCACGTCGGTGTTCTCTCTACGATACTCTTTTAGTGGACTTGCGTTCCTTGTAGGTGTCTTACAGGTTGATGTGTTAGCTAAATAAATAATCATTCTTTTCAAAAATAAACAGCTTTTTTCTCAATATATAATAGTAGTATATAATATATAATAATAAATACAGTACATCAAGTTCATTAAATCATGTTCTTAGTTAGTTTTCGGATATGTTCTCTACCTTATTTCTTAGCGATGTTCTTAACTAATTCAATGTACTTTTCAGTAGAGAATGACTTTGGTCTTTCTAATGCCATACCTAAACCACGGTCCAAGATCAATTGTGGTAAGACACCGAAGGCTCTGGAAACACCGAATAAAACAGTGTAGAAAGATTGTTCAGTTAATCCGTAGTATTGTAACAAGACACCGGAGTGAGAGTCAACATTTGGCCATGGGTTCTTGGTCTTACCGTGCTTGGTAAGAACACCTGGGGCAACTTCGTAAATGTTGGAAACTAACTTGAATAATTCATAGTCTGGCATGTGCTTTAAGGCGAATTCTCTTTGAGCAGTGTATCTTGGATCAGTCTTTCTTAAGACAGCATGACCGTAACCTGGAACAACTCTACCGGCGTTTAAGGTTTCCCACAAGTACTTTTCGATGTTTTCCTTGGAGTAATCTTCGTTTAATTCCTCTCTCATTTGGAATAACCATTCCAAGACTTCTTGGTTGGCTCTACCATGTAATGGACCGGCTAAACCGTTTAAACCAGCGGCCAAGGACAAGAATGGAGAAGATAAGGCTGAACCAACCAAGTGGGTGGTGTGAGCAGAAACATTACCACCTTCGTGATCGGAGTGGATAGTTAAGTATAATCTCATCAATTCAAGGAATTCTTGGTTTTCACCGTAACCTAACAAGTTAGCTAAGTTAGCACCGTAATCCAACTTTGGGTCAACGGCAGCTAATTTACCATCTTTGAAGACATTTCTATAAATTCTAGCAGCAATGTTTGGTAACTTAGCTAATAATTCAATGGAATCTTCGTAGGTGTACTTCCAGTAGTCCTTCTTGTTGACACCCTTGGCGTAAGCTTCAGCGAATTGGGATTCGGATTCTAAAGCAGTGACGGCAATGGAGAATTGGGCCATTGGATGTAAGTGAGATGGAGATCTGTCGATCAATTCTTCAACGTGCTTTGGTAAAGCAGATCTAGCGGCTAATTCTTCAGAGAAGGCCTTAGTTTGAGCTTCGCTTGGGACTTCACCGGTCAATAACAACCAGAATAAAGCTTCTGGTAATGGTTCTTGTCCACCTGGAGCCTTTGGCAATTCCTTTTGGATGTCTGGAATGGTTCTACCTCTGAAACGGATCCCCTCAATTGGATCTAAAACGGAACCTTCCCAAACTAAACCCTTGATACCTCTCATACCACCATAGGCTTGTTCAAGGAGAACTTCTCCAATAACGGTCTTACCATATTCTTTCTTTAATTGCTTGACTTCTTCGATCTTTTCTGGGAGAATGGCTTCTAAACGAGCTTTAAGAGTCTATAGAATTGTTAGTACAATGATTTCCAAAATAAGGGCCATTTTTCTCGGCGCTTTCCAGCAAAAGAAATCCAAACAGCATGAAAAATGGTACTTTCAAGGTGCAAAAAAAAAAACAATTCCCGTCAACCTCGACTGGTTCCAATCGAGAGATATGAAAACTGGCAGAAGAATACAATAAAAACGGTACTTGTTCATCCAAATTACCGAGGGTTAAGAAATTGCCCATTTGAGTCACCCGAGATCAGTTGGTCGAAGAGCGATCACATGCGAAAAATTCTCATCTCACTTTTCAGCCATAGATTGACAGCCTCGGGCAAACGATTTACTAAGCTACAACATTCAGCTGTAGTTCCAATGGCACTGCAGCATTCTTACCCGTGTCCAGTTGACTTGTTCTGACTGGCACCAGTACCATTCTCATCTCAAAATAAAAACAAAAAATATATAAAAAAATCTCTTTCGGTTCTACTTACTGGTTCGGTAGCGTAGCTTCTAACAAAACGCTTGGTTAACAAAGAACGCTGAGCAGTACGGATTGCGGACATCTCTAATAATGGAAATAAATATAAATATCAAATATATAAATAGATATATATAAGAAAGAAGGAAGAGAAGAAGAGAAAAAAAAAAGGAAAAGAAGGGGGAGCCATCTTTTGCTATTCCATGGGGAAAACTGTGCGTTTAAATAGAAATTGGTGTCGAGTGCGCGGCCAATCACAGCGGTCGATTTCTTCCGTGGATGTAGCTACCACGGACTTTGTTACCGAATGCAACCGAACAGTGAAAAACGGTGGAAAACCTGGGGGAAAAGGGAGTGGTATGAAAGAGTACTGGAAGACTCTGATGGGCCAGTAGCGTATGCTGAGCCTAAAGAGAAACTGAGAGGCTAACGGGGTGGTTCTCTGAACCACTGTAGAAAAAGACATTTAGCTTCGGGTCGGTTTTGTGTCATATTTTCCCCAGATTTCATCGGAGTGCAAATGCTTTTCCGAAGTAGAAAATAGGTCGATTAAGAAAAGCTGGGCTCTAACTGGTGTGCTTTTAACTCCAGTGTGGGGGTGATGGTAAACAAAACAAAAACGGGAAATTGGTGGGAAAAGTGGGCAGATGTGCGACTGCAGTGGGTTTCTGATATCGAATTGGAATTTGTAGGTCTGCTGGCCACAAGTAGCATGGAAGTCAGAGTTTCCAATTGGCAAGGAGCCATGGATACTGAGTGTTGTTTTTTTTTTTTTTTTTTTTTTTTTCCATTCCAGCTTCTCTATCCCTTTTGATCTACCACCGGTGCTCTTTCATTCTTTTTTTTTTTTTGCTTTTTTTTTTTTCACCACGGAGCTAAAGTGCCGCTGCTCGGTCATTTAATAGGGTTTTAAACTTTGGGATGTATGCACGACTAAATAACGTCATAGCGTTTGTATGGGGTAAGCCGGGTACAGCTTAGTTGTACAAGAAATTTTGTGGTGCACTTAATGCCAGATAATCACGGTGTGCGTTTGGGTGGATCGTGGACGTAGGGGAAGTTAGGAGCTACGGGACGGTACGGTATTTATTATTTGGCTTTTTGGTTTTCCAAATTGGCTTGTTCCAGCTCCTGTTGTGTTGAAGTATGGTAGGGTGAGGTGCTCAGTGGAATCTCGGTAGCTCGCAACCTAATCACAACGCTAGGGCCGCGGCTCAAGGGCTAAGGGAAAAAATAGGAAGAGAGCTACGAAGAATGTAATAGTGGTGCAGTAACAATGCACTGGTATGGGTTTCAAGGTCTTAGGTGAGATACTTGACAAAAAAAGCCGCTACCCCTAAAGCTCATTGGTGGTGTGGTGGTTGTGCGCAGATGGGGCATTTACGAGCCAGTGTCTATCTTCCTTGTGCAGTTCTGGGAGTGTGGGGCACCCTTCTTGGTTGGTATTTCCCGTCCCGGGATCCTCTCCATGCCATTCCACATCGCCAGCTAGGCGAGATCATTGGCCGAATAAGCATGTTACGAAGAGCCCTACTTTTCATTGGGCCAGACGCTTAGTGTGGGGCAGATTTTTCATCATCAATTATTGTCCTGCATACTGTCTAAACTTTTACGAGCTCTCACTCCCATAGACTAGGTGAGTACCATGCCGTGCAAACGTCCCACCCTGCTGATCTGCGTGTATCTGGACCGCTGTATATCTAGTTCTGGGCCATTAAGTATCAAGACTATCCTTCCTCTATTTTTTTTTTTTTTTTTTGCTACGGTTCTGCCGTGTGCAACATCTCTAACCCTCTTCACCTCATCGCATCACTATGAAAATTTCTTTGCATGCCTAACCGTATCTTGTCTTCTCGTATCAGTGCCTCAGTTCCTAGTAATATAAGATGCTCTACAGAATCTTAGGTGCTATTTACCTCTCCTCACTCGACCCGCTAACTAGCGGAGAAGATTTGAAGGCGAAGTATGGAATTACCCACATTCTCTCTGTTCTTCCTGGAACCATACCATCTCAGTATACTGAGAATTACATACACAAGCAGATCGAAATAACCGACGAAGAGTCTTCGAATATACTCCAATTTTTACCAGAAACGAACTCCTTTATTGAAGCTGCATTATTTCCACCAGCTGTGTCTACCTCTAGATTCGAATCGGGCACCAATGCACCACCAAACAAGATTCTCGTACACTGTGCACAGGGAGTCTCAAGATCTCCTACAGTCATCATGGCGTACCTTTTGCAAAAGTACAGGTTGACTTTTGAGCAAGCGCTTCACGCCCTTAAGAGAAAGAACCCTGCAGTGGAACCAAACGACTCATTCATCAACCAAATCAAATTGTTCAAGAAGATGCTCGATCTTAAATTGGATCAGTCATCAAAGTTGTATAGGCAATTTCTCGTGGAAATAACTCTCTTGCAAGATCCAACGGGAGAGTCTCTCAAGGAGTTGAACTTATTCAAGAAGAATGCTCAGCTGACTCACAATACCTCACCATCGACCATAAAGTATAGATGTAAGAGGTGCCGTCACGTTCTTGCAACTAACCACAACGTAGAATACCATGACCAACCAACAGAAGACTCGCACCAGTCTAAGTTTATCAAGAGAGGACACACGAATAGAATTATCTCTGTGGAACAGGGATCCACCACCTGTTCTCACCATTTCCTTTCTGAGCCGTTGGACTGGATGATGGCTGAATTGGACAAATCTGAGTTAGAAGGTAAGTTTAACTGTCCGAACGACAAATGTGGAGCAAAGATTGGCGCTTATTCTTGGAGAGGATCTAGATGCTCGTGTGGGAAGTGGGTAATCCCTGCTTTCCACTTACAAAGTAATAAAGTAGATGAAGTTAAGGTTTTGGAACGTGCGCCCAATGTTCCCACAAGTATATAAATTAGATAAAGTAATAATGCAAACTACCTATTGCTACGTCTGTATGTGTGTACGTCTGTATGTGTGTATGTATTTACGGATAGATGGACGTATGTATGGGGGTTATAGATGTATGGATCTAGTCCATGTCCATTGATTCGTCATCCAAGTTCGAATGGTTGTACTCGGTTTCGTTTTCATTCTCCCGATCATTCTCTGCATTTTCCTCCATTGCAGATACGGCAGACCCACTGCCCACTCTGTCATTTCCTCGGATCGCATTCAATATAGTATTGGTGCTAACAGATGTAATTCTGCCTCTGCTCATGTCTGCAGTGGATATGCTATGATCGTCCTGGTATTCCACTTCTTCCGCCATAAAGCCTTCGTCTTCGTCAACATCGTCATAGATCTCATTCTCATTTATGACGCCTTCATTGTCGATGTCAGCACCAGCCTGGTTAGGTCCGGTCATAGCTCCAGCTCCCTGACCGCTCTCTCTCTGTTCACCTTCTCCCTCTTCTCCATCTTCCTCTTCTCCATCCTCTTCTCCCTCTTCCCGGCTATGGAAGTCTATGTCGGGAACGTCTGCATCCAAGTCTATGTCCTCAGGCTGCTCCAATATGCTGTTCGATGTGTTCCCCACAGTAGGTATGTTAGAGTCGTCCTGTCCCAAGGTATCTTGGTTAATATGCAGTTGCAGCTGCAGTTGCAGATGCAGATTCTGCTGCTGTTGCTGCTGTTCATAGTAAGCAGCTCTTCTTCTCTCTTCGAATTCCAATTCTCCCATAGTCTTGTTAATCCCAACAGGAGCAATGGAATGGTAGCCTACCTTCGATATTGATTGCAACTTGTTCAACTTCTTAACTACAAGAGGTGTAAGTAAGTTATTCGAAGGTATTGCATTCCCGTTCAACGATTTGGTTCGTATTATATAGTCCAATTGCGTGACATTTGGGCCGGGGTTCTCCACCGAATATGCCAGCAATGGTGGAGCAAACAAATGGCGCAAATGTTGGTGGTGCCCTCGTTGATCTTCTATCAAGGGACTACTATTAGGTTGCGAACGAAATCGGGCATTCGATGCGTTGTGAGTGTCATTCTGAAGCCAGAGATGATTGAAATCACCCGAAAATAAGTTCGGCGAGTACATGAAGCCGTGGTGACACTCTAAAGTGGTTGTTTTGTTGGATGGCTCTTCTTCTGATCACCAAAGCGCATACAAGTGTGTTTTTCACACTTAACATCAGTACACCCATATTTGAAGAGAGCTTTGCACAGTTCCTGGTAGTGAGGAGTGCAAGGCTGCTCTCTGGGAGTGTTTGATAAGCAATCTGGTCTATGAGGCGTGCTGACTTCTTAACAGTGGAAGATTGGCAGTTGAGAGGTTGTTGAGAGGTCTATGTTGTTCAAAAAGAGCTGTATCCATTGGGACTAGGGAAAATAAAAGTAACGAAACACACAAATTAGTTGAGCCTTTGTATATTCACCAGCATATGCAAAAACCGACCCTAAACATTTTTAGTATAGGTCTTCTTTTCTACCCCATACCAGCTCTGATAGTACCACATTAGTCACCTATTCTCTTAAAATACCAGCCTTTTAGCCGTGCCTTGACAGGACTACAGTCCCATCTACTTAGTTGGCCCTTCGTGATAGTCTGCAGCAATTTCCGGGTAACCCACGGTCCCACTATAAAAGCTCTTCGAAGTGCTCCTAAAATTTTCATCGTTAGTGCTTTTCTTCTCTAGAAACCAACAACAATAGTACCAATAAACACTTAGACACAGAACTCTTTTGTAGACTCGCTGCCTCTATACTTATCTGGGATATATCACCACGGACATGCCAATCACCAGGTGTTCGGAGGTAAACGAATCCCAAACATCGAACCTAATGTATCTAGCAGAATAATTAATGATTTTTAGTGCATTAATTTACTTTGATGATATTTTACATTCCGTATTGTAGTTCTGGGGTATGAGTTTAGAAATCTAACCAATCTACATGCATCGTTGAGCATTCTTTGTGATATTCTATATTCGTTTTTTGTATGAAATGTATATAAAAGGTATGTGGGATGACCATGTCAAAGAGTCATCGTACTTTCCGAAAGGCACAGCAATTAGTAAGTCGGAAGCTGCGATTCAAACTAGTGAAAGCGGAGTATCTTTATCTTCCTTCTTTCTTTCTTTCTTTAGTGAATACCTCTCTTCAACTTCAATGAATCTCTCTTCTTTTCACTTAAACTAAACTGACTTGGCAAATTGATAGAATCCTTGTTTGCAGGTGCAGCTGCTCCAGTAGATGCGCTTGCACTAGGAGGATTGGTCCCAGTACTCGACAATGAAGAGTTCATTGCGGGGTTTAATCCAGAACCGCTGGATCCCGGACTGTTAGTCACTGTAGTCAAGGTTGGAGTGGCTCCACTAATAACCGTAGCAATTCCTGTGCCTCTTAATGATCCAGTAGATGACGCAGATGAGATGGACGAGTTGTCATTATCGTACATAGGACTGTGAGGAATATTGCCGTTTTGACTCACTGGGAATCCGTTGGTGAAGTATCCACAATCGTCGGATGTCTTACTGGACGACATGAAAGGTGAATCCAAAGTGTCAGTAGTACCATTGATGCTACTAGCGCTACTGAAGCTTCCGTTTTTACTGGCGTTGTGCACAGCATCTGTGTTTATGTGCAATGCTTTTGGTAAAGTGGTACCTCTCGATGAAGATCTGGATCTACTCAGATAGAAGCTGAAATCATCAACCATATTTTCATTACCGGAATTAAATATTTGATGTGACGATGAAGAATTTGATGGAGGAGTGATCTGATGAGAAATAGAACCCTTTTGAGAACTAGGTGGAGTTTGATAGTCCATCATCATAGAATTGAAACCATTAGAATTGGAAAGTGAAGGATGAAGTGAATTGTTGTTGTTGTTGTTGTTGTTGTTGTTGTTGTTGTTGTTGTTGTTGTTGAGGTTACTATTGCTATTGCTTGTGCTGTTGTTCGTTCCACTCTTGTTGATGAAAGATTGAGGAACGTAGTATTGTATTGACTGCAACGAATCGGTACTCAAATTGTCGTTATGCATAGTAGAGTACTTTGGATGGGGGGCCTCAGGCTTGATGGTGTTGAGGTTTCCAACATGCAACCAGTTGTTCCCTGAGTATGAATTGTTTCTTGTCAAAGACTGTTTACGCAAGCTTATGGACGAGGATCTTGAGCGGTTATCCATGGCAGCAGCAGCAGCAACAGCAGAGTTCTTGGTCCCATTCAGTGCATTGTAGTTCGAGATGTTGAGCTCGGTCAACGAAAGGTTCGATATAGATGACTGTCTGATGTTTGGTGGCATGCCATTATTACTGTTGCTGGCTGTAGTAGTGGTGGTGAAGGGCATCCCATTGCCACCGCCACTTGTAACAGTTATGGTGATACTGGTGGACTGTGGTAATGGCAAGCCGTTCTGGTGACAGCTACACAAATCGATCAATCTTTTCCTTATCAATTGCAAGAAGATCGGCTTGTACGAGTGGTTTCTCAAGAAGTCATGAGAGACAATGTTCTGATGGTCGAATGAAGGTGGGTTGGATGCGGAAGATGAAGTAGATTGAATGAGCTTGCTCATGGTATCGTTGGATACCTTGGAAACAAGCCCACTGGGAGGAATAGTGCCCAGAAAGGGCGTAGTGGTAGGCAACCCAAGGAAGTATTGATATGTGGAGAGTAAAAGCTGATCGAAATTTTGGTTGAAGTTGACGGTGTAATTTTTTGTTGTCTTGAACGAGCCAAAAAGTGGCTCGTCAATGTCGGTCAAAATGTCATCAGACTCGTTGTAGTGGGGGTTCTGGTAGAGTGTGTGGCTGTTTATAGACGTATTGGAGTCGTTTCGGGCAAAGTAGTCCATACCGCCGCCATTATGTTGTCCGTTTTGGTAGCCTGGGTGATGCTGTGGGGTGTGCAACAACATGGGTTGGTCTATGGGCGTTTTCATCGTCTGTTCCAACGGAGTAAACGGTTGGTCTCCCCCACCCAAGGAAGAAAACGAGTTGTTTAGCTTAAGCGAAAGATTCAATTTTTTATTTATCATCACGGATAGGCTGATATTGTAGATTGAAAAGTGTAAGTTGGTTTCTTTAATTAGCGTACTCTATCTTTATGAGAGAGAGAGTACGTCTGTTAAGGAAATAAAGGTTTCAATTTATCGAATATGGAAATTTCTGTCCTTGTCAAATTTTAAGGTACTTGCGACTTTTTCTTTTGTCACAGTTTTTTTTTTTTTTTTTGGCAAGGTTTAGGTTATATGCAAAACCAATTCACGTAAGTTAAAAGGGGTCGTATAGCAGGGAGTAAAAATAGCAAATGTAAATAAGTAGGTACGGTACAGTATTATATGTTAAGACTGGCTGTACGATCTGTGAATGAGCAGAGTGGCTGAATAATATTTTCTTACTCTGAAGACTTCTTAAGGTTGCTCTGTGTGTGCTAGCGTGGTTGCACTTTATGCTCTTCTCCTGTTTTTCGCTCTCTCTCTCTCTTGTAGTAGATTCCTTGTCTGGTTCGAGACAGTGACACAAGAATGAGGGCGAGGTAGAGGGAAAAAGACAAAAAAAAAAAAAAACGCGTCCAGGGTTCCAAAAGTATAACGCGTGCTTTTTCTTTCTTTTTTGTTTTTAGCTCTGATACTGCAAATTAAAAATGGACTGGTGGACCAAGTTCTATTGTCGTTTAGTAGTGTAGATGAATTTGAAGAACTAGCAGATTAGACTTTGCTTTCGTACTAGTATATTGGATTTATATTGAGGTTACTTGATGGGCCTTTCCTATCTGTATGCAAGTGAGCTAGTGTGTGCGTTGGTGTGTGTATATTATGGCTCTCAGTTTATTTTCAAACCCGCTATTCTATTCTGCACAGTGGTCGTATACTTTATGTTTTGCTTTTTTCTAGTGTTTCTTTCCTAAAATTTCACAAGTCGTATGCGCTCTGTGCCATATATATTTGCTTTTCGACTTATAGTAACTATTGGAGTTGCAAGCGTTGTTTCCCAATGCGGGCAAATTGGATGCATTGTTCCGAAAATATTATTTAGTTGCCAGTCAAATAGAATTTAGAAAAAATGATGCATAAAGTGTATGTTCTCTTTGATTACATGCGTCAAAAGGGCAGCGCTCATAATTTCAGTCTTTTAGCACTGAAGTCTCGCTTGCCTTAGAGAATGAAAAAGTGGAAGTATTTGGAGAATGGGAGTTATGTCGAACTACTTAGCCTGGTGAACAAGGCCCAAAATTGCGACATGAAACTAAAGACAAAGAGAACTTGATATATATTTGATAAGATGATAATGCTTTTCAAAAGAACAATGCGATAGGAGGTGGATCGTGGGCAGGAAATCAATTTTCTTCAGATTCACTCAAATCTACCGTAGCCCTTTAGCAAGTTGAGACACATTCAACTAGATAATGTAGATTGCTGCCTTGCTTAGATTTGGGTGCTAAAGTGAAAATGGACAAGAAGGTGAAAAAAAGTAAAAAAATAAAAATAAAAAAAGAAACAGAGGAAGGTAAAAGAGCAGCCCTAGGGCGATTGAAGATAGGTCTTGACTGGCACTTTCTCCTGTTACTGAGTGAACTTTACATCACGCTTTTTACTCTTATACGTACTAGATTCATCACGCATTTCTACAATCTTACAGACGACCTCTTACGTGCTTACTTGCGTTCTCAAATAACTCTATTACAATGTGCCCAATTTCATATTGCAGCTTAAACAATCGACATCGATCGCGTTCTCCTACTTGTCCCAAAATTATTTTTCATTTTGGCCCTGTACTAAATGCACCGATGACATGTCAACCGATATTCAAGTCTATCTATCTTTCAACGCTCTAAATACACCCTACCTTCCTCCACTATTGTACATTATGTAGATAATGACGACTTATCATGCCATTCAAGACGCACTTAGCATTTTAAACTTCACCTTACACCTTTTGGGCTCTATTTCGTTGGCGTTTTAATGTGCGACTACAGATCGCATATGCGGCTTATTTCTATTATGCCCTTATTTTTTACTTTAGTGCTCTTATTTTTTTACATGCTGCTGCCCTGTTTTATTCAATCCCTACATCTAAGGTACTTTATCTCGCCTATGTACATATGGCACTTAGGTAAATAAGACGCTGCGCGCTTAAATGATCCCTGCGCCATAGTGGTATAAAATAACATTGCTGGAGCATGTGTATCTGTATATGGGGCCCTAACTTTCTACTTGTGTGACATCATAGTTGTACTTTTTATTTGCTAACTAAATCTATGTACATATTCGCAATTGATAATCCTCTAGTAATCACACAATTGGGCTTCATAAATTCTTGCGATTTGTTGGGCGGAAATGTGAAATGAAATGGACTATTTTGGGACCGTGCTACTAGACCGTGCTACTATTCCTGAATCTTCCGTGGAGAATAGTCTTTGATTCCCTTGTCGTCAAGCCAATTCATGGAATAGTTCTCGAACTATTTTTCCCCACGCTTCAAATGGAATAAAGCTTAAACTTAATATCAGCAAAATACGACGGTCTTGATTTAAGGTATATTTTGCCGGGAATCAGTACCTTACACTAATTTTACGCGAATAAAGCTAAAAGTCGTTACCCATATGCTCAAAAACAGGGGTCGCAAAGGTACATTCAAAATGCAATTAAGCAAAGAGTTGATTCTCTGTTAGTGATGTCGGTCTCTCTCATTATCCACTATTCCCATAGGGTGGGGGATCATGATTTATATGTCCGTCGACCATGCAGAGTATACATGCACACGTCTGTATACGTCTGTATACTACCCAACCTCGTATATATTTGTGGATGTTGTGTCGTGGGTTAAACGCACCCAGTCTCGTATATCGAGGAAGGAATAAATCTGTATTCCGTAGACATGTCTAAGCTCGTATAATTAGGTTGGAAGATTTGAGTTCAATTTGATCTAGTCTCGCCTCCTATTCTTAGAAAACCAAACTCCTTTAGTAAAGTAGTCTATGTTGCTACACTCTCCGAACTATGCTCAATGTTATTTCCTGAGTTATCTTGTGTGCTTTTGCCTGTAGGCAAGTCTGCTTCCAGGTTATTCTCTTGTACCTCTAACTCTTCTTCACCCTCTTCTTCCCTTTTCCGTTGTGTATACTCGTAATATTCATCTAGTGGCTCCTCAAGTAGAATCTTATTGTATTTCAAATTGTAAGGCAACGCTTTCGACAATTCGGGAGTCACTGTAACGCCACTAACATTGGAATTTGTGTTGCTATTATTTGCATTGTTTGCGCCTGTGGTGTTGCCATTTACTTCATCCTCAATCTCTATTAAAATATGGTCAAACTTGTAGAGATTGTTCAAATGTGCCTGCAATTTCTGCTCCATGTTCTCAATGGGGTGCAAGTTTTCGTTGGGTAACAGCTGCCTTATTTCCGAATCAAGAGCACTATTGATGAACTTCATATCGTATCCAAGCTTGAGATCCTTTTCAGAGATATAATTGAGCCAGGTGAACTGATCGAGGTCTTCGTCATCTTCGTCTACATCTCTAGCAAGCAGAAGCTTCTCAGTCTTGTCAGCACCTGAAGGGTCTTTAAAGTGATTATAGTAATCCTGTTTCTCCTTTAACCTCTTACTTTTCTTATCTTTTGTATCTTTGTCTTGCTCATCAGTATTATCAATCTTCCTCTTCTCTATTAAATTCTTGATCAAAGGCTTGGGTACTTTGGTCAATCTTTTCAGCGTAGTGAAGCCATCACTGTACAATATCCAGTTTTTGAAGGATTTGGCAGACTTAGTGCTATAATCTTTGACATTGGAGTAAGGCGGCGTATCAAACGCATCTAAAATATTCTCCCCCAGTGATGGTTTAAGAAAGCCGATATCAAGCATTGCTTGAGTGATATCTTGGACAGAAAGACCATCATTTCCTGCCAGCTGTCCTATAGAGCCCACCTCCAGCAGGTTTTCTAGTCGGTGATTGGCATATTTTAGGCTCTTCAAGAGTAAAAGCTTGAAGTAATGGATGTATAAATCTGTAAGGATGTTGACCACCGAAGGTTTACATTTGTCAAAACCAGACGCCTTTAAGATCTGTATTATCGAAACTCTTAGAAGAGCAAAGTGAAAGGACGACTCTTCAACCATTTCCGGAACTTTCTGCGATAGAATGACCGATATACTGTGTGATAGATGGATCTTAACGACTCCACAACAAGCCTGAGAGAAGAAGCTTCCAAAAAAAAAAAGTCTAACGGTAGTTGATATTGCACTATATGCAGGACCAATACATATCACTCTTCCCAGTCTATTAAGGTCTAGTTCAAGGTTCTTGCTTAGGAGGGAGAGATCATAGTCATTTAAATTACAAGATTCAATTTAGAGTGCCCTTTATGGAATGAGCCAACTTAGTCAGAAAATGTTCCAAAATAGGTGTATATTGGGTGGATTATCGAGATAACTTTAGCTTATACTCTCCGTTAACCTTCTGTGCGGGAATGAGCTGCACCCGCCAGTCACGCATGGAGGAAAGTCACTAGTCAAGCTCTGTATAGTTTCTGGACCCTGCAGCTCGGAGACTGAAGTGTTGCTCGATTGCTGTCCCATCCCAGATACATTTTCAACCGCCTTCATCCTACAGACGCAGAACAGATTTTCAATGTATTAACTATATGTATATATGTATAAGCATACGATCGAAGTCGAATCTCAGAGCCACTGATCTACACCAAATTGTTTTCTCTTTCCTCTTTTTTTTTTTTTTTATAATTCTTTCAATTTATTGTCTTCCATAATTTTCACCTTCGTTCTTACAAACCCTGTTGTAATCTCTCACCAATCTTCTTTGATGCAAACGATAATGCGTTGAACAAACCCTTTTCACTCAAGTCAATCTTGTTTAACGATATCTCGCCGACAGCTGCGTTGTTGGCGTTTCTTGGGTTGGTGACCCTGGAAACAATGATGGCAGGATCAATTTCCAAAATGATCCCATCGTCAATGGTTTCGTCAATACACAAACTCACCAAGTCGTATTTCTCCAAGATAGTGGCCTCGTCCAAAGTATTGTCCAATAAAATGTTCAATGCCTCAATTAAGTTGTTGGTTAAAGAGTAAATCATGGATTCATTTTCATGGATCAGTGCCACAAGGATCAATATGATGTCGTTTGATTGCTTGTAAGTAATCAAATGGTTATCATAGAGAATGATATCTTGGTTTTGCTTGAACACCTTCTTGAATACATTCTTTTCGAACTCCAACTGTTGCAATGGTGACAACGTAGGTATAGCGGATGGTGAATTGGAATTAGATGCGTTGGTGCTGGTTTGTGCTTCCGGCGTATAGTACTTGGCATAAAGCCTAGACCCGTTGGAGTCTAGGATAATGGTAGCTGTGACAGTCTTTAGAGAAACGTTAGACATGGAATAGATGAACGCTAATGGCTTCGTTTCGGTACAGAAAGAAGACACCGGCCACCGTTTACCTTTGTAAGGTCGATGAATTTGATGTTGCCAAAGTTTGGTTGGACACGTACAAACTCGCGAAAAATGAGGTTTGGCAGTGTGCTATATGCAGGCAAAATTATGGTAGATTCTACCTGAGGCTAGGTAGGAGGTGGATGGGGTGTTAGTGGGTATGGGAGGGGTCTGCTGATGATATTGTTGTCTTATACATGATAGGAAGTGTGTCGTGGGATTGGAAGATGTAGTGGTCGCTAGAAATTTGGAATTTCGAGCTGCGTTCAAAGGGTCCGTGTGAACTGATCGTCAAGAAGAGGCTGCAAAATGAGATAGTGCCATCCCCAGCACAGCGGTTTCGCGTATGGTGTTACACTGCTAGGTCCCGCTCTCACAAGAGTCTAGTTGTAGGTGGCCATGCAGGTATAATGTATCAACGTGATTGCTGCCGCAATTGGATAATTTTTAAGCTGAATGTGCACAGTTGTACCGCTGAGCACAGGTTGCTTAGAAGTGTGAGATCTCCGACTGGTTTCAGTGCTGCGAATGCGTAGTTTTCATTTCCTGTATATAAACACTCATTTTTAGAGCTGAATCAGGGCTAACTGGCAAGACAAGCGGCAAGAAAACTGGCTACAGCTGCTATATGGCAGGGTGTGGAATGATGGTAGGTGCCTGCTATTGACTCTCGAGTACGCTTAACTGCAATTTGAGGGATCATATCGTCAAGCAAGGGAGCCCCACCGTAGTAGAAAGACAGCAGGGTGAGCACAGTAGAGCTAGCCACCTCCAAAACGGAAGAAAGGCGCCAAAATCCCAGTACGAACTGAGTGTGGTTCCAACGACACGAAATTTCCAACCAAAATCTACTGAATTTTCCAACGACAAGATATTTCGAACCAAAAGGCCGGAAACTACAATCATTTCAGTCCAGTAGCCAGATCTCATCACACCGTCGTGCAACATCTCACGCTATGAATTTCTAAATCGAGAAGAGTGATTCTGCATATAATACCCATCAATTGTGCGGCTCCTCTGTGAAGGCTGGCAGAATTTTCTTACTGAGGACGGGAACTGGCCTGAAACAGAGGGCTCGAGAATCTGAGAGACGTAGCATTGTCGTGCCCACTGCCCTACGGTCGTACTCTCTGCGCATCACTCACATAACCAATAGTAGTACTCGGGATGCAACTGAAGTAATCGAAGAAGAAGAAAACTTCGTGGTGCGCATAAATAGCACCTTCATTCTGCATGCAGAAAACTGGCTCCATAAAAACACCGATCGTTGCTTAACAGCTACCCAACCTAGCCAACCCCAGTGGTACGCCACTGACCCCTATCGCTCACACATTTCACTGGCCTCATCCTATCCACCTGAACCCTCTCTCTGAGCAAAACTACACTGTTTACAGATGTTCGCCGAACCTCGACACTCTTCCAATGGTGCGTCACTTTACGAGCTCCAAGCTCGTGGCCTGCATGTGGTGTATCAGAGCTGCATCCATCCTAAACCTAAATGCAGAGCCACGTGGGTTCAATACCCAGTGGGTAATAATTGGGGAGACGAAGTATTTTAATCGACGTGAAACTAAATTTAAAATCGAAATTATCATACTCTCCGTAGCAAAAGGAGCCTAACCATAGAGAAAAGCGAGCTCCCAACACTTTTGGAGCCATGATTTACGTATGTATTAAACCAACCCACTCTACCCACCCTTCCCTGGATACTGCATATGGTTTGCATATCTCTGCAATTTTGAGTTGTCTTGGGCCTGCCCTTCTGCCTTGAATCTCCACCGGAATTCAGTGATAGCGCTGCAGATACATAAAAAAAAAAAAAAAAGAAAGAAAAAAAAAAAAAAAATAAATTAGTGCACTCCCACGGGCAGTGAAAATTGAGGTGGTGCAGTAGATAGGTGACTAGCAATCCGATTAATTTACTCTTTTTGCTGTTGGATTTTCTTTTCTTGGAAGTCCATTTAGCAGTTGTTTAGATTCGAGTATTAGACTAACGCAGGAAAGATGTTATTTGGATCGAAGCTCGACAATGAGGTGTATGAACCTTGGAAGGAATACTACATGAACTACACTTCCCTCAAGAAGTTGCTTAAGGAAGGTGTAATTCTCAAAAATAGCTGGACCGAAAAGGACGAACAGAACTTCGTATCGGCATTGGACGCTGACTTGGACAAGGTATACACATTCCAGCTGCAGAAGTATGACCAATTGAACGATATCTTGGAAGGCTTGCAAATCCAAACTGAAACAGCCCTGCAACAGTTTGATGAGAAGAAATTTTCGGTCAAGTTGGATGAGACCTTGGCGGTTGCACAGGAATTGGAGCACTTCCAGAGATTGAATTACACTGGTTTCACCAAGATTGTCAAGAAGCACGACAGAATCCACCCGGAGTTCAGTGTCAAGCCATTGTTGAACGTTAGGTTGAAGAACTTGCCCTACCACAATGAGGACTACAGTCCCTTGTTGTACAAGATCTCCGCTTTGTTTCAATTTTTAAGAGACAATTACAAGGTGGACCAAAGCTTGAGTAAGTTATCGTCATTCCACGAGGATATCACCAAGCAAGAGTTTGAGCTGTTCAAATTTTGGATCCACAAGGACAACTTGATGGAAGTCAAGACAAACATCTTGAGACACTTACCGGTTTTGGTGTATAGAAAGGATACAAAGCAGCATCAGACCATGGAAGAATTAATGAACAATGATTCCGATGACGATGAAAACGAAGATGAGGACTACAACAACCCAATTATCAACTGTTTATATTTCGATTCTCCATCGTTCGAGCTTTATAACGACAAGTTAATCAAGGCAAACAATTCCTCTTCCCTTCGTATTAAGTGGGTCGGTAAGCTTCTTGATAAGCCAAAGATCATCATTGAAAAGAAGGTCTTTGACCAGACTAGCCAGGACTTTAATGTTGGTGAAAAGTTAAGCATCAAGGAGAAGTACTTGGACTCTTTCGTTCAAGGTGATTTTGACTCGACCAAGTTCGTTAAGAAGATGAATAAGAGAGGGTCCAGTAAGGAAGAAATCGAAAGTTTTGAAAAAGTTGTCAATAACTTGGAAAGTTTCATAAAGGACCACGACTTACAGCCATGCGTTCGTTCTACCTACAAAAGAACTGCGTTCCAGATTCCAGGAGATGACAAGGTTAGAATTGTTATTGACTCAGATTTGACTTTCATCAGAGAAGATGCTTTTGACCATGAAAGACCTATTAGAGACCCTTCCAAGTGGCACAGAACAGATATTGACTCCAAGATCAACAATCCATTTAGTTTGTTAAGAAAGGGCGAATACCTGAAGTTCCCATATTCAGTTATGGAAATTAAGATCAAAAAGAATAACAATAAGCAAAGAAGTCATTGGATTAACGAATTGGTCTCTTCGCATTTGGTCAAGGAAATCCCTAACTTCTCAAAGTTTATTCAAGGTATAGCGTCATTATTTTTGGAAGATGATAAGTTGGATAATATCCCATTATGGTTCCACGACTTGGAAGGTGACATCAAGGTAGATCCCGAACAAGCTTATATTGATAGTAAGAATGTTAAAAAACATAACGATGAAGACAACTTATTGAAATTTAAGACTATGATCAGTAACAGCGCCAGTGCTGCAACGTTCAGCCCAAGGAGTAAATCATTTTCTGGATCATTGCTTCCACAAGGAACACCTCCAATTAGCGAATTGAAGCTTTCAGAGGTTGAAGGTCAAATTGTACCTGAAGAAGGAAGATCACCACCAACAGGTGCTGCTAATCCAGCATCATCAAGATTAGACGAAAGCTCTGATGAGGACGAAGACGACGAAGAGGAATTGCCTCCACTTACTCCACAGCACTTTATAAATAAGATTACTGGAGGAAGAGATGCAGTAGCCAAACTTATTGATGTTGACTCTGAAGAAGAAGAGATCCAGTTACCAGAAGGTGTCAGCAAGCCAGACTCCTACATCAAGAATGCAGGACCATTGAAGATTGAACCAAAGGTTTGGATGGCCAATGAAAGAACATTTAACAGATGGTTACATGTTACTACTTTGCTCTCAAGTTTGACTTTTGTTGTGTATTCATCAGCCAAGAAATCTAATTCTTTCCAAGTTGCTGAAGGATTGGCTTACTTCTACTTTGCCTTAACATTGTTCTCTGGTGTCTGGGGCTACTACACCTTCAATAAAAGAAGAGAGATTATTATTGAAAGGTCTGAAAAGCATCTTGATAACATTGTTGGTCCCTTGATTATTTCCATTGGATTAATCTTAGCGTTAGTAATTAATTTTATCTTTGGATTTAAGCATTTGGCTCAGAAGCAGAAGGTTAACAATTTCACCGTTGCTGGTTTGAATGATACATTTTACGCTGAGCATCCATTCCATAAGGCTGTTCATGAATTTGTATTCAGACTTGTGGGGTACTAACCAACAACTAAATACATAAATAAATAAATAGATAAGAAAAGAAAAACCTACTTAATAAACACCGACTATCTGAAGAAAATGCACTAGACCAAGAACGATACCTTCCCTCATCGACCCGCTTCTCTTACTCTGCCGTACTTCTCCCTCTTGTCGGAGTCTCTGCTCATGTAGCTCTCGTACCAAGCAAAGTACCTGTGTACCAATCACGTGACCACATATGAAAATCAAAATAGTGCTGGAAAGTAGAAAGGGCACAGTCCAAGGCAACCTGACTTCGTTTTGCTTCAAGGTCTCAAGATGGATTTGAATAATCCCATTTTCTTCAAGGAAAGAGGCAATAGCTTCCAAAGAAGTGGTTTTCGGACCGAAAATAGGCGCAAAACGAGAAAAACTAGTAGCTCTACTGTAGAAGATAGTCCTGTGGGTGAAACTCATCAAACAGTGACAGGTTCAAGTTATAACCATATAATGTTTGAGAAGGTGACCATATTACTAACGCAGTTGCTTGTATTGATATCATCAGTTGCTAGCTTTGGAAAAAAGATATACCAGGAGAGATTTGTAGGAGAGAACACTGTTGCAATAGAGAGTGGTGGATCTGGAACTTACACAGCTAACACGAAGAAGGGAAAAGAAGCTGGAGCCAAAGTTTCTGCTGAAAAACATTCCAATCTGGCTAAATATGTAACAAATCCAGTAGATGATGAAAGAATGTCTACTAAATTATATAACGATAGTCCTTCATTGGACTTGATTTCGATCTTATGTCCAGATCTCAATGCTTCGGACTCGGAGGAAAGTGAGTCCGATGGTAAACAATACGGAACTAGAATCAAGTTGGTGAGGAAAAGAAGGACTACAGAAGTAATAACCAACGAGTCTATAGTTGAAGATATTCTTTCTCAGCAACCAAAAACTCCTTCTCCACGCTCTTCACTCACTACTTCTTCTGTTGATTCCTCAATCGTATTCGATACCAGCAGCATCTACCCTTCAACTCCTAGCAAAAGGTCAGCGCAGCTCCAACCCCAGCAACAACCACAATCTCCGGTCCAAAGTCCAAATTCATATGATGCTGCAGTGGCTCGATACTACCTTCCTAGTATTCCACCAAAACATCACTCCCTCGTAGATTCCCTCTTGTCTTCGTTCAAGCCAACGGAAAACTGGCTCTTTGACTTGAAGCGGAAACAAGAGCTCATCACTAAGGAAAGAATATCGTCCACGTCTCTCATAGAGCCACTAACTGTGGAGCAGCTAGCTAAAATAAAGAAAGTGTGGAACTCGTCCAACCTCTCGATTGTTGTCTCGTCAGCATTCCAGATTGATATTACATGTAGAGACCTTCAGACCCTTTGCGATGGGCTGTGGCTCAATGACAATGTAATTGACTTCTACCTGAGTCTCATCACGAATGATAAGCCTTCAGTATTCTGCTGGACAACTCATTTCTTCACAACCTTACAGTCCAAGGGATACACTGGAGTTGCACGCTGGGCCAAGCGTAAGAAGTTGGATGTGACTCAAATGGAATTAGTATTGGTGCCTATAAATATAATGGGAACGCACTGGGCTTTGGCCGCAGTTGATAATAAGCTAAAAGAATTCCAATACTACGACTCCCTCTCATCCCTGGGTAACTTGAAAGCGCTTCAAATCTTGAAAACGTACATGCAAGAAGAGGGTAAAAGATTAAACTCATCCATCGACTTCAATGAATATAAACTTGTCCCGCTTATGGACTCTCCTCAACAGCTGAATGGGTACGATTGTGGAGTGTTTACCTGTACTTCTGCATTTTTCGTTTCCGGGCGAAAGCCATTAAATTTTAGTCAAAAGGACATGAAACTTTTAAGAAGAAAGATGGCATATGAGATCCTTACAAAAGAATTATTATAAACATGAATTGACGACACTAAATAACACATAGAAATACTAATTACAAGCATTAAACAAAAAATTTCCTAATAGTAGCATCTTAAAGCTGTTAAAGCACAAATTTCTAAAGATATACCAGCAGGTCCCTAATATCAGAGCCCAATCTTTGACCACATTCCGTCACTTTTCTTAGTTACACCGATATCCTTTATGCAAGATTCATAATTGATGATATTTTCAGTGGAGGCTGAAATTTTATCGTGGACATACTCCAATCTATTCTTTAGCAACTTCGCATCGCTGAGATGCGATATCTTGCTAATTTCATCTTCCAATTTAGCAATCTTGTTATTTTCAATTTGGATCAAATCGGCAAAATAGTCACTTTCGTAGATCTTGAAGATATTATCATCGTAAACTAAGTTTTTGAAAGCTTCTCTATACAAAGGTCTACCCGTTGAAATTGTGCTCAAGATTCCCTTATCTCTCGCCAAAGATATAAGATCATGCTTTTCTAAGGTTGATAAAGTTGATAAAGTGTCTTTATTGGATTTGAAAAGTGGATTCTTTGTAAGTTCCGTATAGTCAATTTTATCTTTCAGACATAAAATTTTCATGATTGCCCAAACTTGAGCTGGCAGCCAGTTATCTTCGGAGGCTGCGGTACTTTTAATGCTCTTGTTAAGGAAAAATGTTGTAATTTGTTCTGCTGCCTGATTTACCATCTCATCAAGAGCCTCATCAGGAGATTCGCCTGATTTCACACGTCTAATGAATGCTTGTAAGTCAAGCATTCTACCGCCTATTGGTTCTAAGCACATATCAATATTTCCACTTCTACTATAGTTCGTACCATTCAATTGGTTCAACACGTATTGCTTGGAAGACTTAGCAGTTGCATCCGATAATCCAATGGTTTTGAAAACCTGGTTGGGCAAGGAATCAGTCAAATGTTGTACACTTCCGACGTCGTGTGTAATATAAATAACATGTGCAATATTCGATTGTACAACTTGAGAAGTCCAATCAGCAATCATTTTATAAATGAAGTCTTGATTGCTATCCGACTTAAGCAAAAATTTATTAATAACAATAATCGGTTTACATTCTGGATGTTGCTGTAAGTACTGATCTTCCTTTAAAAGCTCATCCTCAAGAAGAGGCGAAGTATCATCATCGGCTTCTGGCTTCTTACCGTCCCTTTCTTTTCTTCTTTGCTTTCTCAAAACAGCCTTCTTGTACGTGGAGTAATCTTCTAATGCTACCTTCCTTAAGGCTTGGGTCGTTAACAGGAACATGTTTTTCAATTGAGTTTCCTTTGATTCACTTAATCCAGACTTTTGACCGGTAATACCCTGGACACCCAAGTCGATGAACTGCAGAATAGAGTTCGTCCAAGTAAACAAAGGGAAGTAACCCAACTGATGAGCAGTTGCCTGCAACATTGCATTATCAGATCTAGCCTTGACAAGATTATCACAATCAATGTAAAGGATCTTCTTTTTCAATTTTTCATCTGGTAGCAAGGTATGGTCTAAGACAAACTCTTGTTTCCCAGAGCCCTTTGGCCCCTTGACAACGATAAATGTATTAATATTTTCATAAATCCATAGTTTCAATTGTTTTACCTTTTCAAATCTTTCCATCCAGAGTATATTTGGATGCGCTGAATCATCATCGGAATCATCATCATCATCATCAAAGTCCGTACCATTAAATTGGTTACCATCTTTCAATGCTAGACTGAAATTTCTCTGTAACAATTCTTTGGATTTCTCACAGTTGGCATTTACCCTGTCATCTATATAGTCATAACCACTTCCTAACCATGACACAATACTTTTGTATGGCATGTAAACATACTTGAAGTATCTGTTGTCTTTGTAAGTCTCAATAGAGTATTTATGGGTAACCTTCTGTTGAATGAACCATTCTCTGATGGGATCGAACACTAAAACGGCTAAAGTGGTCAAAAGGGCTAAAATGGCTGGAACAGAAATTCTTTGATGATTAACAATAAAATCAGTAAGATAGTTCATTTTCTTCAACTGTTCATATTGTAAGTGCAATGAAGTTTTGCCCTTGTTCAACTTGATTCCCGTTATACAGTTCTTAGCGGAAATGGCCGATCTGAAATTTCTGAACAAAATAATTGCATAAGACTGAGTGCTGGTCGGAGGGAGAATATCTACGATTAAACCGTATCTTCTGAAAAGAAAATACAACTCTTCCTCAGTCAAAGGTTCCCCTTCAAATTTGACCTTCAATCTGGGACTAGGGTATCTTCTCAAATCCTCAATCCATGGGGTACCCTTGACTTGGAAGCACTTAGGGTAATAATCCACCAACTTATTTAACAACTTATATTGGTAGCCCTCCGTCAGCTCATTTTTCTTGAAGTTATCGCAGATCTGGTTAATCAATTCCTTTGGTGTGGAGTCATGTGGAACCTGGAACTTTACAAAAGCTCCTCCGTCCCTCTTAATGGGGATGAAGTCAATGATCTTCGTTTCAGGAGAGAGAGGGCTTTCAGAAGTATTAGCTAGTTTCATCACCCTTGCCTTTATGGTGGAATCTTCATAGTAATGCTGGAACCGACTAAACCAGTAAAAGTAGTGCTTTAGCGAGTATTTGGAAAGAGCCAAAGGGTAGATCTGGTCAAAGTATATGATCACCTCTTCACGGTCCTTAACGTCAATTACACCGGTAGAGGAAGCAGAAATATCAGTTTCATTCTTGTCTTCACTTTTCAACTCCTCTACATCGCTTGAAAACAATCTTTTCAGTGTTAAAAGTGGGGGGATTCTGTTCAAGGGCCTTGTCAAGAGGTTTGACTTTGATCTTATCGCGAGAAGTGGCCTAACCCCAGCTCTCACGAAAGATCCGACATTGGGTCTAACAGATAAGCCAATTGTCCGTATCATAATCCATGTGGTATCAGTGATAGTTCTGATACAGTATTATAAGACGTTATAGGAATGAGAAACAGTCAATGTAAGAGAAGTAAGAGAAAGCAAGTTGCCACTAGGACTTTTCTAAAGGGAGCAGGAACGGCGAAAGCACTGGTTGCTATAATCATATTCCTGCATGTAGCACGGCTTTACGAAGATGGGGCATGATGCTTAGCGCTGAAGCTTAATGTTGGTGTCAAGGTATAGGTTGCTCTTGCAGAGGATATGAAGGACTTGGAGAATGGAGTGTGGATCTAGTTGCATCTAGTTCAACGCTGCATAGGGCTTTTCGAAGAAGATTTAGCGCTTTTTGTGGGGGTTATTTTTGGGGTTCCCACCCTACCCTTTCTCTCTCAGTCTTCCATGCTCTCACCTCTCTCAAATCTATTCACTATTGTTGCGGAAGGTACTGACGATACTGGAAATAGTTTTACTTACATTTGTTTACATTTGTTTGCTGATACTGGCCGTACCAGTAGTTCCCCATAAAACATGCCCATGGACAAACTAGTTACAGCATATTAATCTTGGCCTCGCTTTGAATCATTGCGCCACGGAAAGTCACAAAGATCTTCGAAGAGGTCATCGGAATACAAACTATGAATTAGTTGCATTTAAAGAAAAGAAAATCAAGGTTTTTATGGGAATTTTCCATAGGTCAGAGAAAATACATGAAACTAGACTATTCTGGATATCGTATATTAGATAGTTACCAAAACATTGATACTTTCCACTGAAGAAGAAGAGTGTTAGTTGAACATTTTCTGTTTTTTTTTTTTCTTTCATCTTCGTACCGACTTCTGGTCGTGCGCGGACGAATCCGGGTTACGCATATGCTTAGGGTTGCAGATGAGCAGGCTGATAGTGGAGCAAATGGTGAAGAGTCCTGGCTACACTGTATTGATCCTAGGTGTTTCGTATTCCCTTAAATTCCATTGTATCTCGAGTATTAGCATACAGAATGGACTAACTAAAAAAATTATGTACACTTTCCAGAATTAACATTCCATAAATAACAACTATCTATCCAGTAAAAACAGCCCAACGACGAAGCTCAGCAGCCAAGTGAATGAGGCATGTAGCCTAGCTAAGATTCTTCTCTCCCGTTCCTTCCCTCCATTATTAATCGATGTTAGATGGTGGTATTTCTGCCAACTCAGGGAAGAAGTCGCTTGTTCTCAATGGCCTCACACTTCCCTTATCGTCCACTGGAGAGTCCAACTTCTTCCCGTTCTTGTAGTTCTTTCTTATAAATTCTCTCATAGCACTTAGCGCAGCTTCTCTAGAAAGCTCTTTCAAATCCAGTCCCAGCATACCCTGGCTGTGATTCACAATATAATCTAGATTGAATTCTACTGGGTCCAACTCAGTACTCGATAAGATCTTGTTCAAAATAGATCTTCTCTGTTGGCTATTGGGCTTTCCAATGGCAAACTTCTTTGGCAATCTTCTTAAAAAGGCGCTGTCAATGTCATTTTGTCTGTTAGTGGCACCCATAACCATGATTTGTCCGTTGCTAACCAATCCGTCCCATAAAGTCATAAATTCAGCTTTAAGCATTGAACTCACTTCGTGGTCAGTTGAGGATCTATCTCTGAGAAACGAATCTATTTCGTCGATAAATATAATACATGGCTGCAATTTATTGGCCAAAGAGAAGATTGCATCAACTATTTTATTCAGCTCTCCGTACCATTTATCCATTATAGTTGACATTCTGATCAGAAGGAAAAATGCACCACTTTCTTTAGCGATTGCCTTAGCAAGCATAGTCTTCCCACATCCTGGGGGGCCATGGAACAACACACCCTTAGGAGATTGAATCAACAGCAGGTGCGTGGCGAAAATATGAGGTTCTGTCAAGGGGAGAATTACCAGTTCTCTTAAGTCTTCAATAATCAGCTGCAATCCACCAATATCGTCAAAGGTAACAGATATATCCTCGGGTATAATTAATGAGTTTAGCAAGTTCTTCTCATATTCATCGAATGTTAAATTCTGTAGATTTGGATTAGACGATTGTATTTTCTTTAATATATTGGACAGCTTTTTCTTAGACTCTCTAGCTTTGATAGTATTTTCATTTCCTGGTGAAGATTCATTGAGGAGGTGGTTCACCAAATAGTACATAGAAAGACCTGCACCAGTGAGGAAGAACAAGTCTCCCAAGAGCTTGAGATCAACCTTAAATTTGCCTAAATCGATTTTTAGCTTGTTCATGGCTCTTTTGAGTACAAGCAAGAAACTTCTTGTAGTATCTAGGCGTTTGGAAGCAATGTGGAGCTGTTCTTTTTCATGTTTTGGAGTTTCGGGTTTCTTGGATTTTGGCTTATGAAAATGCACGTACTGCATATAATACAGTGCCACTGATTTAGGGGACTGGGTGAGCTTGGAGGTGTGGGGGTTATGAACAGGAACGGTGAAGAAGGATAGCAAGTCATGTTAGTTGTGTGTTGAGTGAGTTGCGTAGGGGTAAAACCAATGTCTCTTGCATTCGAAGGATAGCTCAATGTATCTTGATCCGTGCTTTTATTTTTCGAATCAAATGAATAAAATGAACAGTGTAATAAATTTTTCGAATCCTTCGGCTAAGTGAACGGTGTAGCGCATGCTGGTGCTGGCGTAATGAATGATATACATTCTCAGATACCAATTCTTCGTTCTTACTTCGCTTGAAAATGAGCGTTTCAGGTGAAGAGATTCTATGTATCTAGATGCAGCACTAAGCACCTGATATTTTTAGCAGTTGATTGTGTTCTTCCTGCTCAATAGTAGAGAGATCAATAAAGCCAAATAGATGGAGGAGAGAAGAACAACCAATACACCAAATTTATGTCCTATTTTTAGTCTTTTGGCAGTTTTTATTTCGAAGCTCCACTACTACTTCTAAATTCTACAGTATAACACACTAAAAATGCGAATAGAATCTACATTCAACACCGCTGTATACATTGTGTTCGCCTCGCTCTGTTGCCCTATGGTTCTCCATTTGCAGCCATTTTCGTTTTTCTGTCCTACCAAAATTTCCCGTTCCATCACTATACGATTATATGCAGTACAAGATGAGATGCAGATATAAGACCGATGAGATGATGAAAGATTCAGCTTTAGCACAGGTGAAGTTGTAGTAATAGTAGTAATAGTCAGTTGAAAAGCTCAAGCCTAAACGTATTTGAAAATTCGTCATGTCCAACGAAGAAGAGCCTCATGGCATCAGATTACCTACTTCATTATTAGACCAAATTCAGCAGAAAGAAGACAAAGGTGACTATAAGGAAGACAATTCACGATTCACCAAGTTTGACTCAAGCAATAAGAAGAGGAAGCAAGGGCCAGTTGTCTCGAGAAAAGAAAAGCGTCAACAGGAAAGAGAATTAAAGAAGCAGAAGAGGTCAAAGAAGCAGCAGAAGGCAAAAGATGTAGCCCTCAGCAAGAGAGACGTAGATAGTAAGACCAAGAAGAGTAACAGCAAAAAGAGCAAGAAGCTGGACAAGAAGAAAGAAGACAAAGATACCGGAAAGCATGATGTTTCGCAAGGACTTAATGAAGATGCATATGATTCAAATGAAGATCCAATGGAAGAACTTCGCAGGATAAAACAGCTTAAGTCGAAGACCAAGAAGGGCTCTAGCGACCTGGGGATACGAATTGTGAAGGAGGATGATTTGAAAGACGATTCATTCGATGAAGATGATTCGTTTGGCGAAGGGGAATTTTACTCTGATAATAATGAAATTGTAGATGAAGATGAAAACCTTGGAGATGAGGTTGACGACAATCTTGATTATGACGATGACGATGAGGAAGATCCAATGGAACAACTTCGTAAACTCAAGGCAAACAGCAAGAAGAAAAATGTAGTGCAAGAGATAAGAATTGTTAGGGAAGACGACTTAGCTGACGACTCTTTCGACAGCGATGAGCTCAACGAAGAAGAGGATGTAAGTGAAGATCCAATGGAACAACTTAGAAAACTTAAAGAACGTCTGAAGCTGAAAAATGTGTCTGCTTCTGATGTTAGAATTGTAAAAGAAGATGACATGGAAGAAGATGATTCTTTCGATGAAGATGACTTCGGACAGAGCGAAGAGCTCGAAGAAGAAGAAGAAGAAGAAGAAGAAGAAGAAGAAGAAGAAGTTATACAAGAGCCTAAAGAAGCCAAGTCTATAAAGCCAGTAAAGGAAAAAAAGGAAAAGAAGCCAAAGAAAGACTCTGCGCATGACATATTGATTTCAAGTGGTCAACTTGAATTAATGAAGAGAGATGAAGATGATATGGCTTACTATGCCAAAAAATTAGGATTAAAGAATGGTAAGAAAGCTAAGTTATCCAAACAAGGTGATGATGATATGATTGGTGGCCTTTTGGATGGCTTAGACTTCTTAAATGACTCCTACGAGGAAGAAAAGAATGATCTGAGTGAAGAAGAAGAGGAAGAAGAAGAAGAAGAAGTTTCTCTGCACGAGCAAGATGTAGAAGATGTGAAAGAAGGAGAAGACAACTCGGGCTATGTTTCCTTTGATGAAGGTGACTTTGATGAAGATGAACTTAGAGAACTTCGTGAAATGGAAGAATTAGAAAACTCTTCCAATGATGAACAAGATGATGGTGAGACGCATATGGTTTCTGCCAAGGAAAATCCTTATATGGCACCTGAGACCTCAACTTCTGGTGGTTACATCCCCCCTGCATTACGTAGAAAGATGGCTCTCGAATCCAATGATGTTTCTGAAGAAACCCTTGATCTTCAGAGGTCTATCAAACGTCAATTGAACAAGCTCTCTGAAGCTAACATAACATCTATTGTAAATGAAGTGAACCAGTTGTATCTTCATAACCCAAGACAATTGGTGACAGAAAATTTAACTACCATTATCATGGACTCAATTCAACAACAAGGTAGACTTTTAGATACCTTTGTGTACCTTCACGCATGCTTGGTAGTGGCGATCCATAGGTTGCAGGGCGTTGAGTTTGGTGCATATTTCATCCAGACATTAATTGAAAAAGTGGACACTCATCTAAAAGATCTCTCTGGTAATAATAAGGAGATTTCGAATTTAATTTCCCTTTTGTCTTCAGTTTATACCTTTCAACTCATTTCATCCAGGTTACTTTATGACTTAATTAAAGAACTTATCAATGATCTTAACGAGTCTAATGCTGAATTGTTATTAAGATTGATTCAGAATTCTGGTAATCAAATGAGATCAGATGATCCACAATCTTTAAAAGAAATAATATTGCTTGTCAATAAAAAATCTAGTTCTGGCTCTTTTCAGTCAAACCCTAGAACTCAATTCCTTATCGAGACGATTACATCCTTGAAGAACAATAAATTAAAGGTACACAATGAAGGCAGCCAACAACTAATTATTAGAATGAAAAGAGTTTTAGGAAGTTCACTTAACAGTAAAAACAATGACCCCTTACAAGTATCTTTAGAAGATATCAGAAACGTCGAAGAAAGAGGAAAATGGTGGCTTGTTGGTTCAGCTTGGAAGGGTTATGATAATGAAAATAATCCTGTTTCGTTAAATGGAGATGGTTTAGACTTTGATACCCAGGTCTTGAATGATATTTTAGATAATGCAGAGCCAAACTGGGTGGAATTGGCAAGGTCACAAAGAATGAACACTGACATTAGAAGGGCAATTTTCATCTCAATAATGTCTGCTAATGACTACATAGATGCAATGACAAAATTAGATAAATTGGCTTTGAAAAGATCCCAAGAAAGAGAAATCCCAAGAATAATATTGCATTGCACAGGCATAGAGCCAATTTGGAACCCATACTACGGTGTTTTAGCTAGTAAGTTGTGTGACTCTCATTCGTATAGAAAGACATTCCAGTTCATGTTATGGGACTTACTAAAGGAATTCGAAGGTGCCGATAGAAATGGAGGAAGCGATGATGAGGAAGAGGTAGAGGATTTCTTAGGCTTTGATTCTAACAGTGATGACATTGATGATGAAACTAAGTTAAAGAAAATTCTTAATCTTGGTAGATTCTTCGGCTATTTACTCGCAGAAGGTTGTTTGCCTTTAAACATACTCAGGACTGTAAACTTTTTGACTGCAAATGGTGACACATTACTTTTCCTGGAAATTCTTTTCATTACATTCTTGGACAACATTGCAAAGAAGTCACAAATAAATTCAGTTGGTGCCGGAACTAAGACGTCTATTAAACCTAAGATGTTTGATGTAAAGTTTGAACCAAATGTTATGATAGAAAGAGTCGGCAAGGCACAAGAACAACCTGTATTATTGAAAGGAATAGAATATTTTCTCAGTACTAAAGTAAAGAAAAGTGCTTTTATTACTGGAAGGAGGCAAAGAGATAGAATAGAATGGGGCATTTCGACAATGAGTGAACTTATTGACAACTTACTTAAAAACTAATTCCTCCAAAGGTAATAGAATAGAAGCAATTCCTACCAAAAAGATCAATTCCCTCCAAGGTAATAGGATGAAACAATAGTAATCAAAAGAATCAATTTGACTATAACTCCGATTTTTGTAAGAGTGAACCTTAAATTTTAGGTATTAATGCAAGACCGGCACCTCCATTGGTTGAGGTACCTGTGCATTTTACGAAGGAGTGAGAACTAAAAATGATAGAACGAGCTTCACCCAGAATGCAACAAAGTTTAGAGCGCTTTATTTAAGAATTGTACTGATACAAGAATACTCGTGAATCTAATGTAAGAAGCCACGATCAATTCATGGTTTGATAGCACAATGCCCGAGAACAGTAAATACTATCTGTTACCTCTTTATTGATGACTTGAGTTGCAAATTCCCCATCAACCACGTAGTAGAGCCTTTGGATTGTTCTCGATATGTACATATCCCTATGGGGAATGCTAAATTTAAAACAGTACACAGCAGAGAGGAGACAACTTTAAAGCTAAACTAGAAATATATATACTAAATCAAGTAAGAAACCTTCGAAAAGTTTCGGTTTCAGCCCATTGTGGTTTAATGCTTGTAGGGATCTACTTTGCCGCTTGACCAGATGACCAGATGCTATTGACATAAACTGACCTGCGTTTTAAGCCTAAAGGTGCATCAAACGAAATGGTATAAATAGAGTTACATTCTTCACACGAGTCATGTAATATCTAAGATAATTGTATATATAGGGACTGCCTTCATCTGTTGATATCAATCGCTTTTCTAAAACAGATACTACCTTATTAAACTTCTTGTTTGACGCTGAAATGAAATTATTTACTTTGGTGTTCTATTCCTTCCTCATAAGGTGTGTGTTTGCAGCACCCATGATTAATCCTCGTGCGTCATTGACCTTACCAGCCGATGATCCTTTCTATAGTCCTCCTAGTGGCTACGAAAACGAAGAACTAGGTGCAATATTGAGAGTTAGGCAACTTGACCCTTCCACTGTCGGATTAATCGATTTTTCGGTAAATGTAAAGGAAATTTATCAACTTCTTGTTCATTCTCAGGATACACACAACCAGTCCAATGCAATTGTGACAACAGTTTTCGTTCCATATAATGCAGACCCTGATAAGTTAGTATCATATCACATGGCAGAAGATACTGCTTCTATTAATTGTGCTCCATCATATGCCATGCAATTAGACTCGGATATTTTAAGTTGGATTACACCCCAGGTTGAATTGTTACTTGTTGTACCACCTTTACAAGAAGGATACATTGTAATAGTCCCAGATCATGAGGGTCCAAAATCTACGTATGCTGCTGGTTATCAAGCTGGTCATGCTATATTGAATTCGATTAGAGCAACAATAAATTTAGGGACTGAAATCGGTATTAGTCAAAATCCTGATGTAGCATTGTGGGGATATTCCGGTGGAGCATTTTCTACTTCGTGGGCAGCATCTTTGGCGCCTACCTATGCACCAGAATTAAATATAATTGGTGCTGCCATGGGTGGGGTTCCTGTGAGCCTTCAGCACTTGGCAATACATTGTATGGGTAACTTGTTCTCAGGGTTCATGTTTGCAGCCATCCTTGCACTTTCTCACGAATACCCAGAACTTGCTGAGGAGCTTCCAAAATTAATCATTCCAGAGAAACTCGATTATTTGTATACAGCTCAGGATCACTGTCTCGTTGAGACCATCGCTTTCTTTGCCTACGCAACTTGGGATCAATATTGCATTGACGGGGTTGGAATTTTAGACAATCCAGTAGTAAAGAGTGTCTTAGATCAAAATAACTTACTAACCAGTGGATTACTTCCAAACTGCCCTTTCATTATATATTCGAGTACACATGATGAAGTAGTTCCAATTGAAGATACAAATGAATTGGTGGAATATTGGTGTTCTCAGGGCATAAATGTTGAACTTAGAAGAGATGTCTTTTCTGGTCATGTTATAACTGCAATTGATGGAACTGGTTTAGCTTTCAACTTTATTAAGGATAGGTTCAATAATGTCGAACTCAACCCCACATGTCAAAACTCTACTATTAGTTTTGACTTATTAAACGAAGGTAGTCTTGCTGGCTTCGGCGACATTGCCGTGGATGATATTGAATGGCTTTTTGGAGGCGACATAGGTCCTTCTTCGCCATCTTTAAACTCTAGCTCTTCATCTCCAGGTTCACCTGCTGGTAAGCTGGGTATTATTGATGCTGCTGTCAACTATATTCTGCAAATCATTGCTTCTGTAACAACTCCAGACGACCCTGACAATGTAACAACAAATCAGATTTATGACTTATTGGCAAGCTACATTACAACAATCGCGAACAGTGTCTCTTCTGTGACCGATTTTATTTCTAATATTTTTGGTTTTGGTTCCAGTGATTCTGCATTATCCAATAATTCAACTGGTTCCCTGGCTGGTAGTATTGTTTCTTCGTTATTATCTACGGCAGGAAGCCTCATTTCTGGTCCTTCCAGTAATTCTACGACTGATGGCTCATCCTCTTCAAGCGGTGGAAGTTTGATATCATCACTCGTATCAACAGGGCAGAGCTTAGCTTCTGACCTTTTCAGTAACTCTACAACTGATTCTAGTTCTCTGGGTGGTGGAGGCTTATTATCATCACTTTTGTCAACAGGAACAGGAATTGTATCCAGCCTTTTGAGTGGTTCTACTTAGTCGAGTATTGTTCAGCAGCAACATACCCATGGAAATGTATAATACAATGGCAGTTCAACTGCAAGCAAATGACATAAAAATCACTAATTAAGAATAGTTTAATTCAAAAGTCGAATGATATAAATGTAGGAAACTTTTAGCTTCTTCTAAGAATTCCAATTAGGCTGTGTAATTAGATCGAAAGTACAAGGAGACGAAAGATTAAGCTTTTCACTATAGTTCCATTTAGGAAATTCAATTCGTATCGAGTAAGCTCTTAAAGTATTAGATTTGTAAGAGTCAATTCGAAACTGCATTCAAGAATTTCAATAGACCTTTGCTAGTAAAATTTGGTCGAAATTTATCAAAGTCTGGGGTTTCAATCGCACGTTTACATTATTATATCCTTTCCCAGCATATTTTCAGACTCCGAGCCTAAACCTTAAAGTTTAAATTTAAAGAATTACTGCAAAGGGAATAAAATAGAATTCTATGAAGCAAAAGAATATTTACTTTTCAACAAGTTTACCTAGGAAGTAAGCGATATCCAAGTAAATTCTAAGTTGCACCATATGATTTCATATCTTAATCATTATATATTGGAATAAGATTTCCACACATTGAACTGTGCAAACAGAAACTACTCTTTGACTCTTCAGCAATAAAAATACCCCGGATTTCGCTTAATAAATTGATTGCAAATCTTTAAAGTGATGAACTTAGTTTATTTAATCCTAAGCACAATATTTGTAAGCGTTGGCTTAGCAGCGCCGCTAATTAATCCTCGTGCAGGTGTTACGTTACCGAGTGAAGATCCTTTCTATAGTCCTCCTAGTGGCTACGAAAACGAAGAGTTAGGAGCTATATTGAGAGTTAGGCAACTTAACGATTCTATTGGAGTAATCGAATTTGAATTAAATGTCCAAGCAACTTATCAAATTCTTGTTCATTCTCAGGATTCACACAACCGGTCCAATGCGATTGTCGCAACCGTTTTTGTTCCATATAATGCTGACCCTAATAAGCTAGTGTCGTATCAGATGGCGGAGGATACAGCTTCTCCCGACTGTGCACCATCGTATGCCATGCAATTAGACTCGGACATTTTAAGTTGGATTACGCCCCAGGTTGAATTGTTACTTGTTGTACCATTATTACAAGAAGGATACTACGTGGTAGTCCCAGATCATGAGGGTCCAAAAGCTACATATGTTGCGGGTTATCAAGCAGGTCATGCTGTATTGAATTCACTCCGAGGAGCAATAAACTTAGGGACTGAAATCGGTATTAATCAAAATCCTGAAATAGCATTGTGGGGATATTCCGGTGGAGCACTTGCTACGGCCTGGACTGCAGCTTTGCAGCCTACTTACGCTCCAGAATTAAATGTCATCGGAACTGCAATGGGTGGTGTTCCCGTGGATCTTGCAAGCACAGCAAAGCATTGTATGGGTAACTTATTCTCAGGTTTCATGTATGCAGCAATCCTTGGACTTAGCCACGAATACCCAGAACTTGCTGAAGAATTGCCAAGTTTAGTGGTCTCTGATAGATTTGAATATTTGAAGAAAGCTGAAGAAAATTGTCTTGTTGAGACTCTCGCTTACTTCGCCTACTCGCAATGGGGTCAATATAGTGTTGATGGGGTTGGAATATTAGATAATCCAGTAGTAAAGGATGTCATCAATCAAAATAATTTATTGAAGAGTGGTTTACTTCCCGATTGTCCTATCCTCATTTATTCCAGTGAAAGCGATGAAATTATTCCAATTGAAGATACAGATAGCTTATTTGAATTGTATTGTTCGAATGGTGTAAACGTTGAGTACAGAAAAGACGTATTTTCTGGTCATATTATAACTGCAATAGATGGAGTTGGCTTGGCTTTCAATTTTATTAGGGATAGGTTCAATAAAGTTGAACTCTACCCTACTTGTCAAAATTCCACCGTTGCATTAGACGCATTCAATGAAGGAGGTCTCGTTGGTTTGGGAGACATTCTTGTAGATGATGTTGAATGGCTCTTCGGAGGCAAAATAGGCCCTTCTTCGCCATATTCAAATACTACTTCTTCATCATCAGGATCGCCTGCGGGATCTCTGGGACTCATTGCAACCATTGTCAATTTTGCTCTGAAATTCATTTCAAACGCTATAACTCCAGATAATGCAGAGAACTTGACAGATCAAGAGATTTATGATATATTGGGAGGTTACATAACAACAGCCATTGGGGTTGTGACTTCCGCAACCGATTTTGTTTCAAGTATTTTCGGCTTTGGATCAAGTGACACCAGTTCATCTACAACTTCGTCCAATAGTACTGGTACTTCTCTGGGTGGAAGTTTACTTTCAACGTTATTATCTACAGGGGAAAGCTTAATTTCTGGCCTCCTGGGCAATTCGACGACTGAAGGCTCTGCTTCATCCTCACTGGGAGGTGGAATATTATCATCCTTATTATCATCAGGTACAAGTATATTGTCCAACTTACTCAGTAGCAAATGAGCACAAAAGTTTACATAGTTAAGTTAATTAGACATGCAGATTATGAATAGAACGATCCAACTTAAAGGAACTTCTCTTAACCACTCAATAGTGGTCATATTACTTTAAGGTTTGTGTTTTCGCTTTTTTACTTTGGTGACTTTAATTATTTCGGAAATGATTTGCAGCCTTTCATATTTTATTCTTTATTTATTGACTTGAAACCTTGCAGTGTAAAATTGCTTCTCGTTAGAGTAATTCGTACAATACCTCTAGGTTAACCTTTATCTCCGTTTCTGGCATGTTAGGAGGCTGCAACCGAATATGGGACCTTAGCCTGAACTTAAAAGTCTAAATATGTAGAAAATACTCTTTTCGGTATTCTGAAAACGCCAATATATATTCTCCTCCTCCAAAGAATACTTATACTACTAAATGTAAACTTCTATGTTCTACCATATGACTTATATAATCTGGTATAACATTCAAAAGCAATGATATTCAACCAAAAGACTACTCTGTCATTTGGAATACATAATCTCCACTGAACTGAGGCAAAATATAGGATTTAGAGATGAGGATTTCACATTTAATCATTGGCATATTCTTAAGATTAGTCTTTGCAGCTCCAACAATAAATCCCCGTGCTGGTTTGGTAGCACCAAGCGATGATCCCTTCTATACACCGCCCACTGGGTATGAGGATGCAGAATTGGGCTCTATTTTAAGAATTAGGAAACCTGAAAGTCCATTGGCGATTATTACTCTTGAATTGGATTTGCAAGAAGTATATCAAATACTTGTTCGTTCTGAAGATACTTTCCATCAACCCAATGCTGTTGTTGCAACAGTTTTAGTTCCATTCAATGCAGATCCTGGGAAATTAGTTTCATTTCACCTGGCAGAAGATACTGCTTCGCCTAACTGTGCACCATCTTATGCAATGCAAGTTGACTCACCTGCTCTGACTTGGATCACTCCTCAAGCGGAATTGGCGTTGATTATTCCACTCTTAGACGAAGGTTATTTTGTGATTGTTCCCGATTATGAGGGGCCAAAAGCAGCATTTATCGCTGGTTACCAAACTGGACACGCCGTGTTAAATTGTATAAGAGGTGCTTTAAATTTAGGGTCTCAGATAGGCCTCAATTCAGATGCTGAAGTTGTTCTCACAGGGTATTCCGGTGGAGGATTTGCGGTTGCTTGGGCTGCTGCTTTACATCCAACTTATGCGCCCGAGTTGAGCATCCTTGGTGGTGCTATGGGTGGAATCCCAGTGGAACCTTTAGAAACGGCCAAAAATACTATGGGTACATTATTCGCCGGGTTCATCGTCGCAGCAGTTTTAGGTCTTAGTCATGAGTATCCACAACTTGCTGAAGAACTCCCAAGTTTGCTTATTCCGGATCAACAAGAATACTTCTACAGTGCCCAAGATATATGTCTTGTTGAAATTCTTGCATTCTTTGCCTATGCAACGTGGGATCAATATTGCATTGAAGGAGACAATGTGTTGGATAACCCAGTGGTACAGAATATCACAAGTCAGAATAGTCTATTGGAGAATGGGTTACTTCCTACCATTCCTTTGTTTATATATTCAAGTGAAATGGATGAGATCAATCCCATTGAAAGTACAGATAAATTATACGATTTATACTGCTCCAATGGTGTAAATGTTGAATATAGAAAAGATGTGTTTTCTGAACACATCGTAACAGTAGTTGAAGGAAGTGGTCTTGCAGTTAACTTTGTTAAAGATAGATTCAATAAAGTTGAACTCAACCCTACATGCCAAAATTCTACTGTTGCTTTCGACTTATTGAATGAAGGTGGGCTTGTTGGATTGGGCGACATTATACTGGGAGTTGTTGATGTGGCACTTGGAAGCGAATTAGGACCTTCATCGCCATATTCAAATACTACTTCAGCATTATCTGGTTCACCTGCTGGCTCACTGGGAATTATTGCAACAGTTGTTAATTTTGTGCTGAACATTATTCAAAAGGCTATAACTCCAGATGACCCCGACAATTTAACTAAAGAAGAATTCATTGATATCTTAGCAGGTTACATAAATTCGATTGGTAATGGTATATCATTTGCATCCAATTTAATATCGAGTATTTTTGGCTTTGGGTCGAGCGACACCACTTCATCTACAGCTTCTTCCAATAGTACAGGTACCTCTCTGGGTGGGGGTTTAATTTCAACGTTATTGTCCACGGGAGGGAGTCTCGTTTCCAGCCTTTTGAGCAATTCAACAACTGATGGTTCCACTTCCTCTTCTCTGAGTGGTGGAATATTATCATCCTTATTATCATCAGCTACAAGCATAATATCCAGCCTCTTTACAAGCAAATAAAGACAAGGAATCAATATATACAGATTATAGTTAGTTATGAACAGCTACTTCTCAAAATTCAGGTTTCAACTGAGCCCGTACAGCTTATTTTCTTGCTTAATTACCATCTTTCTATTTCTTAAGGGTATGGAGAGACGAGTCTTATTTTGAATAGAAAGTCATGAAGATTCACATAATCATAACACTTCATTTGATTGAATATTATCTTTTTCATTAGGTTTCACTTGGTTTCATGACAGAAATGGAACAAATAGGGCTAAATCCATTGCCGAAGGAATACAAAGTGGGTGGCTAGCGTAGTCAATAACATGTCTTAGTAATGTTCACCAAAGGTGTAATTCACTAACAAAACATTTCATGAGGAGTTAATTTGGTCCTTATAGTCTACTCGGAATGCACCATGGAAAAAATCCCTACTTGAAGCTAGATTGTCTTCAGTAATATTGAACGCCCATGATGCTGAAATTTCCTCGATGGTATACTACAACTATGATGCAAAATGGTAAGTTTAAATAGACGGTTGAAAATAATATGAATTGAATAATTTTCATTATTTAGCATATTATTCAAATTCTTGGTCAAGTTCAAGATTCAGCTTTAATCCAAACCCAACACGGTTAGATTACATATGCATTGTTATCTTTTTGCTGCTGTACTATACCTTTTCCAAAACTGAGACAGTTTCTACATGTTTGGTCTGTGGGAAAAAATCAAATCCGGTAATATCTTTGACTCTATACTTCGAATAATAAGAATTACTGTCTTGGAGCTTCGCAAAGTTGGCTAAATCTCTGGCTTGGGTGAATACATTGCAACTAATGTAGATTATCATTTCCGGTTCAAACTCCAATAGTTGCTTTAGAAAGTTGTCATTTGATCCTTTTCTTGATGGATCCATTATAACTACTGAATTATCGCCCTTTATTCCAGAATTAAGAAATTCTGCGTTATGAAACATCTCATCCGCCTTTCCCTGAATGAACTGGATTTTATCAGGAACTTGAATCCCATTCAACTTTGCATTATGGGTAGCATACTTAATGGAGGAATTAGATATTTCAATGCCGAATACTTTACCTGAAATTTCCTTTGAGAGAGAAATCGCAAAGAAACCTGAACCACAATAGGTGTCAACTAAGTTTTCAGCCCCGGAATTATGCAAATGGTACTTAACGTAGTTCAATATTTCTGGTAGAATGCTATTGTTGTTTTGGAAAAACTCTGAAGCGGGAAACTGAAATACGTTGTCTTCTATCTTCTCTGTAACAACATTCTTATAGTCAGTGAGGCAAACGTTATCAAACTCCCCTGTCTTATGGTCTACTCTAATACTTTCTCTCAAAATGTACGTTTCATCTCGAATTCTTTCGTTATTATCCAATTTTGTAATAATTTTATTTCGTATAGATTGACGAAGTGAGGGAAGTCTATTATTAATAGATCTAGAGGCAATAGGGCAATTAGTTATGTCAACAATAGAACGATGGTCGATACCATTAAACCCGACTCTTAATAATCTGTCATGCTTTAGATAGCTAGAATGTGGGGTAAGTTTTGTCCTATAGCTGTATTGAAACGGAGAGTCTACCACTACTATATCCTCGTCTAGTTTGAGTTCCGGGTAGTACATATTGAATGCTCTTTTTATTATATTCCTCTTGAAATTTAACTGTTCATCGTAAGGTAACATCTGAAGCTGGCAACCAGAACATACATCAAATTTTTCACATAGGATCAAGTCATCTTTCCGAAGTTGTGATTTTTTGTTTAAAGATAAAGCAAGTCCTTCGGCATAATATTCATAATTCCTCTTTATTTCTACCTTAACTCTGTCCCCAGGTATAGTTTTAGCAATTTTGAGAATCATTGTATTTCCCTCATCAGTCTGCGCAATTCCAAGACCATCACCCTCCAGCGTTTGATAAATGATAGGGACGTCTTCTAAAATAAGTTTAGGTCTATCTCGTGAAAATAGAAATTTTTTAATGTTTGCATCCGATATTTTTATATCCTCAAGTGTTAGTCCCGTAGAGGCTTGTTGTAATGCAATCGCTATTTCTTTTTGCAATATACTGTCTCGTGAGGTATGGTCCACAGTATCTCGCTTTGTCTTCTTTAAAAACTTCTTGAGGTTTGGTCTTCTTGATTCTGTCTGAAACGATCTGCGCAAAATACCTGGACCTCCATTTCCTCCTTGAGACTTTATTAGCGATAAATATCGGAACATCGGCCATACAAATGTCAGATCTACCTGTAGAAAGAAACTACTATAAAAGTATGTGTTGCAAAAAAAAAAAAATGGTTGATATAGATGGTTTTGTTATATGCAGGATTGAATGCTTAGTATCAAATTGCTGCACATCGGGTTCAACTTACACTCATGGTTGGTAATGCTTACTTTATATATGTAATATCATTATTTATATGTATATATGTATCTTATTGTATATTTAAGCTTCAACTTGTTGGGTACGTATATCTTGAGTCAAAGGTTCTTCAGGGTACTCTCTCAAATCTAATGTGACAGTTCTTGAGCTATTCTCAACTTGATCTCTATATATGCCTAGAAGTGCATCAGATTTTTCAAATAGAGAATTCTTGAGTGAAATGACAATAAATTGGAAATGTGGACCGGCATGTTTCCTTATGTAATTAGCAATCTTAGCTACGTTAGAATTATCCAATGCAGCATCTACTTCGTCAAGAACAAAAAATGGGGACGGTTGGAAGGAATGAATTGCAAATAAGAGCGCTAATGCAGCGATAGTTTTCTCACCACCTGAAAGTAATTCCATGTCTCTGAATCTTTTCATTGGAGGCATCGCATGGTACTTTATTCCAGCTAAGTATGGTTCGTCTTCATCTTCCAATGTCAAGTAAGCAGACCCTCCAAGCGTAGATAATTTAGATTTAGTTAATTCTTTATAAGTATTGTCAATTTGTTCCAGTATATGCTTAAAGGCACCCATGAACAACTCATACCTTTTATTCTTTACTGAGTTGAATTTTTCAAGTATCTTATTCTCCTTTTGTCTAGCTTTTGTGAAATCTCTATCGAATTCTTTAAGTTTTGTTTCAGCACTTCTCAATCTTTCCACGGCTTTAGCATTTGGGGTGAGGGACTCCAAGTCGATCAACACTTGTTCCAATTTACTCTGTAATTCAGCTTCAACTTTAGTTGAAAAGCCTGCTTCTCTCAATTTAGTGCCAACCATATCATAATCTATGTCAATGCCATAACAGTCGACTTCTTCACTTCCCCCTTCAATAGAAAGTTGATCTAATTCACCTTCCTTCAATGGTAAGATAATATTTTCAATCTTACAATTTTTTAATATATTCAATCTTTCAGAGTCTATTTTTAATAGATTCTCCTCCAAGCTAAGGATTGTTTTATTCTCTTCGCTTGTTTCGTTTTGAATATCTTCAACATTAGATTCAAAAGACTTAATAAATTTGAATTTCTCCGCCGTCTTTTTGGATAAGACTTTCAATTGCTCCTCGGTTAATATTTCAAGTTCTGCCTCTAACTCGTCTTTTTCACTCTGCATTGATTCGATTTGTTCCATTTGAGATAAAAGCAAGCGTTCATATTCTTCTAATTGCTTTGCAGCCTTTTCCTTCCTTAATTCTGAATCACCTAATCTTTCTTTTTCGAAATTCAACATACTCGTCAAAGTCGTAATTGCTTTTAAATATTGAGATTTCTCTTTAGTTCTTGATCTTAAGGCTGATCCGTATAAATCTTCATAGCCTTGAATTCCACCCTCAAAGGAGAATTTATTACAGAAATCCGTATAAATCTTATCCTGAAGTTTCCTGATCTTCTTATTCGTTTCTTCATACTCTTTATCGATTTTAGTTGCAATTTCATCTCTTTTCTGTTTGATTAAGTTTTCATTTTCGTTGATTATTCGCTTATGATATTCGACATCTTGCCATCTATCCTTTATGACTCTTTCTATACTTTGCTTTTGGTTTCTTAACAAAGGCAACTTATCTTCTAATTGATCAATTTCATCCACCAATTGTTTGATTGTAATCATTTTTGGTTTACTATCGTTAAGGTCCGAAAGTTGAGCTAATAATTCATCCTTGAGTTCGCTTAACTTCTTCCATTCATTTCTATCCCACGCAGCAGCACGGTCTCCTACTTTCTTGTCTTGCTTACCACCTGTCATCAAGCCAAAACTATCAATAATAGATCCATTTAAAGTAATTATCTTATTTGAGAGATCCCTTTTACTGCCATCCCATTTAAGTTTTCTGGCGATCTCTATGTTGTCACAAACAATAGCATCTCCAATAATGTATTCAATTGCATTTTCCAAACTTGAGTCATCATACTCAACTACATCTAATCCTGGTGTGCAATCTCCTATCCTTCTCAATTGACCCAATTCTATTCTATTGCTAACCATGTCTAAAGGGATAAAAGTTGCAACTCCGCATCTTCTCTCTTTGAAAATTTCAATACATTTGTAGGCAATTGATGTGCTCTCAACTATAATGGAATCAAAATTTCTTCCTAACAATGTTGATAACGATGTTTCGTATTTACTCTCACTGGGTCTCACCAAGTCGTATACTAGACCCCTAATGGCAGTTTTTTGATTGGGGAACATCTTCTTAAGCATTGAAACATTTTCTCTGAGTTTACGCTGCTTCTGTGATTCTCTTTGTTGCGAAGATAATTCATCTAGTTTGATTAATATATCTCTCAATTGTGTGTTCAATTGGAGCTCTTTGTACTTGGCTTCCTCTTTGAGTGTTAACAAGTTAGATCTAGTGGTTTCTTTACTTTTCTTTAACGTCAAAATATCGTTGATCGAAGTAGTCAATGAAGAAAGCTTTGACTCTAAGTCATCTTTGATGATAGACTGAATTGACTCTGTTTTCTTACTGCTATTGGCAACTTGTTTTTGAAGGTTAGAGATGGAGGCTAAAATGGTATCTTTTTCGTTGCTCACGAGTGACAATGTTTCTTCTAATTGTGACCCTCCACTTTTGAGGAAAAGATCACGAAGAGACTCGTATTCTTGTTGGCAGTCAATGGATATATTACCAGAAGTGGCTGCTTCCAAAACCTTCTTCGTAAACTCATCGTACATTCTCTTTCCTTCGTTCAATTGCTTTTCAACAGACTTGACTTGATTTGTTTGCTTGACAATTTCCCTTTCGAATTCTTTTATCTTATTCCGGCACAAATTAATTTTATTGGTGACACTCTTCTTTTGAGCTTCAAGAGGAATTATGTCCCTTTTCCTATCTTCAATGTCACCCTTCAATGTGTCAATCTTGGTTTGAATTCTCTTCAATTTCAATTGATCCTTGGAATATTCACTCATGAGCAGCTTAAGCGAATTTTCCTCTACCTTCAACTTCTTCTTCAAAGAATCAAGTTTAGCTTTCTCGGATTTAATTTCATTAACATTTTCCTTGTGCTTCATCTCATTATGGTAAAGTTTGTACAAATTTATCAACTTAATTAAATCATACTTTTCTATCAACTTCTTTTCAAAAGACTCTTGTTCAAGCATCTGTTCCTTATACTGCTTGGATTCAGAGTTGAGAACTCTTTTCCTAGCAAAAACACTGTTTGCTTCTTCATGGGCAGCCTCACGTTGCTCTACTAATTCGTCATACTCCTTTGTGTATTCACTTGACCCACTTATAGTTTCGATCAACAGAGTTAAATCTTTGGGTGACTGCGATGCAATCGCTTCTACATCACCTTGAAAGACCAAGAAATTCCTAGCTTTAATCAATATATTTTCTCTCTTTAAGATTGAAGAATATTGAAGTGCAGTCACGGCCCTACCATTGATTCTGTATTCGCTAGAACCATTCGACGAAGTTATAAGTCTTTGGAGGGTCAATTTTTCACCGTCATCCTTCTCGTAAATGGCACTCACGTACGCCCTACGAGCCACAATCTCTTCTCCTTCTTCTCCTCCTACATCGCTAGTTTCGCCAATTCTACCTCTGTATATCAAATCCTTGACATTCTGAGACCTTAATTGTGAGGACTTGATCCCCAATACAAATGAGATCGCATCCATCATGTTTGATTTACCGGCCCCGTTAGGTCCAATAATTGAAGTGAAGAAAGAACTTCCGAATCCAATAGTGGAAGTCCCTCTATAGGACTTGAAATTGTTTAGTTCCAACCCAATTAGTCTACCCATCTTAACCAAAGTCTGCAAGAAAGAATAGTAGCTACTAAGTAAAGTGATCTATAGTTGCCAAAATAAAGAAGAGCCTATAACGAAAGGTAAATAAAGGAAAGACGCGTCGCATCGTATGGAATATATGCAGGAACTACAACATATTCGGCCCCATACTGTGCGGCTGGGAAAAGGTACTATTGGGGACAGTTGAACCAAAGTACAATCTCGAAGGTAGGGTTGTTTATGAGCCTTGAAGTAGAATTTGGCACGCATGAAGGTAAGAAGTACATCGGCACATTCTTTCGTCGGAGGAAGAGATCAGAAAATGGTCACTAAACCAACCAAATGTATGAAGTGCCATGCTTAAACAAAAAAATACCAAATTCCACTTTACTCTACGAAGAGAAGGTCTAATTAAATCATAGAACCCTCATCTATGACACTGTGACATTCAGTGTTCTCATACGAGATCATAGCCAAATGAAACGAACATGGAAAGCTATTTTTGCCCCTCTTGTAGTTTGTATTAAGCTATGCCCTATGTGCAAGGTTAAATCGGAAGTCGTGCCATGCTCAATATGAAAAGTGCAAATTGACTTCAGCAGCCAGGCTCAAAGAGTGGTTCTTCAACACAAAGGTAGCCAGCACCACACGTTGGAGTTTCACACACACACAGCGGTTTCGTACATTTCCGGGGTTAATTCATCTTCAGGAAGATGTAATTTCAAGGCTATTCTCGTTGAATAATTATAATCAACATCAAACGAACTCAATCTGGCCCCTTTCTTTAAAACTTCAACCATGGCTCAAGATATTGTTTGCAGCCATCTAGAGCAGTACCCCAACTCTTCCCACACATGAGAAGTCTAATTTTTTTTTTCGTTCATACACATTTCACAACAGCAAACTCATCACATAGCCTACTTAAACCTCTGACCTAAGCAAATTTCTCCAAGTTTCAGCCGTAGGATCACCAGTCTTATCACTGAAGTGTGCTATTTATCTGACGGTCTAACCGTTATTGTATTATATGCAGGTCCTCTTGTGCATGAATCTGCGTGCCGTTTGTGAGGGGGGCATTATCTCGGAACCATTTCGAATATGGGAACAATTTTCATTCTTTCCAAAATCAGACTTGGAAGCTTCAATTTTGTTAATTTATTGCATGGAGTATTAAACGTTGCTAATATGTCAGAAAAAACCCAATTTCATACGAAAACGGATGAGTTAGCATACAATAATGAAACCTCCATTATATCATCTTGCCCTTCCTTCTCCACACTTTTATCGTCTTGGAATATTCCAAAACTAGGTGGTCATGTGCTGTTACCAGACTCTGACAATGAAATGGATGAAGGCGACTATGATGACCTGGATGGAAATGAAGCCCTTGAGGACCTTCCTTATGTAGTCAACCCTGTGACGCTTCAAGACTTGTCTTCTAGAAGTGCCGCTGAGAAGTTATCGGCCCTAAGGCTCTTGATGAAGAAATACGGGGTAGGTGTATACATTATTCCTTCAGAGGATGAGCACCAGTCTGAATATACGGCCCTTGCTGACAGAAGAAGAGAATTTCTCACTGGCTTCAATGGAAGTGCAGGAATTGCGGTGGTGACTTTGGACGATGGTGACAAGTTGACTGGTGAGGCTGCACTTTCCACCGATGGAAGGTACTTCTTGCAAGCTGAGAAGCAATTGGACAGTAAGTACTGGAAATTGCTTAAGCAGGGTTCCGCTGGGTATCCTACTTGGAAACAATTTGCTATTGATAAGGCAATTGGCTCCAAGTTCTCGAACGTTATATCAGTAGACCCCAAGTTGATTTCTGTTTCAGTGGGAGAATATTTTAATAGAGCAAAGACTTTACAATATCAAAACAAGTATGATTTCAAGCCGATTCTTACTCCAAACTTAGTTGACGAAGTCTGGGGAGATGATAAACCGCTGAGATCCTTAGAACCTGTCTATCACTTGCCATTGAAATTCAGTGGATTACACACGAATGAGAAATTAGAGCAAATTAGGAAATATGTCTATACTTCCTTATTCTCTTCAGCTTCTTATATATATTCAAATAGAGCTTCTCAAGGGTTTACATTTGTGGTGACTTCGCTTGATGACATTGCCTGGTTGTTCAACCTTCGTTCGGACACTGATATCCCATTTAATCCAGCATTTTTCAGCTATGCCATCGTCACCCATGAAAATGTAACATTGTACATTGAAAAGATTAAATTGAAGGCTCCAGAAGTAGAGAAATATTTATCAACTGTGAAAGGTTTGATCGTTAAAGAGTACACTGAATTCTACTCAGACATTATGGAGTTGAAAAGTACAATCCAAGATGACTCGGCTCTGAATGTCATCCTCCCCTCAAAGCTGACATTGACCTACGCTCTCCTCTCCTCCATACCACACTCTACTGCTAAGGCTAATGCAAAGTATGTATCTATAATTTCCAATATGAAACTTGTGAAGAACTCAACTGAGTTGTTTAATGCTAAAATCGCACAGTATAAAGATTCATTGGCATTTATTTTGTTTCTGTCATGGCTTGAGCATCAATTGGTTAACAGAAATAACAGAACTTTAACCGAGTATCAAGCTGCTTGCAAGATCTATACCATCAGGTCGAAATTTCCTAATTTCAAGGGACTTTCTTATGAAACTATTTCTTCTACGGGCCCTAATGCTGCTATCATTCATTACGCTCCAACTCCTGAAGAAAATTCTATTATAGATCCAAACACTCCGTATTTAATCGATTCGGGTGCACATTATTTAGAAGGCACTACTGATATAACCAGGACGTATATGTTCGGGAAATATGCCAAACTGGCTCCCAAAAAATACTCTGAATGGTATACGCTCGTTTTAAAGGGACATTTGGCTGTTGCAATGGCTAAATTTCCTCCTGGTTCTGGTTCAACTGGTGTAATACTTGATGCATACGCTAGGCAACCTTTGTGGAATGAAGGACTAGATTTCAACCACGGAACTGGGCATGGAGTAGGGTCTTTTGGTAATGTCCATGAAGGTCCTCTTTACATTCTGTCTATTTATAATGGTGAATTAGATCTTTTTAAAGAAGGAAGTATCTTAACTGATGAGCCAGGGTACTACGTAGATGGTGAATGTGGATTTAGAGTAGAAAGTGAGTTGGAAATCATTAAATGTGGTGATAATCTTGGAAAAACTAGGAGTGGAGAGAACTTCTTTGGTTTCAAATATCTCACCAAAGTACCTTTTTGTAGGAACCTTATTGACAAGAGTTATCTTTCAGATACTGAAATTAATTGGATCAACAACTTTCATGAGAGTATATTGAGCGAGTTTGGTGACAGGTTGTTGGAAATGGGTGATAAAAGAGCTTACAAGTGGTTGGTAAAAGAGACTAAACCCATTTGAATCGCTCCCTCAAGAATTATACAGATATACGGTAAATAGCCTTCTCCTAATTAAGTTAAATGAAATACTATTCTAAAGAAAAATTAACAGGATAATTGTATGTTTTGTTTATTAATATTACTCTATTATACACTAATATTTTACATTTACTAAAAGTAACAAATTGCTGTTGTCTACTAGGTATTCGCTCACTTCAGTTTAAATGAAGCCGAATATAATGATGGAAATCCTATGCCAGTTCCAGATTTCCTTGGCTCTGGTTTAGAAAATGCAGGTCTTTGGAAAGATCCAGGTTTTCTCAACCCAAGTGTAGGTGGCTTTACTTGTGATGCAGATGAAGCTACCTTATTTGAGATGAAAGGAGAAACTGCTGGAGCAGTAAGAGTAGGAGTTGTCTTCTCGTACATATCAGTATTTATGGAAGTTGTTGAGTTCGTAAGTGCAGACAGTACAGATTGAGCTGACAGATTTGATAGAGCAGATTGGCCACTCGAATTTTCACTTTCCTGTTCCTGGAGAGTAATTGGCTTCTTATATTGAGGCATCTTCATCGGATTAGCATTCAACAACTGGCTGGCTTGTTCGAACACAGACTTTCGAGAATCTCCTATGGAAACCGACCGCGCCAATCTCTTAGGATCTGAACCAAGGTAGTCGACTGATTTTCTTTTTGTTGTAGATATTTTCATATTCTCTAAATCAAGTATATTCAGCCCATCACTGGCATTTGAAGATGGAGATGCAAAGTTTCTTATAGTTGACGAGATCTTATTTAAGAGTCCTTCCCCGGGGGTTGTAGCGCTTGGACTGGTAATGCCACTAGACTTTTCAAATGAATTATTGCTGGCTCTTGTAGACTTGAAATTAGAAGAAATACCCCTTGACAAGCTAAGTAACCTCTCTTTCTGCCCTGTATTATCCATCAAAGATGATAAAATACTACAAACAGCAGAAGAAACTTGCTGTAAGTCTAATATTCCATGAGTTTTGGCGTACAAAGCTGCAATAGTGGCCGTGGCAACAGATGTTGCAGCTAATGCTGCAGAAGGTTCAACCTTGGAAGTGCTACCTGATAGTATATTAAATGTGTCAGTTACGTTTTTGACAAGAATCAGATCATGGATTAATGGGTTGTCATCTTCAGATTTGTTGCCCTCTCCACTTGCAGCACTACCCACTCCAGTAGAGCCATTAGAGCTACCATTTTCCACACCCGGATCACCAAAATACTCATTTTTAGATCTTCTCTCTTGGTCTTCCTTCTTTTGCTTTGCTATTCTCTTTTCTCGCCTTTTGTTGAACTCGTCATCTACCCACGATTTCTTCTCAAAGGAGTCAAGATCTCCAAACATAGCAGAAGCACGTTTCAAAACTCTAGATCTGAGATCATTATCCTTGTTTCTCTCTGCATTTTCTTCTCTCCATCTTTTCTTTCTTTCCCTATTTTCCATACGAATTCTTTCTTTATACTCAGGCGTATCACTTTTTGGCTTTTCTCCAAGTAGAGAGGACATCCTCCAGTGCTTTGAATTGGTGAAATTTGATACAGAAGATATCACAGAATCTCTGATACTAGAAATTGCATCAGGTTTTAAATCTGCCAAGTCAACTGCTTCCATTCTGGTTACAATTGGTTCAAACTGATTGGTACTGGTTTTCGTGTTGAATAAACCAAGTACATTATCAATCACACTGATGGCTTGATTATCAGAATCAATGGACTGGCTACTCTCAAGAAAGTTTTTCGCGAGCTGCAAAGATTGGGTCATAACCAGTAAACTCTCACTCTTATCTTTATAACTAGCTACAATTTCTTCGGCCGTAGGAACATTCGCACTTGTATGTGCTCCGGAACCGATAGTACTACCAAGGAAGGTGTATCCTTGTAACTTATTGCTAGATAATGAGTTCGTCATTTGCCTGATGACATTAAGTAGATTGGTTTCTCCACCTGTACTTCCAGAATTAATATGGGAAGATAATGATGAAAGCGCATTGGAAAGTTGACTGTTGTTCACAAGAGACATGTATGGATTGTTGGGATAGCCAGCTGTTGCAGAAACTGATCCGGTCCTTTGTTGTTCACTTCTCAAGACTTCTTCGATCGATTCTATAGAAGAATAATCCCTTCTAGGTCCACCGGTCATTGAAGATCTGTGAAGTGCTAGAGTTTCTGCAATGGAAAGAGATTTCTTTCGTTCTCCACTGCCATTACCAGTTCCATTGTCACTTATTGCGTTCATAAGATTCTTAGCAACTGCTGCTATTCTTTCAGTTCTCTTGTTACTTCCACCCAACTCAATGTCTTGACTCCTATTTAAAGATTCTAAAAATGTTGTTGTAGAAGAAGGTATTGGATGCGAAAGCTTAGCTAATGCAGCGGCCACCGCCGAGTTGGAAGCTGCTACACCTGTAGATGAGGCATTAGCCAAATTCTCTTCGTCCATATCCAAGTTCAGAAGCAAATCTTGTGGATTTTCCATAGCCATGTTAAAAGCATTTTGAAGGATATCATTCATTCTAAGCTGATCAAGATCGGCTCCACCTCCAACAGTGCCATCATTCACATTGGAAGTAATGGAATCTCTTCGCCTAGTAGGGTCCACGCCTAAAATAGATCTTTGCCTAGCATTATTATCTCCCAATGTGGTAGAATTGCTTTCAATTGCATTCCTGACTACAGTTGCTAATGCTGCTTGCAAACTATTACTGTCGATTTTACCAGACGTGTTTCCCGTATCGTCTTTTCCCTGTTCATCTTTGTAAGCTTCATTCTGGAAATGAGCCAAGACATTATCATCAATTTGTGGCATGTCGGTTAACAATTGAGGTTGTTTCTTTTTGTTTTGGTTACCATGGTCTTGAACTTGGTTAGTGATTTCTAAGGCTAGTTCTTGAAGAATATCCTCCGGGATACTATTATTTTGGCTAGCATTAGAAGTAGAAATCGCTTCATTATTGTTTGATATTTGGCTCACAAGGTTTTGAACAACAAAAGACAAATCTCCGGCAAGAGATTGTGACTGAGGCTCTGTGTGTTGTTGTAAAAGTGATTGTGGTTGTTCATTTGATGTTAATCTGCCAGCAGATGGATCATATGGCTTAATTGCGGACTTAAATGCTTCACTAATCGCACTTTCAATGTCCAAATCTTTTTCCTCTTCAGTTTTGCCGTTATCCGATATTGGGAGACTCAGATTTGACTGTTTGGGTCGAGGAGGTTCATTTTGAGAAGTAACAGTTTGTGAATGATTCTCTTCTGGTTGCTGTTCACTTAACGACTTGAAGGCATTTCCAATCGCGTTCTCAAGATCAAGGTCTTCTTCGTGATCATGACTGTGTTCGTGATTATGCTCATTGAAGTTCAGGTGGCCAAGATCGTGGTTATCCTCACCACGGTGATCATTCTCTTGATCAAGATCGTGAACAGTTGGATCTTCGTGTGATTTTTCATTGATCTCTTTGAAAGCATCGCCAATGGCACTTTCGAGGTCTAAATCTTCGTGAAGAAAGGATCCTGAGGAGTTTACTACTACTGGGATTGGCGCTGTAATGTGGTGTGAGCTAGGTTCTTTGTTAGGAGCAGAGTGTAGCTCCTCTTCTTGCAGAGCTGCTGGTTTGGTTATCTCAACATGTTCCTTGTTCGTGTCACCTTCTTCAGGATTGGATTGCTCTCCGTTTCCCGTTAAGCTTTCAAACGCATTTCCGATAACCGCTTCAAGATCGAGCTCACCATCACTTTGATCTGAGTGGTGATGCGATGCAGTTACATCGTCGGTCAGACCCCGTTCCTTGACTTCTTCCTTAACTTCTCCACTATCTTGCTCACCACTGACCATCGCAAAGGCATCTCCAATTGCAGCCGACAAATCAAAGTCATCATCAACTGAGTTGGTGTGGTTCCCCTCCACATCTTCGCTACCAGCGGTCCCTTCCTGTTCGGGGGGTTCATCAGGGTGTTTATCGTGAGCCTCAGTGTCTTGCTCTTGCACTTGCACTATGCTTCTGTGCTCTTCGAGACCGCCAGAAGGCCCATCTTGCACCTCTTGCTGCCTACTAGCAGAGTAGTCCTTTATTTCGCCATCCCGTATATGGCCATGCTCTAATTGCAATTGCTCATCTTGGGAATCATCATGACGGTGTTCGTCTTCATGTTCGTGTTCGTCTTTTCCCTGCTGGACTGGACCACTGATCTCGTCCTTCACTTCTTCGCCCAATTGGCCGAAATCAAACTGCCCAAACACATCACCAATGGCGTTCTGTAAGTCTAGATCATCCTGGTCCACAAATCTATCGATCTTTTGTTTATTGTCGTCATCTCCAACCGTACCAGCGTCGGAGTGTCCGTTCTCATTTGCAGTATATTCACCACTTATATCAGCATTGCTTGTATAGTCGTGGTTAATGTGAACATCGTTCCCATCACCACTCTCATCATTTGCAGCCATATTTCAGATTGCAACCAAAATCTAAAAATCAATGTGACTGTTTTTCCATTTTTGTCAGAAAGTGACTGTTTTTTTTGGGCCGGTGTTGTTTTTCATGTTCGATAGTGTGGGTCACGGGGTGATGACATCCGTACACCCACTGAGTGTAGTGCAGAAAAAGTTCAATGAGAGATGGAATAAAATGTGTGGGCAGCAGAAATGAGATGATGGAGTCTTGCTAAGGAGGTGAAACGGATGAGAAAATGTTCAGCAGTTGGAGATGATGGGCCCTCAAGTTGAGAGGTCTCAAAAACTGAGAAGAAACATCGACCCTTATGGTGTCTCGGTGGTTTCTGTAAGTGGTTAGAGATTGCTATACATTGGGGCTAGAGAATATCTTGAAGAGACTCGTTCCTGCATACGTGCCACGAATTTGGGACCTGCTTCTCTGCTTCTCCAGCTCGTCTCACTGGAAGTATACCATGCATACTTCGCATGATGGAATATCATCGGACTCTCCTTTGCGTCTATGGTACCATAAGTTGTATATTGTAATGTTTATAAACTACAGAAGCCACTAAAAAGTGGGGAAAAAAATAATAAAAGGCATAGGCTTTGCTGAATGTCTTCTTGTCTTCTGCTGTACTACTAGTACAACTTTTTAGATCAAATGTCCTGCATGCTCGTTGCTGCATATATCAATCAACCGTGTTAGTATCAAGACTACTCTTACTAGAGGTTTCTTTAGCTCGCTTTTCTTTCTCGCTACCGTTGGTAGCATGTAATTCCTCGTTTGCTAAGGCAAAATTTAAAACTAGTCCTGTTTCTCCAAAGCCGACCCCTTCATACCCATCAACTTTGATCACCCAGTTGAAATTGTTCAATGTGTCATTGGCATATCTCAATACGTCAATATCAAATGTCTTTCCTGCAAAAGTTGGAATCAGGACTGAATATTTTGAGTCGCTCATGTTCAAGTAGTTTGTATCGAATTGCAAGATATACGGAATCAGCTCTAAAAAGGTGAAATCTTTGGCATGGCTTAAATTGTTGAAATACTTTTTACGGTCAAGACTCTTATCGGGAATCTTAAGTGAGTCTTTGGCTCCGTCAACCACACTTAGTTTCTCCAAAAAATTGAAATCTTGCTCCTTGGTCACTCCAAGTAGCTTGGTCTGTAAATTCTCCTTCTCACTCTCACTTATAAACGTAAAAGAATTCAACGCTAATCCATATAAGAATGGCTTATCGTTATAGACATCTCCCTTCACGGTCTTACTGATGAACCAGGTGAAAAACTTCAATCCCGTTTGTAACAACAGCGTAGGTAAAAAGTCTCTAATGGGGTAAGTGAAGTCATTACCAAAGAGTAAATGGTTCCCCGGAATTGGTCTATTGGGTGTAAACTTACACTCTATCCTCAATTTAGGTGAATTAGGCTCGTCTTCGTCAGAATTTCCGCGACTTCCGTCTAAATGGTTTTGGTCACCCAAATTGTAAAATGAATTTGAGAGGTGGGCTTTGCTACCATCAAAGTTTTTGATGTTCACTTTAACTGAGAACAACCCGACAGAAGTTTTGACTTCAATATAGCCACCATTGACTGGGACGATCTTGAAATCTCCATCATAGCTTGCTCCAGCCTTAATGATTAATCTTTTTGCTATCGACATTTATATAAGTAAGAGAGTGAGAATTGAATATATGAAGTTTTGATATTAAACAGTAGAAGAAAGATAAGTTTTGTAAGCAATCGATCAACCCTTCCGCTTCTGCCTATTTGGCTTTTGTCTTGTGCTTGAAATTGCAAAGAAAGCAATCATGCCCCAAGAAGTACATCGAAGAAACATTGCTTGTTATATGCAGGCGGAAGTTTCATCACGGTGATAACGAAAAGGTGGCATCGCCCGAAAGGGAGATAGTTGTCGTAGAGCTTACTAAAGGATGATTTTTGTGGCTGTTATTCTTTACGTTATACCAGTTTGTTGTAATCGGCGTTCTCTTCATGTAGATGTCTTAATACATGCAGCTAGGGTGTGTCAGAGAAGTAACACTCGGTATATAGGGTGTACGGATGATTGTTCCCTATCTGGCGATGAAACTAGGGTAAATGAGTAGAAAGGTCGGTTTGCTGCAAGATTTGGAGTTTAAGTATACACATAAATCCTGGTACTCTTAGGGGAGTGTGGAATTGTATTTAGCTGTAGTTTCCTTGCTCAGTTTGCTTAATAGTTGTTGTATATAGTGTTTTCGTCCCTCAACTGTCAAGAATGCTGGAAAGATATCCTAATAGTCTTCGAATAATGTAAGTGTAAACATAAAGTCGAAACAGCACGTTCTCAAATGTGCTTGGCATATCTATAATAAAAGTGGCACGTACGTGACGCCAACTTAACTGCCTGGTAAGTACCTATCGTGAAGTAATGTATGGTTGGGCTCCATCGCAGGTACCGTCCACCTAAACCCCTTGTAATCCACGGACACCGAGAATTCGAGAAACTAAACTACCTGTATGTGACTTAGGAAGTAAGAAGAGCTTGCTTTCTGCTCTGTTTTCTTCATGAGCTAGTCTGTGGAGCTATACTCAATGGCTGCAAATTTGGGGTGCTATCCGTCTCCCCACAATCCAAAGTGCAACCTATGCGCATAGACCAAAAAAAAAGACATATGATATCACGTGACTTTCCCCAACATCCGGGCCCTTTTCCACATCACGCATATCATCTATAGAGAAAAGGGTGCAGATACCCCCGGTTCTTGTAGTCTGTAGCAGAGCGGAGTTGGCAGGACCATCTGCCAGGCAAGCCCTTAGGACGCACCCCAACAGACCTATTTAAAGGCCGCATTTATCCTCGTACCATTTTCTTACACTCTCCCCCTGCTTCATTATTAACCTTGACTAAAATTTACATTTTTCGCTACCCATTTACTAAACTTTAGATTTTCTAGAGTTTCTAATCAATCTAGAATTATCCCCCATATTATTAATCGCTCCAGCGTGGGGGTGCGTGCTACCCATAGTGCGAGCCTGGAATTTTCGCGGAACCGTCTGAACAAAACGTTGGTCGATACTGAAAAATGCTACCAAGAGAGCAAGAGAGCAATTAAAGAAGGATGAGCTATGACCCAAATTTGGATCCATTCAGAGCACCAATTACCTCGCATTTGCCACATCCAGCTATTTGAACGCACATAACCCTTGCCAGTACTCTTTTTCCTGCGCTTTTGACCCTGTTTGGCCACTCTTCTTCTCCATTCTCTGCCTGCCTGCACCCCTTACCCGGACACGGAACTGACTTCTCCAGAATTTGTAATATATAATGACTCCAACATTCCGCCATACCCTGTCTTCTTTTTTTTTTTCAGTTCTGGATTTACTTTTTCTTTTTATAGATTAATCCAACTTATAAGTTACAATACATTAACAACAACAATGTCTAACTCTCTCGAACAATTGAAGGCTACTGGTACCACCATTGTCACTGACACCGGTGAATTTGAATCCATTGCCAAGTACACTCCTCAAGATGCTACCACCAATCCATCTTTGATTCTTGCTGCTGCTAAGAAGTCCGAATACGCCAAGCTCATTGACGTTGCTGTCGACTACGCTAAGAATAAGGGAGGATCTCCAGAGGAAAAGGCCAACTTGGCTCTCGACAGACTCTTGGTTGAGTTCGGTAAGGAAATCTTGAAGATTGTCCCAGGAAGAGTTTCCACTGAAGTTGACGCCAGATTGTCCTTCGACAAGGAAGGTACTATCAAGAAGGCTCTTGAAATCATTGAACTTTACAAGCAAGAAGGAATTGACAAGGAAAGAATCTTGATCAAGATTGCCTCCACTTGGGAAGGTATCCAAGCTGCCCGTGAATTGGAAGCCAAGCACGGAATCCACTGTAACTTGACCTTGTTATTTTCTTTCTCACAAGCTGTTGCCTGTGCTGAAGCCAAGGTCACCTTGATTTCTCCATTTGTCGGCAGAATCTTGGACTACTACAAGGCTACCACCGGTAAGGAATACACTGGTGAAACCGACCCAGGTGTGATCTCCGTCAGATCTATCTACAACTACTACAAGAAGTTTGGTTACAACACCATCATTATGGGTGCTTCCTTCAGAAACACTGGTGAAATCAAGGCTTTAGCTGGTTGTGATTTCTTGACCATTGCTCCAAAGTTATTGGAAGAATTGTACAACTCTGATGCTCCAGTTCCAAAGGTTTTGGATGCTGCCGCTGCCAAGGGTGAAGATATTGCCAAGGTTTCCTTCGTTGACGATGAAAAGGCTTTCAGATTTGCTTTGAACGAAGACCCAATGGCCACTGAAAAGTTGGCTCACGGTATCAGAAGTTTCGCTGCCGATTGTGTTACTCTTGTTAACCAATTAGAAGCTAAGTTCAAATAAATTGATGATGCCGAATGAACCACCACCACCACCACCTACCTAACTCCCTAAAAAGAATAATATAATGCGATAAGATTTTAAACATGAAGGCTCCATTTGTAGAAAGGAATGTAGAAACAGTGTGGGATGTAGAGACTTGCGGTGGCAGATAGCTGATTTGTAGTCTCTTCTTGATATCATCTAGCCTTACCAGCTACTACTGAATATGCTAGTAGACCATTTTCCTCTGACTGCTCACTCCAAGTGCCTGGCATGCCTCATCTAGCCAACATGGGGTGAAATATTTCATATAGCATTAACCGTCCTGCATACAACGAGCTATTATCGATTTTTTTTTTTTTTTTTTTTTTGACATTCGTCGCTTTTCTCCCAAGGCAAATCATGAAACTACTTATCGTAGATTAGTATCTTCTGTATTAATTCCTAGCTATTGACCTATAGATGCCTAGACCTAGTTCGAATATTCCTGAAACAGTTTCAGACCCATATCCTATATTTCAAGAATCTCATATTGTCAGTGGGTTCGGTAGAGGGTCATCAGAATTGGGTATCCCAACTGCAAATATCCCGATAAACGATAAACTTAATGTGTTAGATACAGGAATATATTTCGGATGGTGCAAATTGAAACCAAATGTAGATTCGCCATGCCCGGAACCAGTTAGACGTGGAGGTAAGGGAGATTTGGTCGAATTCAACAACGGCTCTGAACTTAAAGGAGACGAATTGGATGTTTTACCCATGGTTATGTCGATTGGCTGGAATCCCTTTTACAATAATAAAGAGAAGGCCGCGGAAATGCACATCATGAAGAAATTTGGTGCCAATTTTTACGGAAGTTTGGTGGAATATAACGTATTGGGGTACATTAGACCTGAATTAGACTATACCACCAAGGAAGCATTGATAGAGGATATAAACATCGACATTAAGATTGCCTTGGAAAGCTTGCAATTGCCTGGTTACCAGAAATTCGCTTCTCAGCTCCAGTAGACCAAACCCATCTATATACAGGAATCACAGATCATCAGAATATGCTTATGTGTTTTAAGAGGCAAATAGAGGTTAGAGTAGTTAATACTGTGGAGAAACTTAATACATATTTTTAGACTATATGCACGTAATATTTTGAGAGTCATTGAACGGACTACCTTCAATTGCCTAAAGTGTGTAGGCTTTCTGATAAGAATGCGCCTCTTCTAGCTTGATCTGACTTAGCAATGACCTGTTGATGCCAGAGAGAGCCACTCGAAAAAATAAAGAGTCACGTGAGCTTCTAATAGCTTGATGTGGATTGCTCTCGTTCGATGGATGTATAAAAAAGCTTGGAAGTCACTCTGGGGCTTTTTATTAGAAGAGTTAAGAAAAGAGTATCTCACATTTCGTTTCGAGGACGCCAATAAACGAACTAGCTTATCCGGGCTTGATTAGGGAAGAAGAATACTACATAAGCGAAAGAGAAAAGCCCTTTATTGTTCACCTTTATTGTTTATACCTGCAGGTAATAAAAATTAAATAAAAAAAAACTGCTGTGTAAAAGTGGAGAGAGAATCCTTAGTGCTGAATATTTCTTCTCAAAGACCATAGCGAACTGGAAACTGTATAATAGAAAGACACTAATTGCTTCTTCAATATGGATATCATAGCCGAAAAGACTAAACGAATATCCTTTCGTCGACTATTGCCCTTGTTCTTGATATCATGTTCAATAATATCAGCCATCTTGCTATATTTTGCTTATCTGTTTGGCGATCAGGTCCTGCATGCGGCGGAATCAATGTATTCCAATACAAGCGGAGATGAGTTCTCGTGTGAGATAGGTAACTCACCTTCTAATGCCAACAAATACTGTGAGTTTATTAAAAAAAAGTGTAACAGTGAATATTTCTGGATAGCTGAAAGGTATTATTGCTCGCTGGCTTCGAATAAGGTGCCTTCACTTATTATATTGACAATCATCTTGATAGTTATCTTTTGGACCTTGGTTTTGCTTTTTGTGTCACTTTCCATTTTGGTTGCGAAATTTCTTTACCCCATACTTCACTCTCTATGCATTGAGTATAGGATTAACGATAAGTTTTTGAGCTGTATACTAGTACCGTTCATCAATTGCTTCCCGGACATTGTAAATTACTACATAGCAATGAAACTGAACTCAATTGACCTCACTTTGGGGCAGGTAATTGGGTCGATATTGATTATCTTCACTTTAGTATTGGGGAGTATATGCTTTTTGCAGCCGTTTGAAATAGGGCAGAATAAGACATTGCTCATGAATGACTTCGTTTCGGTTTTCATAGTAATATTAATCTTTCTGTACATTGTGTCGGATGGTGTTATTACGAAAACTGAATGTGTGGTTATGGTGATGGTTTACTTTGTGTACGTGATATATCTATACCTTATAATTGACAAGGCTAATATAGAATCGCTGGATGAAGAAGAAGCTATTCCCGATATTCAAATTGAGCAGCTGTCTTCCTCAAATTTACTTACAGTACCATCATTTGGCATCGAGGATGCTCTCAGTGTCATATCGGACGATATGGAGACTTCAGAACAAGCCAGAAGCGTCAACTATGGTACCTTTGACCAAGAAAATTTTGATTCTAATGTCCAAGATGGAGTAGGAGATGATGGGGAATCTTTTCACGGAACTTCTAGCAAGACGATTGGATTATCAACCTCGGAATTGTCCTTGCGTTCTAGTATTTGGGATGAAAATAGGAATTATCCCGTGAACATAATGAAGCATGGGACAGTAAGAGTGTTCCAGGTTATCTTCAATTTGATCGATCTTTCTTTCTACTTGATTGTGCCTTTTATCGAAAATGAAGGTTATGAATCAGGAGAGGCTGTGAGATCATCTGAACAAATGATATCTGCATGGTTGAACTGGAGGGCTTCTGCATTTCCAGTACTATTTTCCGGTTATATTTCAAATTTGCGCTGTTTCCTCATCCCCATCATGCTACATTTGATCTACTTTCCCGAGTTGCCTTACACATATATCCTTCCTGCCATTCTACTTATGATGATCTGGAATAGTCTACTTATGCCATACACGCCAGCCCTTCTAACCAAAGTACTCGCAATATTTTTGACACTCAATATTATATCCATTCTTGCGGGAATAATATTGCAAATGCTTAAGAACTTGGGGGTTATCCTTAGAATTTCTGAGACGCTCCTTGGACTCACCATATTTGCGATCAGTAATAGTATAAATGATATCATTACTAACGTAACTTTGGCCAATTTAGGAAAGCCAATACTTGGTGTCAATGCTTGTCTTGGTACACCGTTACTCTCTATTTTGCTAGGGGTCGGTTTCAATGGACTACTTGTTACTTTTCAAAAAGGACTTCCTGATCTTAAACTTGACGTTAACTTACACATAATCGTTACTACAGTAGGGTTGGTGATTTTATTGGCATTTTACTTGATATACATACCATTAAACGGATGGAGGTTTGATAGAAAGCTAGGTATTCTGGTGATTTGTTGGTGGGCATTTATCACAATTATTAACTGTATAGTAAACTAGATAATAGAACAATTAATCTAGAAAGTCGATCAGTGCATCGGTAGACCATTAATTCACTTCTCCCTTCATTTTCAGATGTGCTACAATTTGATATCACTCATCGCTATTTCTATTTCTACTACGAAATGCGAAGTAAATAGATCGTTAGTATCTTCATTATTCGAAAGCTTGCAAGCTTTCTTCATATATTCTACTGAATTCAACTTCCTTAGTACCCTTCTTGGACCATTTCTTGAGAAATCTTTCACCAAGCAGATCATCTAGAGCCCTTTTCGCCTGGTCAAGTATTTTGTCAGCATCCTCACATTTTGCAAGTGTATTATATTCCATGTACGTATCCCAATAGTTGAAAGAACTTGCGAAATTGTCCTGTAGTCTCTTGAAAAAATTAACGACTTTGTCCAGACTGGACAAATCTATGTCATACAACAAGACTTCTCTAATTAATAAGTCTCCTCCATCCAATAGTGTCAATTTTTCAATTAATTGTAATAAGTACTCGTCATCTCCAGGGTTCATCAACCTTTCAATTTGAACCAACTTAGTCATGTGCGGTATCGAAGTCGGTTGTAACCTCAAATTTGTTAAAACGATATCTCTCGCCTTGATAAACTGACCTTGGAATATCTCCAAATCACATAGCTTCAACTTCAATAAATAATCAGTTTGTTGCACACAAGAAATTCCTCTTACGAGGATTTGCTTTGCGTTTTCAATTTTCTTTCCATTGGCTATGAAATAATTGGCGTACCGTATCCAAAATTTGGGATATAATGCAGTAGCTACGAGGCATCTTTCATATGTTAGTTTGATCAATTCTAGAGGGAAATGGTTGATTTCCAAGAAGTCCAAGTATTGATCCCAATTTGTCAATTCAGACTCCAGCAAGTAAGTTACATGGAAATATGGTCTGTTTATATTCTTTTCATACTGGTAAAGTTGGTATACTTTATGTTGAGTGGTAATGTAAGAGTCCGTGAATATCTTCTTCAACTTACTCGTTACATTTTTGCCACTTCCTACTAATTTTAAATCGTGCCGCTCTCTCCTTGGAATGAACTGTGCTACCTCATCGCTTTTCTCTATTATATTGATGAACTGATTGAAAAATTTACCGAAGTGGTACATAGGTATCTCAATTACAATACGAAGAAGAACGTAATACTTCTGAGCCATATCTTTGTCACTGCTACTATGTTCCCTTAAAAACGATAAGTACAACTCATAAAACTCGTGAGCATAAAAGTGCAACCCTATACATTCGCGGCCCTTCTCGAACGTACGGATCACATCTTCTAAATTATCTACGGTGGTTACTACTTTAAATCTCACGTAAGATGTCCAGACTTCGATGCTGTATGGGAGTTGGGATATGGCTTCTAGGTAGATATCATTGGCTCTCACAGTGTTTCCAAGCCTGAATTCCCATTCTGCAAAATTCAACCAATATTGATGGAGGAGTGGAAATCTTGATAGGAGAGATCCATAGGTTAGTCTCATGATTTCAAGATCTCCCTCAGAAAAGAGTTTATTGATATTCTTTTCTTTTCTCCAGTTAGATATGGAGGATGAGGAAGAACTGCCCCTTTCAGCTAGCTGAATTAGCTGTTCCCATTTTTGAAAATTATCTGGCTCTGAAACAAGCTCCTCAGATAATTTGGACCAGTCCAGCACTACTTCCATTTAGTTTTATTATTATTACTATTTCTCTACAGAATTACGATAATATCCACCAGTTTTTTTGAAGTCGAATTAAGCAAGACTTTTTCATATACTACTTATGGAACAGTTCGAGTGATTCTAAGAATGCTTCTTAGTCCCCAGCCCGAGAAGTAATTTACTGTTTGGTGATGAGCAACGCCTAAAATCTGAGCGACCATATCTCGAAAATCATGTATCCTGCATATAACAACACACAGAGGTTGCACTGTCAAGAACGACTACATGAATTGCTGCAAAGAAGGTGCCAATGAAAGCTCGCTCATAACTGGATAGGAATTGAAGATTGGAGGACACTTTCGAAATACTAAGCCAACACTTAGTAAGTCTTATTTACTGCGACTGTAAAAGAATATTTGCAGAGTAATGGCCAGCATTAGGTAAGATGACGGACATATCGGTGTACTAGATTAGAATTATTACTAACTGAGTATATAAAATACCATGGTGTGGAATGTTGAACTAAGATTTTGCGCCTTTCTTAATTTCTAAACTTTTTAACTTCTTTTCCATTAGGAATTTATGAGCTTTTTAAAACTTTATGATTACCCAAGGGGACCCTATCCAGCCCGTGTACGTATAGCATTGGGAGAGAAGGGCCTTCAATCACAAGTGGAGTCTGTGTTTGTCGATCTCAGAACTGGAGCACACAAGAAGCCTGACTTCCTCACTAAGAACTATTCCGGAACATTACCAGTCTTGGAAATCGAGCCTGGATTATTCATAGGTGAGTGCACTGCCATTACCGAATACATTGATAATCTCGATGGAAATCCAATACTCACGGGCAAAAGTCCTAAGGAGAAGGCCATCATACACATGATGAACCGTCGTGCCGAAATTGAATTGCTTGATCCAATCAGTGTTTATTTCCATCACGGTACGCCAGGTCTTGGTCCGCATGTCGAGATTTACCAAAACAAAGAGTGGGGACTCCATCAACTTGCCAAATCGATAAAAGGAATGCACTATTTCGATAGCTTTCTCAAAGGACAACCATATGTAGCAGGACAATCCTTTTCAATGGCCGATATCACAGTTATCGGAGGCTTGATTTTTGCTTCCCTTTTGAAGGTTCCAATTCCAGAAGAGTGCGAGGCTCTTTTAGAATGGTATGCTAGGATGCAGAACCGTGCTAGTTTTATAAACAGGCTAGATTTTTAGTAATTTGTAGGTTTCCTAGATGAAAGAAGACCTTCTATTTAGACTGACTATGATAATGAATATATATGAGTAATTGTGAATTGAAAAATGGCTCTCTGTTGCCACTTCTTGCAAACTCCATTGATATCAGAAGCTAAACTGTAAGCTAAAACGCACCTACTTCAAACAGAGCTACCTTGTTCCTTACTTCTTTTTTAGTTTCGGCTAGCATCGTTACATTGCTTGTATCTTTCTAAATCGGTGTACCTCAGCAATCTGCGGCGTTTGTTCACTTTGAAACTGTTTCGAGCATCGTTTCTATTTGAATCACAATGAGCATGTGCCACTATTCAAAAATAATAATCGACACTAGAGATACTAACGCAGGCTTGATATGATAGGTACTACCAGAAACGGAATTACAGTAGTTGAATTAAAAAAAAAAAAAAAAACACTTTCACGAAATAAGCAGTTATACATCTAGAAGCGTAGTTAGGTGGAAAATGTGTATCTTTTAAGCACTAGTTAAACATCCCCAAACCTACATCTTAATATTTTACGAATGTACATTCCCCCAAGAGACTTGCTAAAATAAGGTAGCCAATATGCTTCACAACGTATGAATACTGTTTATTATCCGTAACTTCACTTCGTTAGCCCAAAGCTTGATGGAGGCTTTTCCAAGTTCAATAAACCGACCGCCCCAGGATCAAATCGCGAACGGACTTATTCAAATTATCAGTTTCGTGGTGTACTTTTATTTTCTTGGAGTATCCGAATGCACCTGAGTCGTAGAATCTTGGTGAGAGTTCTGCCTAGATCTGCTGCAGAGCATGCTTAGATTCTTTCCCCCATGCACTTTGATAGGTATTGGGCATAGCGTATCGGACTGTGTGCTGATAATAACTCGCTTTTTTTGGCACAATTCTGGGGCTTAGCTTTTGTTGCTGCAGTTAGCCTAAAGCAGCTTAACGGAAAAAAGCAAATACGGCGGGTTCTTCAACAAAGTAAAAAATAAAGATGAATTATTATTTTAATTTCCAATAGAGAGCTAGGCTAATACTTGTACCCCACTTAAATACTAGCTAGAGATAAAACGCTTTGACTGTTGTGGTTCAATAGTAAAACCGAAGAAAACCACAAGGAAGCGACGGAAATGAGGCGCCAACGTTTGCTGGAAGTGGCGATAGGGAAGGGGTGCCGCCATAGAGTGCTGTAGAGAAAAGATGAGTAGCACATCCACACATGGAAAGACTAGACTAGTGTGGCCCAACGTGCGTAAGTTTCGGAGTTTCTATTCATGTAACAGCAGATCTACTTTCTAATCGAAGATGCAAAGAAATGTGAAGCTCTTTTTGGTTCAGAACGGGACATACAAGTGCGCTTGAGTATTTTTCCCTCGGCATTAGAAAACTCTAATCATCATAAATTTAATTAAATCTCTCAACTTACATTCAAAGCCAGGGCCAAATAATATCCACCACTTGAAAAATATCTATTAATAACTATTGGTCAAAATATCACCTTTTGGGTACATCCAAACCTAACAAGTATGGTCTTATTCTTCAGTATATGATCCATTAGTGGTGTCAGTGTTTTTCTTAATTTTTTTTTTGAAATACAACTCCGTTTGTCACCTTCTACTATTGTATTTAATTTGACAACAAGACCTAGGTGAGGTTCCTGCATGCTCGCGTTCTTCTTTGGGAAATGCTGCCGAATATGCAGAGTAAAAAAATATTTTGTCGTACGATTCTGCCTAGCCCGTGGAAGGGGCCGAAAATCAAGTCTTCAACAATTATGGGTGCATCTTACATAAATTTTTCGCTCCAGCTAAAGGAAGCGCACGGGGATATTTTTTCTGCATAACCATTGTTGCATTTATTTGCTGTATTTTATTTTTTTTTCCTTTTCTTTTCAAAAATTGCTTGCATGACAGACAATTGTTTATTAAAACTTGCTATAGAAAAAATTCTTTTATGGGATGATAATGAAGTTAAAAGAGGTCATATTTTCAGCGTCTCCCTCTAATAATTATTCCCATCTCTGACTAGTTCGATATGAATCCTTCTTCTGAACTGACATGTCGCTATAGAAGGTTCATTCAGGACTATAACAATACTCGAAGTAGTGGCAAAGCAGACCAAACTTTAATTTTAATTCTGGGGCTGGAACAAGTGTAGCGCCACTATTATTTTTTTGAGGTTCTTTTCTTTTTCTATTTTTGTTTGTATATTTCTTTCCCCGAAAGACAACGTTCGTATCCAAGAAGTGCATGATGCATTAATGTACTGGGTACAAGAAAGAAAATCTTCCTTCGATTTTGGTGGTTATCATCTACTACGGTGCATACCCGCGGGGACTGTCAATCTGAGATTTAAATCAAAACTTTTTAGTTCAAACTCTAAAATACTTTATCAGCCGCGGGACTGTCAAAAGTAAGATTAGATTGTTTCTTTGTCCATCAATTAAACTGATCACGTGCAATCAAGTCTTTATTAAAGTACAAGTTAAAACTAATGTGAAACAATAATATTACGAAAGTAGAACATCAGAGAGTTGATGGATTGCTTCTTCTAGATTTTGGAAAAAGAAAGAGCAAAAGGATGCCTAGATTTTTAAATTTAGCTTGATGTTTGCTGGTTGGGGCGTCGTCTTTTCTCATAACACTATCACTAGTAATCAACTTGTGTTGAAAAGTATTGCATGGGAAGAGTAACGTAAAGATCATAGAGATAAGAGTGTTCTAGCAAAATTTTTAGAAACGTGCATACAGACCTGCAAACTAGTCATCTGCACTTATAATTATTTATTACACGTAAGGCGGCTTATCCGGCATTCAAAATTAGATTCTATTGTCGGTGGAATTAATAATTTAATTCTGCAGCACCTGCAGTAGCTTTGGAGTAAGATTTCGTTAGGGTTCTGATAGTACTACCTTTATGGAAAGAAACGATCAGCAAGAAGACAAAATTCCAACCTTAACGTTCACGTTTATGTTGCAAACATGAGTCGTCTCATCTGCAAATCGGCTCTATTGTTTCCATTTATATTACAAAAACGCAACTAAATGTAAGCAGAAAGTTATTTTTTATAGTCGTGGCCGATTGTTTTGAATTAGTTGCTCTGTTTTAAAGTTTAATATTTTCTCTCCATGTCCTTCCCTTTTACCAATCTCTTCTGGGCTTTCTTTTTTTATTTTTTTTTTGACTTTAAGTTTCATGCATAAATATCTAACCTACAGGAACCCGCATTGCATGAAAAAATAAATCTCAATAATACATGAACTACATCTGCTACAAAATTATGCACAAGTAGCATTCGGAAACTAAATTTGAATAGGAAAATGAGCCATTCTGGAGATTACCTGGCAACTTGAGCCGAATATTTATTCTTTGAACGTTATCCTTTCATTTATTTAAGTTCATTTGCTTTATTTTATTTTTTTCAAAGCAACAGTATTCTGTTTTAGAGAAGTAGATTGCGTCCCTAAAAGAAGAGCCCTAGAAGCATTCATTTTTCCAAGTATCAACTTCCTTTTGCTCCACAGCCCTTATTTACTTAAGGAACAGGGTTTGTTCGAAAGACTTGAAATAAAATAATTAAGAAAAGTTTATACTCTACGAATATTTTTTGACAATTTGTGTTTTTTTTTTCTTGCAGGTACATCTTATATCCCCGTAACCCCGTATAGAAAATTTTAAGACATTGGACTATTTTATAGGTACAGTAGCCAACGTTGTACAAGCTGAGGATAATTTGACAAAAATTTTGGAAAGACAAAGTAGACCTGACAATATTGACAACGGTAAACAATGATGTTGGACTACGACTCTAACTACCAATATCAAGGTGCCGGAAACGAGTACCTACCCGCACCCGATAACGATACCAATATAGTTGGTAGCAACGAAATATGTGATCCTTCACAAATATATGCTGGAGCTACTCTAGCTCCTGCGGTGAGCCTCAACAACACCGGTGTAAATACAAATGAAATTTATACAGATCCGCAGTATGTACCACAGTCGATGTATTATCAGTCCATAGGTGCTCAGATTTATCCTGGGGAGGCCGCTACTGCCAGCTTAGGGCGTGTTGGACAGTCTTTCACACCGTTGCAACAACATCAGCAGCTATTACAACAGGAACATCTCTCTCACCCTGCGCAGCAGCTTCAACAACCGCTGCAAGTGCAGCAAGCCACACAGCAGCAGTTGCAGCAACAAGTGCCACAGCAACAAGTACCACAACTGCAACAACAGCAGCAGCAGCAGCAGCAGCAGCAGCAGCAGCAGCAACATCAACAACAGCAACAGCCATACCTGCCATACCCTACATCTCAACCACAACAGCACCAACGCCACCAGCATCAACAACATCCTTTCCAGCAACAGCAGCAACAACAGCAAGTCTTTTATTCGTACCCTTCCCACCAACAGCCAGGGAGCACTCCAACTCCCGGCCAAGTAAACCATTTGATGGCCAATCAACCAGCAGCAGGGGGATTCGCAACACATCCAACCATAGCTAATTCTCTCTCGTATGACGTCTACACAAGACCGGAGCCTTACTACGCAGCTTATCCATACCTGGATGGTGCTGTTTCGGAAGCTTTGAACAGCCAGTCTCCGCCGATATCTGAGCCATCTCCTAGAATGTCTGCTGCAAAACACTCTCTGTTGGGACAAGGTTCGACCACCTTTTCATCAATTTCTTCTTCTTCTTCTGGCCACATGTTTAATGGAACTCCACCATCATCGGGCTCTTTGATGAATTCAGGAATCTCTCCTTCGTCGAAGGACGTCGGCTACTCCCAAAACTTCGCACGGCCTTCGATAATGGCACAGTTGCGAAGTAATCCCTGTCTCTGGGAACAAATAACTAGCAATATCGGTAGTGGTAGCGGAAACAGCCTCTCTCCAAAGAAAGGCTCTTATAAATGCTCACATTGCACAGATACATTTACCGGTTTGTATGAGTTGGTCGAACATTTGGATAAATATGAGATTCGCAGGGGCCATTTCTGTCCCGTTGAAGATTGCCCCTGGAGCGTCATAGGGCTTGCCAGAAAGGCAGAACTCCGTAGACATTGTGTGCTGCAGCATTTCCTTCGTGGAAAATTGAAGGATCTGGCTGATCAGGCAATACGACCAGATTCTCGCCTGAAGATGGTGAAGTTGCTTTACTCGTGCAACAAATCCAATTGTGGGAAGCACTTTTATCGTAAGGATTCCCTCCAGAGGCACCAGAGATTGGTTCATGAAAATAAGGATAGTAAATTTAACAGGAAGTGGGGCAAATTAGGCTTAGGTCAAATGGGAGAGAAAGGGCCCTACCAAATAGATTCTGTATACAACTAGTCGAATCAGTATCTTGATTCCTTTCATCTCCTGCTGCTTTACATTCAGTTACCGAAATTTTAATATTCATATCTTGAAAGACGATTTTGTCAAGATGCACAATTGGTGGTACTTTTTTGCACCCAAACTCATTTTGCAGAGGAACATACGCCAATGCCGACTTAATGGGTATCGAGCGACAATTGAGTACATAATTGTTGAACATGAGAGACTTTAGCTTCGTTTTGCTCATTTTTTGTGCAACGGTTACAAACGAAGCACGAAGTTGAACAAAACCGGTGTCGCTCCCGACTTTCTATTTCATAATCCATTCCTTACCTACTTATATATAATTTATTAATACCAGATGAGATTGAAATTATCCATCTTTGCATTTGTTGCTGGAACAACATTTGCTACTAATATCCAACGAGTCTGCAGTCCTGCAAATGGCCGGGTTGAACCATATACGGGATTTAGAGTAGATATTCAACTTTCATTTAATTTAAAGCAAGAATTTCATTTATACATGTGTAAGGAGGGAAGAGCCACGATGGATTTAGTTATTCCTCAAAGTTCTACTGTAAGAGTAGACCTGGAAGAACCTAACATAATTCCTTGGGGACAAGAGATTTGCAATAACAAATCCAGTCCGACCATTTGTTACACCCTTGCTAGGAGGAGATCTTTCAAGCTAAGGACGTTGCCGATATATTTTCCTGGAACAGTAGTTGGTGGTGTATTTGAAGGTGACACTCCCGTTCTACCATTGGTCGCAGAAGACTTCTGGCTGAACCAATGGCTCGAAATCAAAGGATTGAGGAAATCAGTGTACCATTTTCCAATTCTATCGTCCCCTCCCTTCGAACACAGCAAGCATCCAGGCACTAACCGGCCGCATCTCATGGGGACCAGCAAATTATGGGCAAAGAATATCTTACGCAACGAAAAGTATTTGATAAACGACAGTGATGACACAAGATTCTTATTTAGGAAGGGCATCGATACAATATTTGAGAAGATTAACATTTTGTCTAGCTTAAAGAAATTATCACTTATGGGTGCATGGGGAACAGAGGGGAACCGGTTTAACCCATTTTTTAAATTCCTTTTGCTACTGAAGGTACTAAGTAAAGAAGTATTTTACGGGTTAGTCAATGACATAGACAAGGTTTACAATAGATTGAATTTTAATTGAGAGGATCTCTGTAGCCGTTCCTTCTTCTGTTATAAGTGTAGTGGGTTAAAAATGGTTGCACTTTTTATTTTTCAGTTAGCCTCTTTCGCAGCCAAACGGCTCACTAATGGTGAGCCAAATACTCCTACTAGTGCTTTTTGTCACATTTTCTACATGTATATTTCAAATAAAAATTGATACAGCTCTGAGATTGGGAAACCGGTTCCTCTCTGTGATTCTTCATTTGTCTCCTTCTGCCACAAACACTAGCTTTGGCATCACTAAAATCGCAAAGCACTGTGTAACTAAATTTTCAAAGTGATTGGCCTCTTTCTTCTCTACACACCTACACCAGCCAAATGTCCTCTCCTTCATCAACCTACACGGAACTTCCAGCACAGGCCTTCCTTGCTAGAGAAACCAACCGTCCTGCAGTTGCTGCTCTTAATGGCCTATTTTCGTCGTTCCCTGTTATTAAGATCTTCACATCGAATGCTGTCCCAATAATGGTTTATCGCGAGCAACAACAAAAGAAAAGCTAGCGAGCGCAGAATTTACATCATCATTCCAATGCTACGGGTAATTACATAGTTGAATGAATGGATCAATAAATAATAAAAAAAAAATATATATATATATCGGCAGATTTCTAACCCGACTAGTAGTATTACCTTCTCTCGCTCCAACAAACTTACAGGCCACTCTTTACCTTCCCGGAATTACTCTCACCAAACACACACAGGCTGCTCCACCACCTTCTTGGGATTGCTCTTTACTGACACCTTCTTGGGATTGCTCTTAATGACCTCGCTGGTGACCGAGCTTTTGCTCAGCGACTCCCTTGTGCTTTCGGATTTATTCCTCCACTAATCTCAGATAAGATCGTATCTTCACAATTCTGTCATTCCCTAAGATTATTGTGCAACAAACACTACACCAAATACCTTATTTAAAACGCCGCGTTTCCCCACCAATCTAGACTAATTTCATCCTGTTATGTTCAGTTCGTTTCTATAATCGGACTTATTCGGCACTTTTCTCGTCTTATTATTTCCTTATTTTATTATGTACGATTTCTTTTGGTTTGGAGTCCTGCAGTTTTCAAAATTCGTATCAATGAATCTTCTGGGCTCACAACTTGCATAAAAAATAATCTCACTGTAACCTTCACCAGGGTTTCAGATTTTTTTTGATTTCGATTTAACCGCTCGTGCATTATTTATTTCCCGCTAATTACAAAAAATGCTGGAAAAGGCACTCATCAATGTAACTACGTTTCGTATACTTAATAATTCCATCTGTGCATTGCATAGGAGTCACCACCATCTCACTATCAGGCTATCACACTGCCTGTATGCATGTACGTTTCCTCTCTGCAGTCTAATAATAAGTTCTTGAATGCTTTACGCTTCTTATCTATGTAATAATGCTTGTTTACCCTGTTTACAATATTTCTTATTACCTGGGATGTTCACTTCCAGTTGCTGACTCTAAGGGAGCAGTATTATATAGTGTTGCGCTTGGCAATTATAGCAAGTACTCTGATAACAAATAAAAACCGTTCTATTTTTTTTTTTTTGTTGTTGTTGCTGCTATTGCCTGCTCCTCTTGATCATCTCGTTAAATTCCAAGTCCTCTTCCAAATCGGATAAATCATATATTATGTCTGCGTTTGAAGTGCTTATTGTTTCAGGATACATGACAAGAGGTGTTGTTTCTTGTTTCACCGCTGGATAGTCGCTATTCGTTATTCCCGGATTAGCACCATCCAGCACTCGGCGCAAATGCTTGAAAATTGAAGATGAATTAACTGGAATCCGCACAGGTGGGCGACGACCAGGTCCAGGCCCAGGTCCAGGCTCATGCTCCTTCAGATGAGACATTACATTTGCTGAGATAATGTTCAGGCTTTCGCTCTTGGTATTGCTGTGCTGCTCCACCTTTATATTCTTTCTTCTTTCGGTTGCTCCCCTTTTACTGAGTCCAACTGGTCTCCGCTTGACCCCAGTTGGTGGGGTGGTAGGAGATAACGGTTTATCAAAACTACTTTTAGGAATGATAACATTTCCGTCACTTTCGTATTTTATGCTTACTTCTTTACTTGCTCCAGGTGTGCTCCTCTGGCTGTCCCTCTTGTCGCTACTAGGAGCCGCTGCCTTCTTTTTTTTAAACATTATCGATATATCTCTTTCATACTCACCAGTCTTCTCATCTATCTCCACCAATATAGGAGCATTTGGCAATTTGAATTGATTACCTGACAGTAGATATTCTTCCTCAATCTTTTCTCTTGACTTGTTAGGAGGGAAAAAGTCACTTGCAATCATTTCTCCACTTTCACTATGCACGTCTATTCTATTATTGAAGAGATAGTACTTTAGGTTACCATCCTTCCAGTTCTTGGTCTTTTGGTGGACCCTGTTGGAGTATAGCACGCTAAATTCTTTGACTATGGATGTCATATCAGGTCCTGAGGATTGGCTCTACTGCCATATACTGCTGCAGTACTGTGAAGAGGAGAAGTAACCTCGAACCTATTCTGGAGAAGCTGGGATGCAACTGCGGAATGCAAAGCTCAAAAAAATAACTGTAAGTACTGCAGATCGAAAGGTCTTTGTCCCACACATATACCTTTGTTATCCAGGGGTTGACGATCTTTTTTCTCGAATAAAGATAGCGAAGTACCACAATTTTTTTAAGTGGTAACGAAAATCAAACGTACATGATGTTGCTGTTTCTAATTGTTTACCTCTCGCATATGAGATCTTCAACAATAATATACACACTTATCGCTAACAGCTGCTCGATAGTTACGGAATACGCAGATTCACGCCTTACCAGAAATGTACCCTACACAAGGTATTCGGCTCATCAACACCTATATCGATTGATCCGGACGATCAAGTACTACATCTTTTCTTGTGAAAAGTTTCTAAATTGGTAAATTTATATTACTATTTACATGAAACACATCACCTCTCTATATAGTCGCTCTAGTTCACAAATATCTACTGCACATTCTTGACTTCTTTATAAAATGGTAAGCCCAACGAAGTTAACAATGTTCTGGCTCTTTCGTCGGTACCAGCATTGGTCTTGAAAGTGAGATGGAACCCAAATAAATTAGGAAACAATTCTTGGAAGTTTTCAATCTCAGGGAAAAACTTGATCTCTTCTGGTGAGAGTCCGAAGGTAATATTACCACTTTTGTCTCCCAGTGAGTCCTTGATACCCTTGAAAGTTCTAATTCTAGGTAAAACCAATTCAACTAAAGTGGAAAGAAATCTAGTCATATCTCTTCCTTCCAACTCAACTTTACAACCACACTCCTTACCTTGTCTGACTTTCCAAGGTAAGACGTTACTCTTATTGTACACCACTTTAGGTTTGACATTTGTTATCTGAGCTAGTTGTAATCTTGCAGAGATATTAATCCAACTTTCTTCTAAAGCAGCCTTATTATATAAATTGATACTAATTCCAGTCAACTCGGGAATATTACGAGGAGTAACAGGTTTGATATCTCTGGTGGCTCTACTTAATCCCTTTGGCTTACGATCTCTACGATATACGGCATATGGAGAGAATTCTCCCCAGGATCTAGCCTTATTACCAGTGACAGCTTCCAGATCGTGCTCATAGTAATGGAGTAATAAGTCCGACTTTAACACATTCTGGTAGTACTCATTAACTCTATCTTGATAGACATCTTTAGGCTTATATTGAGGAGAACGAATATCATCCTTGGGTATGTTCAATTCAGGGAATCTCTTACCAAGGGTTTGCTTCTTGATTGGAATCAAATGATGTACAGGCTGCACAGTAGAATACCCTACTTTGGATGCTATTGGAGAAGATGAAAAAGAACGAATTGATAATCTAGACATAGTGGAGGATGGCTCTAACTCTAATTAAGGTAATAACGATCGCTATTTTCTGTATGAAAATCTTCCTTATGTAATTTATGTAACGCAGTGGTATTCGCTGAGATTCAACCTGTTGAGAAACAACCTATTTTGATCCAGAAACCTATCTTCTTGTGTTGGATCGCTCGACTGTTTCTGAAGAGCTACGGTTCATGAAGCATTTTTTTTTTTCACTATGAATTTGAAAAATTTCGCGTGACCGAAAGTACGCGAAAGACACACTGAGAGCGGTAAATATAAGCACGAAATGTAGTACAGCGTAGAGTAACCAAAGGAGAGAAGAACACACCTTCCACCTACGTGCAAAAGGGGTGAAAACCGGAGCATGGAAGGTTCGAGTTTGATTAACCCCAGCATAAAGAACGTTTCCATACTCAAAAGTATTGGTTTTCTAGTTTGCTGAATATCCGTATTTTTCACCAGAATTGGCTCCAGTACTGCGGCGCCTAGGTAAAGCTAGAGCCAGAGCTAGAGCACTGCACGGAACACGACACCCACTCATTTTCGGTAAATGTGACACAGATTCCACGCCTCAGTGAAGACTCTGAGATCAACAGTACAGCCCTTAGCAGCATATGAGCCGAGCTGTGCCTGATACCACTGCCCTCTCCATGTCTCTTTCGATTTGCAACCTTTCTCGGTCAGCACTACATGCAGGAACGCATGGATTTTCATTCTCGCTCTTCGTCTCTTCTTTTCACTGGAGGTAGTACATTACTTTTAGCAGTAAACAGGTCACCAAGACGTTACGTAGATAAAGCAAGCGCCTTCTATGAGATTTGGAATTCCTTTGGACCTAGACGACTCTTCAAACCGTGCTAATGGTGGCGTCGTACTGAGAAAGCCATACCCTTCGTCAACGCTTTTCAACTCACAAGAGACTGCTTCACGTGGTCCAGGGTCAGTATCGATCAACTTCAAGTCGAAATCCCCATCTCGTTCCACTTATGATGCGTCAGCCTCGAGAAGCTACGGCAATGACGGCAACGGTTATGCTAACAATGTGGACGATAATAAAAATACGCCTACCCTAGCCCCGATGCAACATACATCAACTACAATTACAATCCCACAGTTTAGTGCCTTCTACGATTCAATTGACAAATTAATGCAGACCTATACTGAAAGTATATCAAGCAAGCTTGGAGAACTCGGATCGAAGAACCCAGATGCAGTTTCAAGCGACTTGGACCACGTTACCTCTAATTTTGACGCTATTTTAAAGTTGCAGTCGGGCCAGGTTGAAGAAATTATCAAGCAGGAACAGTTGGAAAAGAAGAAAAAGCTCGATGAATTGAAGCGTAAAGAAGCTCTTATTGCCCAACAGAAGGAGCAAGCAAGGCTCGAAGAAGAGGCAAGAATAAAGAAGTTGGCTGAAGAAGAAGCAAGAAAAAAGCAAGCAGAAAAGAAAGCAGAGAAGGCAGCAGAGGCGCAGAGGAGGGAACGCGAAGCACAAGAGGCACAGAAGAAAGCTCAGCTAGAACTTGATGCAAAAAGGAAACTAAATGGTACCACAAACTTTGCTTCTATAACAAAGGAAAGACTTGCATACAGCGAGGACATAAAAACCATAAAACTTACCGTGGTTGACCAATTACTGAAGGAAAGTGCCGATCTTCGTAAAGCGGTTTCATCACTCAAGCGTAAGATCAATGTTAAATTCGGACAGCTTTCAAACTCTAATCAGCAGCTTATGAAAATAACCCAAGAGGTAATCCAGCAGATCGACGACGCTAAGACCAACCTGCACAGCGAACTAGTGTACAAGTGGATACTTAACTTTGTGGCCAAGGCAATTGTTTCGCAAGCTGAAACCGAAGTCATTGTCAAATCCACGGCAGCATTACCATTGGCCAAACTATCACTTTCCTTGCTTCAAAAGTATCCCGAGTTTGCTTATTTTTTCAAAGCAAGGCTCATAAAGAAATGCCCCTTCATAATAGGTTACACTTCTAAAATCGACACCGAAGAAGGAAGAATACTCATGGGCTGGAGAAGAAGGGACTCCAAGTGGGAGGACGAAGTAAAGTATGATGAAAGAGTTGCTGGCATCTGTACATTATGGGCAGTGATTACCAGAATAGACGTGGATAAGACTGGCATCGACGAAATGTTCACAATAGCTGCTTCATGGAAGTTTTTAGCCAGAGCCTGTAACACATCACCGGCATTAGAGCTACTTACCAATGCCCATTTCGGCTGCTTAGGAAATTGGTGGGAAGCTTGTGCCCTGAATTTACTTAATGCATATCATGGGCAAGGAAGAAAAATGCTTCAGGTTGTTTCAATGGACCTCACACTGGCGGTCTCCTCATTGAAATACCCTGCAGCAGCCAGATTAATGATTATGGGAGAAGATTACTTCACCAATAACAAAATAGAGACGATCAAAGAAATGGAATACTAAATCAAACTTTTTTATTATCATAATTTTCTCTTTTTGGGACACATTCTTACTTAGATTTGTATAGATAGAATATTATAGAGCTTTACAATGCATCTGTAACTAGAATTTAGTAAAAATCAAACTATTATGGCCTGCCAAACAACGCTATAGACCAACTTGCAGAAATGCAACCCTTAGCTTTGCAATTTCCACAAAGGACGAACTGCTTACATAAGCAAGGATGTAAGGTGCAGTGCACATCAGTAGCGTGGAACAGGGTGCCTCATCCAAAGGACGGAGAAGGTAGAGGGAGCAAACATAACCAACAACAAATGACAACCACTATGAGTTTAGCTCCGGAAAGTGCATAAGCTTTCAAGACTCTTCTAAAAGTTTGGAAGCCTAAAATCTGAGCCTTGACCTTGTAATATCTCTCGTAAGTCTAAGCTTATTCTTGCTTCGATACTATCCATACTGAACGTAAATACAGTACCTGCATATACTCTCCTCTGTCACAGAATTATTTTTTATTGATTTATTTTTAACTACTCAAAAATTTGAGAGTCTCAGTCGTTTAGAAACTATGTGCAGTACGACAACATTGTGCATTCTCATAAATTAAATATTCATGTACTTGCACCGAAAGCTGGTGGTGGTGGACCGCCATTTGCGACAACCGAGGAATTAAATAGCTATTTGGGATCATGGACAAAGATAGGAGAACATCTAAACTTTTCGGTTCTCGAATTTCGTCCATTTTCAACCCACACACGAACCCGAATGCTGCAGAAGTCAAAAGTCTGATATTACAACCAGCTCATGGTACAAGTAAGTCTATTCAACCACAGCAGTCTTACCCAGCGACCGGTCTGAGTTCTACTTCCGCTACAGGAAATGGCACCGGAGGCCATGTTGGCTCTGGATCTAGTTCCGGAACTGGAGCTGGAACTGGAGCTGGAACTGGAGCTACCGGCACCGGCTCTGGCTGGCCCCAGCGCGAACCCACCACACCAGTGAGATCTTCTTACTTGTCCCCGGGCCAAAACCCCCAACGACAAGTGGACCACCTGCATCAACTGCAACCTTCAGCGGCTAGTGGTAGTGGCCGTGCGGGAGTCTCACCGTCACCTAGACCGTTAAATCATCTTTCTGGAAATAACCGTCACTCTACACAATCCAATACTACAACGAACTCGAGCACTACCATCAACTCAGATGGCTCTATGAGTGTATTGAGACCAATGTCGGCAATTCCTGATCACTTGCAGCCACAGGTAATATCACCAAACAAGCATAGGTTGTCAAGAAAGCCGCCCCCAGCATCCTCGATAGACGAACTCGATGACTACAGCAAGAATATGCACCCCACAAGAACCCCACCAACGCCTCCTCCACCCCCCATACACACGGTCACAAACCCTGCTGTATTGGACCGCATTCCTCTGTTCGACAGTCTTAACACGACACCCCTGCCAATGGGAGGCACCAACAACTATCCAAATACCCACGCTAAACCAGTTGGCTTGGAAATGCCTGCGTTAAGCAATCCAAATACATCTAGTAATAGCGTCAGCAAACTTCGCAGATCTGGTGACCGTAAGGACTTGCTGGATATAATTGGTAGTCTTGAGAATGACATTCGACTTCTCTCACCTGGAGAGCATAACCACGAGTACCAAGAAGACATAGATTTCATAGACGACATAGATCCTCTCCATACTTCTCGCTTGGGAAGAACGGGTCTGCCACTGCCCAATTTATCCATAAACTATGATGATGCGAATCCCTTCTTGTATGGTGATGATAGATCAGATACACAAAGGAGCCAGAGAGATAGCAACTATGATACAAGTGGAGGTGAAGGATCGATTACCGAATTGAACAGTGCTAGAGGAAGTGCAAGGCTATCATCTTCATCTTTGTTACTCCAATCTGCATACCATACCAATAGTCAAGAATTACTTTCTCTTTCATCAGAATCAAGGGCTGGTACTGGCATTAGTGGTGTTGGAGGAGATTCCAATTTCGAAAATTCCAGGTCTGGAACTCTTTCGGTTACTAATAAACTTAACCTGGTGGACTCTGTTCCGTACCCACTTGATTCAAGCAATAGCTCACTTAACTCACCACTGGATGTATTCCAACCGATCTTTTCTAATAATTCAATTGAAGGAAGACAATATGACACTGCAAGAGGAAATGCTTCTATACATTCCGGGCCCATTAGAGGAAATAGTCAGAGACAACTGCATTTACAGTATCAGCAACCACCGACTGCGTCTCTCCAGCACCAACTGCTGACATCACTGCTGATCACGGCACCATACCTGATTATACAACCACTGTTGACACTGACACTGACAGCAGTGGCTACAACGCAGGCCCCCCCAAATCATAGAAAAAGTTCATCGATTTCCTCATTGATGTCGTCTTCCTCCTTCCGTAATGTTAACTTGGGCTCTATCAAGCGTACCCTCAACCTTCAACCAGGGGAGGGTGAACGCAGTAACTACGTTTTGCAAATCAGAAGGAGTGCGGGGACAGCTTACAATGAATCTCAACCAGGTAAGTGGAAACTTCCCATTGGGATCCTTCCAATTGACAAAAATGCTAACTACACACTTTCTAATGGTAGGTACATTAGATTAGCTGGTGCATCGCAAGGTAGAATCAAAAAGGGTAGTGGTGTGGAACTCAAACACGGTCATTTGGCCCCTAGGTTACTTGCAGCAGAAGTAGAAGATATTGACAGTTCCATTCCAGGAATGAACTCCAGACTAGGTAGGGCCGGAACCGCACCTTCGTTGCAATTGAAGTCTAGTTCAGTTCAAGAGAAAAACAAGTCCTCCTCGTCATCGATTCATGGAAGCAACCTAACCAGGACTACGACAATAGGAGACTCACAAAGTATTGTCACCGGAGGAGAATCAGCCAACTCCGAACTTACCAGGTCACTTTCGTCTTCATCATCTGGAAGCGTGCCCGAAGCATATATGGCTAACTACCAACACCCGGGATACAGAATAGACGATGACGATGACAGCAGTGAAATTCAACCATTCAATGACCAAGAGAATGATGGACCCCAAACTCCTCATCTGAACAACAACAAGAGCAATGGATTTGGTGGGAGAATTGGCAATGCAGAAGTGGATACATACGATGACGATGCCGGAACAAACAGCATGAACGGATTGAATTTGAACGGAGACTATGACAGTACTAATGGCTACGATCTTGAACAGGAAGATAGATTACCTAGATTGGTACTTGCAAATCCCGATTCAAGTGACAGCGAATAATCATAGTGGGAGGATTTTCCATTAATTTCTCTTTAGCTTGTCTTCTTAATTACATACACTATATACTATCAAAAAAATAGTAATAATGAAATACTTTACAGATAGAAGTAAGAAAATAAATGAAAATAAGTATTTTACGATTTCCAGGCTCTTTTTTCTGGTCCATAACCATAAGTAGCTTCTTTTTGTACAGTTAAACGTACCCAATCAACAACAGTCATACCATCTCCCATAGCAAAGGCTCTTATGTTTGCAGCCGTTCTCCTTCTTCCAACTGCAACCTTCGTCCCGCTTAAATGACACAAAAGCAACGTGTGGTCGTGTACTTTTCCCGAAACACCGAATCAACTGCACCAAAACGAGAACAAAAAAAAATTAAACACGTATAAACTGAAAATTCCAAACACACGGAGTCTAGTTTTATCTATATTGATTGTATAACCGTCTTTTTTTAGATTGATAATAGTGAATTGTAAGTATTGAGTGTTAGTTAGACGAGAGATTTGGAAATTGAATGAATACGAGCCAAGAGAACTTGTTAGTTTGGGGGTACATGTCTCGCGGTGCTGCGAGTGAGGATACGCAGGAAGTGGAGGAAGTACGAGGAGATTGAAGAAGCATCCACACTGGGTCCAAGACAAGGTTTGGACGAGTGTTCAACCACAATTTGTACAGCAAGGAATGAGTGTGACATTGCGCAAGATGGAAAATTGGAGAGCTGCAGTGTTGCGGACGGCTGGCCCAAAAGCTCAGCTTTCGACATGCACATGTGGGACAGGGTGTCTCTGACATTTGGCTCTGTGCCTGTTTGTCTAGTCACCAATCAACAATTCCACTACTACAGTTGCTTAATCCTTACCGACAGATATGATCTAGAGCTGACATTCAAAAATATACATTGTGCTGTTCTTCATCAACCTCTATCCGGGTATCATAAGCATCAAAAGTTTGATAATTCTATTATTTCAGTTTATCTCTCTGCCTATTCTTTTCATATTACTAACAAACAGATGTCAAATACGGGTTATACGCTCATCTATGAGCCGAACTCGGCTGCAAAGAAGTCGCTTTCGGAATTCAGAACCTTGTTGGAAAAGGGGAAGGATGAAAGTAAGATCGACACCATGAAGAAGATCTTGATAACCATGCTCAATGGTGACCCACTTCCAGATCTTTTGATGCACATTATTAGATTTGTAATGCCAAGTAAGAACAAAGAGTTGAAGAAATTATTGTACTTTTATTGGGAAGTTTGTCCTAAATTGGATGAGCATGGCAAGATGAGACAAGAAATGATTTTGGTCTGTAATGCTATCCAGAGAGACTTGCAGCATCCAAATGAATATGTTAGAGGTAACACATTAAGGTTTCTTAACAAATTAAAAGAACCGGATTTGTTAGAAACGTTGGTCCCAAACGTGAGACAATGTTTGGAACACAGACACCTGTATGTTAGAAAAAACGCAGTTTTCGCCGTTTATTCTATCTTCAAAGTTGCTGAGCATTTAGTTCCAGATGCAGATGAATTGATTTACAGATTCTTATACGAAGAAACCGACTCTGTTTGTAAAAGAAACGCATTTGTTTGCTTGGGTGAATTAAATAGAGATGCTGCTTTAAGATATATGCAAGATAACATTGCCAACTTAGAGTCATTGGATTCTTTGTTACAATTAAGTTTCATTGAATTTATCAGGAAAGATATCATTCAAAATGGCGACAGTACCCTTAGAAGTCAATATGGTCAATTAGTAGAGGAATTGTTGGAAAGCAGTACTATTAACAATGTTGTCATCTATGAGGCTGCCAGTGTCTTAACCAAATTAACTGGTTCATCATCTGCTGTTTTACTAGCGGGTCAAAAATTTGTCGACTTAGCTACTAAAGAAGCTGATAACAATGTTAAGATTATTACATTGGAGAGAATCAATGAATTGCACAAGGAACATCCAGGTATCTTACAAGACCTAAGCTTAGAAATCTTAAGAGTATTAAACTGTCAAGACTTAGGAGTGCGTAAGAAGGCTCTTGATGTGACATTACAATTTATTACCAGCAGAAATGTTGAAGATGTAGTTAAATTGTTAAAGAAGGAAGTACAAAGGACTGCATCAAGCAATGAAGATAACAATAATGAGTATAGACAGCTATTGATCAATTCCATTCATCAATTGGCGATTATGTTTGTTGAGGTTGCCGAAAATGTTGTTGATTTACTCTTAGAGCTGATGAGTGATTTGAACTCCAGTGCAGCTTATGATGTCATTGTTTTCGTCAAGGAAGTAGTTGAAAAATTCCCACAGTTGAGACAAAGTATTGTGACTAGATTGATTGGCAGTTTAGGAAATGTTAAGAGCGGTAAAGTCTTCAGAGGAGGCTTATGGATTTTAGGTGAATACTGTGTCGAAGAAAAAGAAATCCAAGATGCTTGGAAGTATATCAGAGGCGCAATTGGTGAAGTTCCAATTATTGCCAGTGAAAAGAGGGCCCACAGTGGTTCTGCAGAGTCAGAAGAAATCGAAAGGAATGATACTCCTAAGAAGAAGAAGGGTCCAACAGTAAATGCGGATGGTACATATGCCACTGAAAATGCCCTTACAGTTGAAAGCGTTGAATCAACTGAAGAGAAGCCACCACTTCGTAAGCTTATACTTCAAGGTGATTTTTATCTTGCCGCTGTTCTCTCCTCAACATTGGTAAAATTGATTTTACAATTACAAAGAATTTCCAAAAACTCATCTATTTTAAACCCATTGAAAGCTGAAGGTTTACTTATTATGGTTTCTATATTGAGAGTGGGCCAGGACTCTGCATATGTTACTAAAAAAATTGATGAAGATTCTGCTGATAGAATTTTCTCATGTATTAACTACTTAACCGATGAAACAAACAGTGAGTTGATCGAAAGGTCCTTCTTGGATGATACAAGAGAGGCATTTAAGACCCAGGTTGAAACCGAAGAAAAGAAGAAATTAGAAGAAGAAGCTAAACAGTTTCATAAGAATGCTGAACAAGTTGATGATTCTATCGTATTTGAACAATTTGAAAGCTCAGCTAATAAGAAACCCGAAGATGCTAGTAGCTCGGGAATTGAAGAGGTTACAGTTAAGGCCGATTCAAGACTTAATAAGATTCTTCCATTAACTGGATACTCAGATCCAATTTACTGTGAAGCTTACATTAAAATCCACCAATATGACGTTACTTTGGACGTTTTACTCGTGAACCAAACCAAGGCAACTTTAAGAAATCTTTCTGTAGAGTTTGCTGCATTAGGTGATTTGAAGGTTGTCGACAAGCCTGCTACCGCCAACATTGGTCCACATGGATTCCATAAAGTTCAAACAACGATTAAGGTTACATCTGCTGATACTGGTGTCATATTTGGTAACATTGTTTATGATGGACAGCATTCTGATGAGTCTACTATTGTCATCCTTAACGATGTCCATGTAGATATTATGGACTACATCAAGCCAGCAACTTGTACTGAAAATGTTTTCAGGAAAATGTGGAATGAGTTTGAATGGGAAAACAAGATAACTATCAAGTCAACTATGAATTCATTGAAGGAATACTTAGAGGAATTGATGAAGGGAACAAACATGAATTGCTTAACCCCAGGAGCAATTCAAGGAGAAGAAGACTGCCAATTCTTATCTGCTAACTTGTATTCAAGGTCATCATTTGGTGAGGATGCGTTAGCAAACTTGTGTATTGAAAAGCAAACTGATGGAGGTCCAATCATTGGTCATGTTAGGATTAGATCTAAGGGCCAAGGGTTAGCATTGAGTTTGGGAGATAAGGTTGCGTCAATCAGTAGGAAGAGCCCTAAGGCCATCACTGCCTGAATATGACGAGTAAGAAACAATAAAATATTAAACACAACTAGCATGTTAGAAACAAGCAGCTACATAACTCAGCTCCACCAGCTGATAAACCATAAGAGGGAAAAAAATAGTATATAAATTAATAAATATGTTATAGCAAAACAGAAATGTAAGGAAAAAACTGAAATTATGTACAAACATACCTCTCCTTATGATCGGAGCTCAACGAAACCTTTATGCTCTTCTACGCGAAGTAGTCTCTAAACTGCGCTTCCAAGTCAGATATCACTTTTAGCCTGGTAAGACGATTTTTCACATCAGCTTCTAATTTAGGATCGGTAGCCAACGAAGAGTCCGAGAAAACTTTCCTTGTTTAATCTATTGAGTTGTATTATCCTGGAATACTAGAACTTTCCCCACTTCCAACCAATTGCAAAATATCTAGCCGTAGTCCAAGTGATAATACTAACTACAGCTAGCCCACCCTCGTAGTAAATCAAATTCGAATAGTTGGCAGATGCTCCTGTTCCAATAACAACGGAAGCACAGTACATTCCTAAAATAGTAGTAAAGGTTAAGAAGAAATACAATGTTCCATATACTTTACCAAAGTTCTCTACTGAGCAGATTTGCCCACAGCAAGCAGGAACAAGCGAAATAATTGCAGAGTTGGCTACCCCAAACACAACACCAAAAGCATATAAAACTCCTAAATTTCCCCCAGCTGGAAGCCAAAAACCAAAGATGCTGATAGTGAGAATTACCGAAGTCCCAATCATAACGTTGAATCTACCATACTTATCAGCTATCCAACCCAGGGTTAATCTCGAGGGAATACCACAAACTCCGATTACAGTGATAAGCAAATAGGCAGATTTTTCGTTTACTCCTTGCTGGAGGGCATAAGAGGAAAGATAGGTAGTCGTACAAACAGATGCTAATTCTGAAATTGCTACTGAAAGTGTTAGCAATATAAATTTGATATCTTTGGCCACAGAGAAATCAACGCACAGTTTGACAAAGTTTATAAAAATTGTAAGCTTCGATTCTTTAGTAGATTCGATATCTTCGGTATCTTGTACTCTAAATTGGTCTGCCACTGCCCTTCCTCTTACCAAAAATATGGATACCACCATACAAAACAAGCAAATTAGGGCTAATATCCTAATCGCCCATTTGAACCCAATGGATACGTACATGCTTTGCAACATAACTGCAAATATTGAAGAGCCAACAAGTCCACCAGCTGTCGCAATGGAACAAGCCATAGCTCTTTTCTTCAAAAACCAATGTGAAATTGCACTAATCAAGGGTTGAGTTGCGATTGAAATACCCAAGGCAGTCAAGACACCGAAACTCAAGATGAACTGGTAAACAGTTTGACATTCAGCCGTTAGAAAGAGTCCCAAGCACATGAGAGCAGTACCGACAATAAGTGGAATTCGTGCACCATATTTATCGAACACACCTCCAATGAACGCACCTCCAAAGAACATTACACCCAAATGTATCGAGAAAATCCAAGACAAGCTAGTAACTTCAACACCTTTCAACTGGTGAGTGGAAACGTAAGACTCAATCGCTCCTAAAGAGTTGGGAATACCAAAGTCTGCCATCAAGCCGACGAATGATCCAAAGACGACAACATAAGCTTCAAACCCACCGTCAGGAAAAATTTCAGGATTCTTCTCGCTACCATACATGAGGTTGGACAGAGGGTTGTGCTCTAGTTCAGGTTCGATCGTTCTTCTTCTACGAACACCATTATTTGAACTTAGAGACTCGAGCGCAATATCTGACATCGAGTTCTGTTTTATTACCTAAAATACGATTAAATTATGGGCTTTTCGCTACTGCACTTATAGGTTAGGAAAATATGTGGAAGGTTCGCTATCAGGTACACTATATGTACACTATATGTCAATGGTGAGCCCATGCATATATGACTAACTCGTATTTCGCAGCCATAGATAAGAAAATAGGAAATCGAGCATCCCTCACCGAGAAGAGCTGAAAAGCATTAAGTACAGTCGCCATCTTCTAGTGGCTTCATAATTAAAAGATATCTCTATACCTGTTCGATTCATTATAGATGCAACGGAATGGTAGATTATATTTTGGTAAGAAGATGGATTACCGTACGCCATGAAAAATGGCTACGAACTTATGTTAGCCCCCACCGCTTTAAAGAAGCGCAATTAAGTGTAATATTCGGATTGAATGCCAAATTTGTATTCTGAATGGCTCTACTCTCTTTGTGTATACCATATCCATTCAAATTTTGCCTTATAGCTGGAGAAAATTGTCACTATTTACTGCTATTTCATATCTATTCTTACAGAACTTTCTGAATTTCTATAAACAGTAGTACTTCCTCGGTCAGGTTGTCTAGAACCCCAGCATTAACTTCCTGCCTTTGAAATAATACAGGATTCCCATAGTTTCCAGTAACCAGTACCTGCTGTATAAAGTCATCGTCAATGTAGTAGGGGCCATCTGTAGCAAGTTCATCTCTTGATTGAATGATTATTAACAAGCTATTGAAGATCGAATGGAAGTCTCCTCTTATATATACAGTACCTAAGCTATTAGAGCGGCAGTACGAATCGGAGTAGTCAAACACTCTGGTGCCATTGCTTGCGCCAATTGCTGCCCATGACTTGGCACCACCGTTTCGAGGCCTTTCGAAGAAAGATAAGCAATAGTTATTGGACTTTAGAGTAAACGAATTGCTGCTCAGAAAATTGTTCAACTTAGCAGCCAAGCAATAAGATATATATACAGATGCTCTACATACAGAATTTACACTACCTGATAAGGTGATAAAGCGGTCCACCGAGCCTTCGACCTGTTTCGATATAAAAAAGTCGGTCAATTTAAATTGGTCAGTTATCAAGTCGATAGTTGATGTGAAGTATTCTGCTTCCGTTAAGGAAACAATTATTTTAAGTACTACGGTGCTATCACTAGTCTCTGAAGTTGTTGTCGAACTAAGTTTATTCAATGCATTTATAACTTTATCATCATCGGGGATTTTCTTTATTGGTTGTATCTTACCACCTGGAGAGTCCTCCAAGCCTAAAAAATTTTCAATTTTGGTGCTGGAAGTAACGCTCGAGCTCTCGGCCTTCCTCTTGCGAAACTGGGGCATCCTGAAGATCAAGGGTATGAATCACGTAGTTCTAGAACTGTTCTCTGTAAGTAACACCACTAAAGTCATGAAGAACGGTACCAAAATCAATTCCACTATATGCAGGTCGGATACTCCAAATCTTTAGTGTGCGATATTCTTAGATGTAGAGTAGGAAAGGTTGCAGACTAACACCCAAAAACCTAACCGAACTTGCAAATGAACCCAACTTCTAAATTTTTTTTCCCTATAACCGGGAGCTATTATTTTTGGCCGTTGCATCATTGATTTCTTTTCCCTCTGTTTCTCTCTAATAGTACTCCCTTTAGACAGCCTAGCTCTTCACCGTGAGGTCCTTCAGTGAACCACCTGCAAGCTGAGAGTCGTGCACGACCAAACCCATCGCAGAAATTTTTCAATTTTATTTTATCAATAGTAAAGAGAAAAAATTAAGGAAAAATCTACAGGTATACCCTTCTATCTAACAACGGATAACTAACGAATTAAAATGGCTAAGAAAGAAAAGAAGAACGACTCCGTCGCTGTAGATGAAGAAGACAACTATGAAAAGAGAATGTCAGCTATTTTACCATTTGCTAAGCCATTAGCTCCAAAGAAATTAAATAAGAAGGTTTTGAAGACTGTCAAGAAGGCATCCAAGGCTAAGCATGTCAAGAGAGGTGTCAAGGAAGTAGTTAAGGCATTGAGAAAGGGTGAAAAGGGACTTGTTATCATTGCTGGTGACATTTCTCCACCAGATGTCATCTCACATATTCCAGTTCTCTGTGAAGACTCCTCTGTTCCATTCGTATTCATTCCTTCCAAGGAAGACTTAGGATCAGCTGGTGCCACCAAGAGACCTACTTCTTGTGTGATGATCGTTCCAGGCGGTGGAAAGTCCAAGAAGAATGCAGACAAGACCGATGAATACAAGGAATCATTCGACGAGGTTGTCAAGGAAATCCCAGCCTTATAATTCTCCAAGAAGTTATATTGAACCATTTTTTACATTTAACCCACTGAGTATTCCCAACCCACTGCACCTAAACCATCAAATTTGCACATTTAACCATCAGGTATCTTTTATATGTCAAATGAATTTGACCTGTACTAATAGCTAGCATGATCTAAGAGCATCCTAAGAGATCCTTGATGCTGATTCTTTACGAAGAACAAAGAGTTTTTTTTTCCATAAATAACGAAATATATATAAAAATTAAAATATACAAAGAAGAAATAGTTCCAATGTAAGAAATATGGCTATTGGACCAACTTTTCTTAGCAGAGGTTGGCTTGAAGGTTAAAGAAAAGGGCGCTGGAGCCCGATTTACAATTTATGAAATTGGTATTGTTTTCTATGATACATTTATTTTTCTGTTAGTTTACAAGTTTTACAATTATGGTACATGAAGTTAGTTTTATAGCCATGGTCAGTCTGGCCCTCTTAGCAAGGGCACACTGATGAACCCTATGGCGCTTATATCTGTATGTTCTCCCTCTCCGTGTAGGTAGCCACAGGGGCACAATCCTGTGCTGGTCGCATTGTCTGCGGTGATGTCCATCTCGTCTGCAGCCATAGGAAGAGGTGAAATTGGCGTCAACGGTCTCTCAGCTTCTGTTGCAATTATCTTTCTTCTTTTGGGTTCGGGTATAGGGCTATGTATGGTGTGAGTGATGGTGTGAGTATGAGTGCTTGACATATTGGAAAGGCAGCGCTCTATGTGTGACTAATGATGCAACGATGAGCAATAGCGAAGGAGAAACGTAGTATTTGAAGGGCCACTAAAAAATAAATCCACTGGTATGGGAAAAGCAAGATAGGAAAAAAAAAAAAAAAAAAGAAATGAAAAGGTGCAAAGGGTGCACTTCGGTATACTAAAATGGGGAAGAGGCTACAATGAAAAGAAAAGAAGAGAAAGAAAAGTGTTCCAAAAGGGCACCAATATGGATATAGGATACCGACAAAAGCATCTTAGGGACCTATTTTTGGCTAACAAAAAGGATGAGTCTACTCCCTGGATTCATAATATTTCAGTGAAATAAAAATAAAAGCCATGGCTCTATTTTTTGGCAGTCCTTACTCACCCTGTATTCCCTCTACTACTGTCAACTGCTACCGTTAAAATACACATTGCCCTCTCTGCTGTCGCACTCTTTCTGGAGATTTTTCGTTTTTTCTATTTTTCATTCCTGCACATTCCTGGAATACCAGAATAATATTTCCTTTGTGTGCAGGACCGTAGCACCTTCCCCAAATATAGAAATCCTGCCACGCAAAAGGTACGAGGCTTATCAAGTCATCAGAATTTGTACAGAGACTAGCTCAGATCTTTCATCACATTTCTACGCCATATAACCAAGTAAATAGACGTACTAAACCATGGGTATCAAGAAGATGTTCAAGAAGAAGGACCCTACGGAGGATGAACTCCGTCAGGAATTAACAAACGCAGGAATCACCACCAAATCGAACGTCGGTAACAGAGAGGAGAAGTTTGGGGCGTTCAGGCAGTATGCTCAAGAGAGACAACTGCAAAAGCCAGGGTTTACGCCGGTTAATCCCTATGCTAATGTAAACCAGGGTGCTCCAGGCAGCAATCCCTACGCAGAGAACCAACAGGGAGGACAGCAGCAGGGGAATCCATACGGTGGGGGTCAACCAGAGGCTAACCCATATGGAAGTGGTGCCCAGCTGCAGCAATCACAAAGTCCGTATGGTCTGCTGCAGAATGCGAGAGCTAATCCATACGGGGGGCAGCTGCAACAGTCTAACCCATACGGAGGTCAACTGCAACAACCTAACCCATACGGAGGTCAGCTGCAACAATCAAACCCATACGGAGGCCAGCTGCAACAACCTAACCCATACGGCGCGCCACCCAGGGCTAATGGTTCTGGTGCTTCTGCTGCTGCTGCTGCCTCCCCTTACGGTATTCAAACAAATAGACCATATGACAGAGGTCCTAGAAGACGTGACTTTGATGAAGAAACTCTTGATCTTAACTCACCATCTATGGGCATTAAGTCTGTAAACAACAAAAAGAAACCAAGCTATGATACTGAAACTTTGGATCTCAACGAGGCTGCTGACGATGATGACGACTTGAATGTTGTGCTTGATGAACTTCCAGAGGAAACGCAAGTGAACTCAGAAGATGAAGAAGTGGAAAACATCAAGCAGGATATTCGATTCGTAAAACAGGAATCTCTTTCCCTGACGCGTAATACATTACTGATGGCCCAGCAAGCAGATGCACTGGCTACCAACACAATGGGTATGCTTGGATCACAATCTGAAAGACTTTACAATGCAGAACAAAACTTACTCCTTGCTGACACTCAAACCAATATTGCTCAAGATAAAGTGGAGCAACTACGTAGATTGAACAGATCTATTTTTATTCCAGCAACTTCAGTGAATCCATTCAATAAAAAATCGAAATTAAGAGCCCAAGAGGCAAGACTTAAGACAGAGAAAGCACAAGAAAAATACATGAGAGATACAAATAGACAAGGAGTTTATGAAAGTGAAATGAGAATAAAAGAAGGTCTCAATTCCACCAATTCTGACCTTTATCAAAAGTATAAAGGTGATCAATCGTTGGAAGCTGCTAAAAGGTATCAGTTTGAAAATGATAGTGAAGATGATGAAATGGAGAAGGAATTAGCTTCGAATCTTGATCAAATTGCCTTATATTCAAAGAAGTTGAAGGCATCTGCCCACACTATGGGTAAGGAAGTCGATTCACAAAATGATAGGTTAAGAAAAATTGAAGATGATGCTGATAGATTGGATATTAACGTTCATTTGAATAGTACTAGGTTGAGCAACATCCGTTAAGTGTTCTTGATAGAGATCTATTCAGTCGTTTTTATTTTGATTCTGAGTCTGCAGAAAGTCAACTTAAGCTACATAATTTTAATTCGTAAGTTGGATAGCTTACCAGTTAATGGCGGTTTTTTCTATAAGTACACACATATGGTACTTTTCATTAATTTAATAAAAGAAATATTTGACAGTAGAGAGGGAAGGAGTAAGTTAGACGTGGGTTTCAGGAAAAGATGTTTTCTAGTCTCTCTTGTTTAATATAAACACTAGCTTGTAGGTTTATATATTTTGTTTTCGTTTATTCGTTAGCATTTATTTATGTTCAATTCCATTTTCAATATCCTTTTCGTTGATCATCTTTTGTAGTTTGCCAAATATTTTATCTCTGTATATGGCTAGCTCATTCTCGTCGTCGTCAGGGAAAAATTGGTTCCTCTCGAAAGATTCATTGTCAGATTCATGGAACTGGTCTTCTTCAAGTAGATTAAGATCATCCTCGTCATCATCGTAAAATTGGTCGTATAAGTCTTCAAATTCGCCATCCTTCACATCTTGGCTATCTATGTAGTCATACCCTTCTTCGGCATCTTCTGTAGGTGCATTGGGATTGATGATATGCACGCTCCCATCCGTTTCGAACGAGGAGCCAAGAGAGCCTGCATCCTCATCACTAGGATAGTCGTTTTGATAAAAGTCCTCAGCATTGGAGTCTTCGTCATCTGAGAATTTGGGCCGGTCTTCGGCATCTGAATCAGACTGATACAAGTCGTTCTCCTGGTCATCGAAAAATCGCACATACCCAATAGTTGAAGATGGATGACTGGCAGTAGTAAGAGGGGAGAGTTGATACACATCATAGACATATTCAAGGGAAGGATCTATTCCTGAGCTTTCAATCTCGTCATCCTTCTGTTGAAACGCAGTCGGCTCAGTTTCTTGCACTTGCTGCTGCTGTGACAGCGTTGAATTTAGGATCCTATTTCTTCTCTTCTTTGGTGGGGCGGGGTCCTTTGACAGGACTCCTTCCTTGGTCAACAAACTGCTCAACATATCACTCAATTCATTAGGGATCACTGTATCTTCTTCCAATTGTCTTTTAGGAATGACAAACTTACGCTTATTGGTAGAGCCAGATGCCTCGCTCAAAACAGATTCAATGACCTCGGAGTCGTCACTAACTCTTTCCCTATCACTTACAATATCCGTCCTAGCCAACGTAAATAGGAGAGACTCGTGAAATCTCTTTTGAGTTTGCATATTTTTAAGGTCAGTTTGTGAGCTCTGGGCGTAATTAGAGGGAGTCAGTATCATGGAAGATGCGAGAGATGAAGGTTTAGACTTCTTATGCCTCAAGAGCGAAGTGTTGCGATCTTCCAAAATCAAAGCTTGTAGCGGATCTTGGTCTCTCTTACGCTTAATTCTGAGAATCTTAGGAGGTGAATTGAACGACATGTTATAAAGATTGCTGTACGTTCTGTTATTGTTGGCATATCTGGTGTTTGATAACTTGCACATTTTGAAAAGATGGGGGTGATGCATAAGCAGAGTTGCCTTAGTTACACAAAGCTAATTACACAGTGTATGCTTGGGGTAGTTGATGGAGATGTACTGAGAAGAGTAGGTACATAGCAGTTTATCTCTCTGCAAGCTGTCCAAGAATTCCGATATTGCATTCTTTCAATTGGCAGATTTTATAACTCGTATTTTGTTTTCTTTCAAACTTTCCTTTGTTGGAAGTTCAGCTAATTCTCTGCTTCTGAACCAGATTCGCAGCCATATCTGGGCTCTTCGTATGGTTGCACACAAAGGAACCTAGGCGCTCAAAGAGAAAATATGAATAAAATGTAGATCTTGAAGGCTCTTCATTCAGCTTGTTCTTCTTTGTCCTTGTGCTGAATTTCCATATTGTTAGATTGCTAGAAAATGGGCCCCCTATTGTGCACCCTCTTAGTCTACCATCTCAACAAGCAATGCCGCAGAGTTGCCAATGTATTGTTGGGTCACTTCTATGAGCCACACAGAGACATAGTCTGTGTCACTGGTGGATCATCTGGGTTAGGAAAAGAAATCGCTAGAGTTTTTTCAGAATCAGGAGCTGTAACTGTTGTCCTTGATATCACCATTCCTCCAGTCTCTGATCAACTTCCAAACGTCAAGTACTACCTCTGCGACGTCAGTAACTGCAATCAAATTATTGAAATCGGTGAGGTTATCACAAGGGAAGTAGGAATTGTATCTATCCTCGTTAACAATGCTGGAATATCACACGGCAAATCATTATTAGATTTAAATTATGATGAGATTGAGAAGACAATTAGGGTCAATTTACTCTCAAGTTTCTATACAATTAAAGTATTTCTTCCAAATATGTTGAAGCAAAAAAGAGGGTATATTGTTACAGTTGCTTCTGTCTTGGGCTACATGTCTCCTGCAAGGTTAAGTGATTATGGAGCTTCTAAATCTGGACTTATCGCCTTACATGAGTCTTTGACCTATGAATTGGGTCCGCCATCGCTAAGTCCCAATGGAATTAAGACCTTGTTAATTTGTCCTGGTCAATTGAAAACTAATATGTTCAGCAGTATTCAATCCCCTTCATCACTTTTTGCTCCCGAGTTGGAACCCAGCTTTGTAGCAAAGAAGTTGATAAATGCTTTGGAATTAGGCAGAAGAGGTGAGATTAAGATTCCATTTTATGGGAACTTCATGCCAGTGATGAGGGCAATTCCGTGGCCGGCGGTCGAATTTTTAAGAGATATTTCTGGAATGGATGAAAGCATGAAAAAGTTCAAACTGTATACTAGCAAGCTCAGTGGGATATCTGATCAAGGTTCTAAAAACCAATCAGAAGCGAACTCCATCACAGAAAGTACGCAATAGTCGAGATTCGAGATTCATGTGCACAAGTTAATAAACCTGAATCAACAGCTATAATTTTTGTAGTCTAGAGTGTTTCTTTAGAGATCCTCTAATGGAGTATTGCTTGCAACTTTTGATACTTATCTGTTAATTTGCAGCCGACTCGATAGATACCAGCGAAACTTAAAAACTTATCAATGTCGGGCCTTATCTCGTAAATTCAGTAGAAAATATGAATATTTTCGGGGACCCTGGATAGTCCACCAGTTCTTTCAACGCTTAAAGTGATCTTCAAGCATAATCCCCCAAATCCCGTAATAAATAACACAGCAAAGCTCCTACTAGTCAGTTGCATCGTAGCATGAGGTAGAAAAAGCTTGACCCCACACTAAACCGATCGGAGAAAATAGCCAAAAAAAAAAAAAAAAAAAAAAAAAGAAATTCAAGGTGCAAAAATTTTTACACAAATATGCAAACAGATAAGCAACAAACATACAAAATATGAAGGTGTCTTTTTATTTGCAAATTATAACATGTAACAGCTCCCTTCAGAATTGCTATAAAGGTAAGCTAAGTGTGTACAGCTACACGAGATGACTTTCTTTGCTTTTCTTCTGAACTTAAAGCGACGATCAACGATTGCAAATAGATAAGCAATTTAGCTTGCAAAATTTTGCATAAAGCTTCTGAGCCGCATGATGCACTCGATTTAAGCATAGTGTGACTTATTGATGAAATCGGAATTTTTCATATATAAACTACCATTCCTCGCAACAATAAAAGTCTATTTTAAATATCTTGTTCCTTAGAAATATTAGACGTATCTGACTTTCCTCAACAGAAAAAAAGTCAAAAAAGGGTTTCAATTTCTACTCAACTAGAATAGACGTCTACTTCTCTCTCTCACATATCTACTCAGTCACTGCGCTAACTTACTCATTTTCATTCCACTAGTTTGCTACTGTTCTTAGTACCTGTAAAATATGTCTTCTCTTCCATATACTATTCAGGATAAGCTGAGAATATCAGAGAGTCTTGTCACTCACGATAATATTAATTTCTGTACGGTTTCCATTTCTCCACCAAAAAATACCTTGGTCAAGGGAAAGATGATGTTCATTCATGGGTTCTCGGAACATGCTGGGATGTACTATAAGTTGATGGAGACGTTCTCTGACCAAGGATATGAATGTTTTACTTTTGACCAAAGGGGCTCGGGAAAGACCTCCTTGGGAAAATACCGCGGACGTGTAGGAAGAACAAAAGAAAAGATATACACCGACGTGGATAAGATGATGGAAGTTGCCTGGTTTGCTGACGAAAAGGAGGTTCAAGTCCCTCTCGTTTTAGTAGGCCACTCTATGGGTGGAGGCATTGCATTAAGTTACGGGGTAAAGGGTAAATATCGCAATCGTATCTCAGATATTATAGTAACTGGTCCTTTAATCCAATTGCATGAATCAATTACTCCACATCCAATCATTGTATATATCTTAAGCACGATAGCTAGTTGGTTCCCAAATTTGGCATATGCTACCTTGGAGGGTCCCACAAGAGTCACTTCTTCTGAGCCTTGGAAAGAATACCTCGCTGAAGAAGTTCTATGCAGAGGAACTGGTACTTTAGGTCAATTAAACAATATGATTTCAAGAGGATCAGACTTACTCTATGGAGATATCTCAACAATCAATCCTAAGTTGAGAATCTTGCTTCTACATGCTGATAATGATAGCGTTACAAGTATTAAGGCCCTGGAAAAATTTATTGATAGAGTAGACTTACCAAAGGAAAATAAAAAATTCCTTAAAGTGAAAAATGCCTGTCATTCTTTATTTATTGAAGACGACGTAGTGTATGACAATGTCATTGAGCTGATCAATGCATTTCTTAATTAGACAAAGATTTTATTAATACACAATTTAATTTTTGAATTGGAATGTGAGAATTCAAGCGTAGATTGGGTTCTTTTCATCCTTATCTCTATAACCCTGCCCAAGAATTGAATTAATGCTGAGATCCTCACTCACCCATATAGGAATGTCGATTCTATCTGACTGGGTCAGCTTCCTAACCAAGTTTATGTCCATGAACTTTCTTCTATTCTCTACTAAATATGCGTTAAATGGGTGATTGTACAGTTCAACTTTAGTATAAAATGTTTCCACGTAGTCGTGAATATTATGATTGAAAAAGGACAAGATATCTTGACCTTGTAATGTTATCTTTAATGAATTGGAGTCGTTGAGAGTAAGGCGACTTTCATCACTTGAGTCGTCGCATATAATTATTTGCAATTCCCGCAAATATGGATCACCTACTTTGTATCTTGAGTAGGTCGAGTCTAAATCATAACTTTTAACGCAAACAAGGGATAAGTCCTCCGGTATCGTGCCAACAATGAATGCTTTTGTTCTATAATAAGTTGAGCTGTCTATCTTAGTCACTTGATTCAATTCAGATATTGAAAGAATTGGTGGCTTATCATTTTCAGCGTTAGTACCAGCAAAAGAGGGAGGAAAGGAATGGGTAGGAGGTGAAAGCGGTAAGAGATGCAGAGGTTGAGGAGACTGGCCTGGGGCAATCAGCATCAACTCATTCTGCACGGTGACTTTATTCAATTGTGAGTTGGGAGGTATTTGGCTCGATGGAAATAGCAGCTCATCATTTTCCAGAGGTAGGGGACTGGACTTCAATTCATTTGAATTAAACCTATCTGCTCTTAAAACATCTTCTTCTTCATCTCGTTTCACCTGCGTATTACGAATAAACTCGTCTTCTTCTTCTTCTTCTTCTTCTTCTTCTTCTTCTTCGTTTAATGCTCTTTCAATTTTGGGCCAAAATTCCCCAGGAAGTAACTCTTTTAGAACAACATTATTCTTTATAATAAAGCTGTTAGATACGGACAGAAAAAACCTTTCATAAAATTCCCGTCCTTCTTGGCTCTCATCTTTCATCAATAGTTCACTAGTAAGTAGTTTCCCCTCTAGTACTCCTCTATAAATTTTGCATTTCACATTTACCTTGAGAAAGCAGACTTTCGAATCGATTTCATAATTATTCAACTCATTTAAAAAGGAATCTTCACACAAATCCTGCTTATGAAAATTCTTATAGCTAGCAATTAGGGGATTCCAGGTTTCTGGAAAGCATTCTAGCAGGAAAAGCATATCCATCGTCTTTAAGTTTTTGTTACATAGTTCATAATTTTGTGTGTATGGGCCTGTGATTATTGGATTAGATGTGAAGTCAGTTACAAAGAGTTTATTCCATTTGTAAGGCTGCATGTAAATAGCCAAACAGTACAACTGTACAGTCAGTTCTCTGCTTTGACTTGTCAATTCAGAAATCAAAGTCATCTTTGAGATAACCCCAACGGTACAATGACATTAACTAACTAAACAACCAGAGCATTCATATGTGATAATTTGTGGTGTACCGCGATTTTCGAGCTTCAATAGAAAATATGCTGCAACTATATCGAAAAATACGAGAGGAACTAGCTATACGAAGTATTAAAATAGCAACCATACTCAAAGAATGGCTGCGATAGTATAATATGAAGATCAAAATTAAGTAGCCACATTTTCGGGATAGCTACTATGAAGAGATTCTTACATACAGATGAATAGTTTCACTTCTTTGTATGTGTCTAAATATTTTTAAATCTAAATAATCACTCAAGTAAGGCTAGAGATATAGTCATATGAACTGAAATAATACTAAGCATAAAGGTACACTTATTTTCAAGGAAGTAATGGTCCTTGCTCATTATCCTTATCTACATCTGGCCATATTTTATGGTAAAGTTTTTTGAAAATGCCAGGCTTTCTTTGCTGGGCTAATTTGAATTCAACAATCGAATCATAAGAAGGTGGTTCAATTTCTTGAGGTGGGACATTCGAATCTGATGGAGCAATTCCATCAAGAGATTCAATATCTGATTTTGTTGACTTGGATGGGTAAATAAGAGGAGTAGTTTGAGTAGGTTGTGGCAAAGCTCCACCTATGCCGTGATTATCTAATTCGGGTCTAAGTAAGGATGTGTTTCTCGCAATCTGGGCAGGAGATTGTCTGAAGACCTCATTCAATGGATCAGGAGCTGGAGCTGAGGCATTAGATACTGACACACGACGACCAACAGAAACATCCTCAGACCCATAAGAGTTATTGTTAACCAGCGAATGGAACAGGAAAATTGAACTAGAGTCATCGAAAACAGATCCCATATCCTCTAAGGTCAAACCCTTAGTTTCTGGAAATAAGAAATGCACACAGAAAAATGACAATAAACATGAAGCGGCTGGAATTAAATAAGTCTTCCACTTGATGGCATCTAGTAAAATCGGAGTCATTTCTCCTACAATAAAATTGAAGAGCCAATTAGTAGCAGTCAGTAAAGCGGCCCCTTTACTCCTAACATTGTTTGGGATAACTTCATTCATCATCCACGGAATTGGTCCCCAACTTGCGCCAAATGCAGCATTGAATATGATAACACAAACAACAACAGTATTTGCAGTGTATTTGTTGTTAAGCATAAGAGAATAACTGATTATTAATAAGGGGAAACCCATTAAAACTGCACCTGACAATAATAATGGCTTTCTACCCCAACCATCAACCAAATACCAAGGCGGAATTGTACTCAAGATATAAATGATGGAATTAATTCCTGTCATTAAGATTGCCTGTCTTCCAACCCAACCAGCCAGTTCAAAGATCATTGGAGCATAGTAACTTACAATGTTAATACCATTCAATTGAGCAAACATCTGCGAAAAGCATGCAACTGATACTCTTTTCTTGTAGCGTTGCAACATGTACTGATACGATCTTTCCCCTCCTTCAATTCTTGCAATTAAAACATTTTCCTTTATGTTTCTATATTCAACTTTAGCTACTTCCAGCTCCACGTCACCATCGGCGTATAAGTCTGAAATAACAATCATTCCTTCGTGATCTTCATCATGGTCCAAAAGCCATCTGGGGGTCTCTACAATGATGAAACTACCTAAAAATAATAAGAATCCCACTAAACACTGGATGAAAAGTGGTGCCCTCCAACTGATATCATTTTCAATGTACAGGAATCCATAATCAACCCAAATACTTGTTGAGTAGCCAATAATGTTACCAGTAAATTCCAAACATGCATAAAACCCTCTATCATCAGGAGGGCTAATTTCTGACTGATAGCAAGGAATAATTGTAGTCAAAAATCCTATGGCCACACCACTAATTAATCTACCAAATCCTAAATTAATAATGTTGACAGAAAACGTTTGAATTAGTCCACCGACTACGAAAATTCCCAGTCCATATCTAATAGTCTTCCTTCTGCCAATATTATCACCAACTTTCCCAGCGATAAAACTTGAGAATAAGGCACCTATTTCCAAGATTGCAATCATTGTCCCAACTTCTGCGGGACTAGGATCATTGTAGTAGTCCTTGAAATACTTATTAGTAAGTAAGGAAGACATTAATCCCTGTTCAAATCCGAAGAGAAAGACTCCTAGAGAAACGAACACAGAGGTGAAGTTCAATAGTGCCCTTCCAACTAATAATGTTTCCTTGATCGGCTGATGATGTTCTGAAACCATAGTTAAATAATTAGCCTGACTTAAATAGTTATCTCTTTCTGAATATTGTTGTTTGTGTTTTTATAATATTGCAGCCTTGCCTCTTATCTGTAAAATTATTGCGGAGCAATCTAAGATTGAGACTGATTTAAGGGTCCTACTATTTATGTTTCTAGAATTGTATTGATAAATATCAAATATTAAAGGAGAACAACGTTTCTAGAAGTTCAGTTCCCTAATCGTCCTTAAAAAAAGCTATTTTAAGTTTAGCCTTTATCAAATCAAAATGAGGAAAAAAGGCACAGGGAAGTCAAGAATGGAAAATTTAATAATTCAGTGATAAGCATGGTCTATTAAGATGGAAGGTAGAAGGTATACAAATATATATACAAAAAAAAATAAAAAAAAAAAAAAAATTGGTGAACAAAGCGAAATCAATATAACAAGAGGGGACTCGGAATTGTTCATAGGTTGAACACGGTCATCTTCGACTTTGTATTACAATACCCCGAATGTATAGATGCATGTAGAGCACCTGGTTACACATTAAGACTAAGAATAAAATGGGTAGATAATCTTTTTATGACGTAACAAAAACATTTCTCAAACTAAATTACACACAGGAGCTAACAGATAGACATGATCTGAGATAATCTTCAACGCTTACATTTGAATTATAGACATTGCTCGGGGTTCAAGTTCAGCAATCAGTATATACACTAGGCAGCAAATATATTTCCTTCCTATGGTAAAACATTCTCAAGCAAATTAAATGTGTCTTTGAATGGAAGTCCAATTACGTTCCTATAATCTCCTTGGCAATCCGTCCAAAGAAGACCACCAATTCCCTGGATCTTAAATCCTCCTGCAGCATTCAACCCTTCTTCGCTATCCACGTATGCCTGTAGGAACTCATCGCTTAATTTTTTGTCAAAGCGTAAATAGGAGGTAACTATTTTATGAACTTGTGCCTCAGTGATTCCTAACTCACTAATTTTGTATATATAAATTGCTGTAATAACTTCCACTATTGGATTTAATCTGAAGGAATACAAGTTTTGTAATTGGGAACATTTATCTTTGGGCTTTTCAAATATCTTTCCATTATTAACGACAATAGTATCAGCTCCCAATAATATTATGGGTTTGGTTCTTCTGTTATCAATTCTCTGATCCAGTGCAATTCTTTCCCTTACTGCGTCAATCTTTCCAAATGCCGTCTGTGCAACATATTCTTGCGGGGTCTTTCCTACCTTTGTAACGTTCTCTTCAAAGTCTGAAGGAATAATTTCAATCTTTTCAATTCCCAATTCTTTTAAAATTTCGTACCTCCTAGGGGAGGTTGAAGCTAGTATGAAATCATATTCCTTGAGCCTTTCGTAGACTCTGTATTGAAGCATTTCTTGTGTGTCAAGTGGATGAAAAGAGAGTTATATTTCATTCTCATTTTTCTGCTTGCTTTCTTCATTTTCTGCACTACTGAACCATACAAAAATTCTGAGAGATGGCCACTATCAGGATGATAATGGTTACCTTTTACTTGCAAATGCTTATTCTTATTTTACAGTTATCTAGTTATACAAATTCTAATTCAGCAGTAAATCGCAAGGAGAATCAATTTACACCTCTTGTTTCTTTGCTATCGCATACACTTTTTTTAAAAGTGAAGTTGCATTACTACCCAATTCTGAAATAGTCAGAGCTTCATCTTCCTTGCCAGCGGCTTCTATAATTTCATCGTCATTCTCTGCAATGTTACTCTCTTTTGCAATGAGGACATTGGTATCATCACAATGAATATGCTCCCTGACTACTCCAATTAATTCCCCTGAATCATTGAAAACCATGTCTGATCCAACTAAACTTTGCCATTTCCCCTGATAGATTTTTCCATCTACCGAACTTGAGGAGGAGTTATTAATATCAGCATTATTCGAAAGTTTAATTAATGGATGCTTATAGTCCAAACCCGCGACTTGAAACTCTGATGTAGGTTTGATTACATTTGATCTTTTTTGGGATGCTAATTCCTGAGTAAGCTGATGTGCTACATCTGGTTTAGTAGATCCATCTTTGGGCAAATTCGACTGTGCTTGCAATTTTGTGGACTGTTTGTTCAAATTGGAAGTTTTAGTTTGAAATAACTTCGGGTTTGATGGATCGTCGAATTGAGAGAACTTCGACTCGCCGATAATCGGGATATCAACGGTCACATAGAATTCCTATTAGCTAGTTAGTACAGGTATTAAAAAAGTCAATAAACGGTAATCAGTCACTTCATTTCCAAGTCAGTTCTTCATATATCTCTACACTTGTCTACGTGAGAAGATATGTCAATTGGATATGAACATTCACCTATAAATATCCACAAATGAACTGAAAAGTACGTCAGTAGTGTTAAAAATTAGTCCCTTAATGTTCACTACTACAACATTTGGTTTCTTCTCTTACTTACCTCCATCTCAACATCTTCCTTGGGCTCTGGGGTTCCAGTTGCACTCTTCGCAAAAGCTCTAGCCTTAATATCTTCATCAGATCCAGCTTCAAATCCCAGTTGGAAATTCCAGTGCATTTCTTCACCCTTAGCTAAGAATTCAGTGTTCCCATTCATCTTGAGCTCCCACAATGACTTATTACTTGGATCGTGGCCCATATCTCCTACAGTATATTTATCTAAGGAGCAAGCTCCTGCTCTTAACCGATTCTTATCCTTATCCAAATAATCATGAACACTTGAATGACCTAATAATGACATTCCAAGGGCAATTTTTGTAGCAGCATGGGTCATAATCAAAACAATCTCAGTTTGAGGGTATCTCTTCTCAAACTCAGGTATAAACTTTTGCCAAAATTCCAGAGCTCTATCGAATATTTCTTCTTCACTTTCACCTTCCAAGTTTGGAATAACTCCAAGACCATCTCTTTCCCAATTTTCACTCGTAGATAAGGTAGAGAAGAATTGGGTCAAGAGATCATAATTGGCAGGTTCCGGAACAGTAGATCTGCCCTTCTTATACCATTCACCCACACCTCTTTCAAGCACTATTGGGATAGAAAGCATTTCAGCAATTGGCTGTGCTGTTTGTACACAACGGTAGAAAGGCGATGATAAAATAAATTCCGGTTTTTCAGTAGAAGGGAGACCTGTAAGGTATGCTGCCAACTGTTTGGCTTGATCCACCCCGTGTTCAGCCAACGGAGGATCTGAATCAACGCCTGTTGGGTTTGGTGGATGTGGTGGTGGGAGCCAATTTGCCCGGTAGCCATGGCGTGCAATGTAAATGGTCTTGAGTACCATTTTACGCGTAAATAATCTAAAAGTCTAGCAATGAAGTGAAGTTGTTCTTCTTCTATATTACATTCCTGTTCTCGATATTTTTCTACGCTTTATATTTTTTGTTTTTCGATTTCTTTGCGCATAACATGGTGCACCCGCAGGTGGGCAGGTACTCACCTGTGCGCAGCTTAGGTTAGGATGTTCCATCAGGTAAAACACAATAAGGTAATAAAATCTGACAATGGTAATGATTTTGAGATTTCATGTTGTGTAATGCTTACGTATTATGCTAAATCATATTATCCATATATTCAGAATATTTAACAAGTAGAGTAGATTTCTCTACTTAGGTGTCCTATAAGTTCAAGTAGTCTAGTAATAATTTTCTTAATGCATCTATATATCCATTTATGAAAGACCAATAAAAACACCGTTAACGTGTGACATAGTCAAGTAGGTATTCTTTCTTGGTGGATATTCGTCATCAAAGGATTCAATATTTGGGAATGTTTGGCATAAACGTGCAACCACATAACTTGCCTGAGTCAAGGCAAACTGCTGGCCAAGGCATATTCTTGGGCCACCATTAAATGGTAAATATGCCCAACCTAACTTCTTTGTCTCTCCAGTAAGCCATCTCTCTGGGCGGAAGTAGTCGGCGTCTTTTCCGTAATACCGTGGATCTCTCTGCATTGAATAAGGAAAGTACACAACATTTTCACCCTTCTTAACTAATATTGGAGACTTCTCATCTGGGCCACCGCCAACAGGTAAGGTAGTATTTTTTGTTGCACATCTGAAGTTGAATGGAACTGAGGGGTACATTCTCAATGCTTCGTTTAACACAGACTTAAGATATTGGCATTTCTTCAAGGTTTCAAAGTTCATTGCTTCAAAGTTTATATCATCACCAGATCCAAAACTTTCATACACTTCTTCCTTTAGTTTTGCCCAGACATCGGGTCTCCTTGCCAATTCAAAAAATGTAAATGAGAGTAATCCTGCTGTTGTATCTCTGCCTGCAAGCAAGATGTTCAACAATTGGTCTCTCAAGACCTGAGGGTTTCTAGTTTCCTTTACTAGCTCATAAAGGAATACATATCCTTTATCTTCGGATATTTTCTCAAGGTCTTGGGGATTGGCATCTAAAGCCTTTTGAACATAAAAATCTGCAAATTGATGAACTAAGTCACAATTTTCACGGAATTCTTTATTGTTTATTATCCAATACAAGTTTTGAGACATTCCCCTGTTGCTCACTGTTATCTGGGAAGTATCAAATGCCTTTTCAAACTTATTCTTATTTCCAAACTCCGATACTTCAGTCATACTTATATTTTCTTCTTTCAAGGTTCCCACTGTACTACCGAACAAAAACTCGGTTGAACTATCCAATGTTAATTTGAAAAAGAGCAGCTGAATGTCAAATTTATTACCCCTTGTAAGTGTAACGTGCTTTGCAAAAGATTGTAAATGCAATTCGAGTGCTTTTACTTGGGAAACTTGTTCCCTTGCAAACTGAGGTCTTAACATTGCCCTTGAGTGTTTCCAGCCATCACCTTCTAATGTGAAAATACCATCTCCAAGCAATGGAGCAAAAGCACCGTGTCTCGTCCCAAACCCAAAATCGTTGAACTGGGTTGCAAGCATGGCCTTGATGTTATCTGGTTCTATCGTTTGGATAAATTTCTGTCCAGCAAATGCAAAGTCAACGGTATGAGCATTTAGCTCTTTAAATCTATTATTTGAGAAGTCAATCATCACTCCTTGCTTTTTCATTTTAAAAGACTTCAAGTAGAATGGAATTCCAAATAACAAATTACGAACTTTAGCGTTGATTGGTTTACACCCATGCTTCCGTTCTAGATATTTGGTATATAGGGAATTTAGAGTTCTATTCACCAAGTATAGGGAGATTATAAAGGCGAGCCAGTTCAAAACTGGGTACTCAGAAACGAACAACTCCATATCTAATATTCACTGGTACAGACGTAAGTAGAATGAGTGATTTTAGAAAATGGTAGCCAAGATTTCCTGCCTATATATATGCAAATACCTATGCAACAGTTGAGCAAACCTTAATATCAATGTACTTCTTTTTTTACCGTATTGCCCCACATGATTTGCAATAGAGAGAGGGGATAGGATATACTAAAGCTTAAATTCAGAGAACCAGAAATTGGGTCGCAGGGTCCTCGGCTATAAGCCAATTATGGGTGTGTACGTTCCAGTGCTCGTGAATATATAGTACACTTGCACAAAATAACTCCACTCCTCTGACTGTTGCAACTGGAATTTTCAGTTATAACCCTTGTATGCCTTGCTATGACCTTCGGTTCTAACGCTTAAATGGGAATATAGCAGCACTATGCATGGGATCAGACATTCGCGGAGCTGGAATTTTCGGAGTTTATCCGAGGCTGAATTTGAACTTCACTGTTATTGAGAGAGGAAGCTAGAGGGGATTGCTACACATTCGGCGTGCAAAAGAAATGAACTGACCCAAAATAATAGCTCAATTTCAATTATCATGTGTTTAGGCTTTAAAGGTTTCATCTTCTTGAAACGCGATAGTGGCAAAGTACTAGAACAATGTACCTATTCTAGAAATACCTAGGGTCCTAAATTTATTGTCTTCGGCAAGCGAATGTGAGTTTCCACTTGGCGTATAGATGGTTGCAGAACGTGATACGTTCGTTCCACTCGAATAATTTCAGTGAAATTAAGTCAACGATTCAACGGTTCCCACACAAGAATAATTTCAACGAAATACAGTTATACGTTGAATCCATGGCTTGAACGTAACCATAGAGATTTTAGCTTTGCAACAACCGTAACCGTATTTTCAACGGCTTAAAGCTAAAATTGGATCCTAAATTTATTTTTTTTTCCGGTCGAAAAAGCTGCAGTGCAAACTGTTCTGTGCGTAAAATGAAGAAGCAGGTCCAAGTTTCTACTCTTTCTCTCAACATCAGCACACCCATACATTTGAATATTCCACTTATGGGACTACATTTTATTTCGTTTAGTTATTTTTGTTTTAGTCTAGGATATACTATGTATTATTTTTTTTCTATTTCAAAGTCATCCACCCTATGTATACAATATTTCTTTTGTCTTGAAACTCAAAATAGTACAATCTGTGTTGTTAAACATTAGTTTTAACTCGCAGATTCCTCTCTACATTTGTCTCAACTCCGTATTTTTCGATCTTCATGCTTAGATCAACATTTCCAAAGGATTTTCGATAATCTTCTTTAATGCCTTGATCCATTCACCTCCAAGAGCACCATCAACAACTCTGTGGTCAAAAGTACCGGTTATAGTGATAACATCATCAAAAACAAATCCTTGTTCGTTGACAGAAGATGGAACAGCCTTCTTTTCAGTAGTTCCAATAGCAATAATGGCAGATTGAGGTGGGTTAATAATGGAAGTGAAAGAGGTAACAGCGTGGTTCATACCTAAATTAGAAATAGTGATAGTACCACCTTGGTATTCTTCTGGGTTTAATTTACCAATCTTAGCTCTCTTACCTAAGTCCTTAACTTCCTTGGAAATAACAGAAAGACCCTTAATGTGTGCATCCTTAACGATTGGGGTGATTAAACCAGTTGGCGTGGCAACAGCAACGGAAACGTCAACATTAGAGTAAGTTCTAATGATACCTTGTTCACCTAACCAAGCAGAGTTGACTTCAGGAACTCTTAATGAAGCTAAGGCAATGGCCTTGATTAAAAGATCGTTGACGGAAAGTCTGTATCTGTCATCAGCAGAAGCATTAAGAGATTGTCTAAGCTTCAAGAGTTTTGATACAGAAATTTGGGATTGAACAATGTAAGATGGAGATTGTTGAGTGGATTGAAGGAGACGAGTAGCAATAACTTTTCTCATTGAGGAAATTGGAGTGTCGGTGAAGGTAGCAGAAGCTGGTGCTGCAGCAGCGGCAGCTGGGGCAGCAGCTTCTGGCTTGTAGTTTTCAACATCCTTTGCTACAATTCTTCCACTTGGACCAGAACCCTTAATGTTCTTTAATGAAATGCCCTTGTCAAGAGCGATGGTCTTTGCAAGTGGAGAGGCAAAGATTCTGTTAGTTGGAGCAGATGATGAAGATGATGACGAAGAAGAAGAAGAAGAAGAAGAAGGAGCAGGGGTAGAAGATGGAGCTTCGTCCTTTGCTGGTTCTTCCTTGGATTCTTCCTTTGGAGCTTCCTTTGGAGCTTCAGCACCACCAGCGTCAGCTGCAGTGAAGCTTTCAAAGGCAGAAACATCACCCTTTTCTTCAACGTAAACGGCAATTGGAGTACCAACTGGGACGTCCTTGGCACCTTCATCCATCAAGATCTTAGCTAAGTATCCTTCTTCTTGGAACTCAAAATCCATGGAAGCCTTATCGGTTTCGATTTCGGCAATTGGTTCACCAGGAGTCAATTCATCTCCAACGGCCTTGGACCATGAGACAATACCACCTTGGGTCATAGTTGGAGACAAGGCAGGCATATTAATGACAACGTGAGATGGAAATTTCGAAGCATAAGTTCTCAAGCTTGTGACGAAAGATGATCTAGTTAAAGTAGAAGGACGAACTAAACGTCTGGTCATGATAGACCTTGAAACTGCTTGAAGAGACATGATTGAATGGATATGAACTTATTAAAAAGATGTACCTAAAGAAAGTTTCTTCAAAATTGGAAAAGAAAAAGAAAAGACTTTTTATTGTTGGGTTGTTTCTGACAGTTAGGCGTATTTTTCGGTTTGGACTAGGGAGGAGAGTGTGTATTGAGAAATTAGTGAACGGAGATGAACCGCATTGGAGTTTCCCGAAAATCGGGTCGTGTGTGGGATACGGAATTTAATGTCCGATTTCGAAACAACCTGTGCTACACATAGATCCCGGAGAGATCAGGGAATCGATTCTTCACTCGAAGAAAAGCTTTCGCCTACAATTCTCTGTAAATTACTAGATATGTTTATTTAAAGAATGGTGGCCTATACTCATTAATTTGTTTATCTACTTAGTGCTTTTTAGCTGTATCGTCGATTTGCTCTAATGTTCAAAAAGAAGTAGGTGAATTAGTTTTTCCGGGTGATGCCGCTTTTACTTTTTGCAGCCAATTTGGAACTCTCACATATTTAGTCAATGTAGGACATGAAGGAAGTTCATTAGGCTGTATAAAATAATGGTGTATTCCGACGCTTGTCTAGCTGTTAGCCGGTCGTCATGTTCCGATAAATACTTTGCTATTGCAGAACCATATCTTTGTAAGCTGAACCGATTGTACTACGCTCAGGTTCAGGTTCAGTAGTTAGCGTATGTTTTGCTCTCTGAACCTCATCATATAAGTATCGTTACCTTTCCTTTCCCTTCATTTATAAGCTTACCGCTTTACCATAAAAGTCATTCTTTAATTTATCAGTTTGTGGATTCTCACAGAAAAAGCTGTCTATCTCAACGTAACCTGAGTCCTGCTTAATACAATCTTCCTCATATATCACCTCATGTGCCCCATGTTTAACTAGAGAATCCTTTGCTGTCTGCCACAGAAATCTAATCAACCCAAAATTCCATCCAAATGCCTTGTCAACGTTCCCATTGAGCCAACGGCTGGTGTTGGGATCAGACGGATATCCTGATCCAATCGACTGTCCTTGCAAGTATTCCAAATTTTGCAAGTAGTATTTCAAGTTAAAATCACGCGTCACCTTAGCAACTACCGACGCTGTACTTACTATGGGGTATATGCTATCAGCTTTCTTGGCTACAGTTATAGAACAGTTTGGAAACTCCTTCTGTAGTTTCACCTGATAACTTGCAGGTGGACCAACTGTATCCACGTAGATGTACTTTAAATTAACTCCCTTGGCTAATACCTGTTTAATAAGTTGTATGGTTGTATCATGGGCCTGTTCATTCAAATTGTAGGCACCCTTACCATGGCTGGACTGTAACATCCCACTCAGTATATCCTTGGCAGTCATAGTGCAGGTAGCCCATCCAACGTTGTCATTTAATTCGTGATCATGCTCTTCTATTATTTCAAAGAGCTGCTGTCTCTTGTCTTCTTTCAAGGTCTTCGAATCTGCAAAGCCGAATTTTTTAAGTTCTTTCAGGTAAGATTCAAGACAATACGATATTCCATAGACCATTGGTCCCATTACAGGTCCTCTCCCGGCCTCATCAACTCCAAGGTATACTGGTTCGTTTCGGTTTGTCAAGACGGTCTTTGGAATTTCGGAGTGGAACGTGGAAGTCGAGTAAGAAAAAGGACTTTCCATGTGCGTCACAGAAGGAGGAAACCATTCGCTGTCGGTTTTCTGTCTTTTGCTTTCAGATTCAACAGTCATGGCGTGGTAATTATGTCTAGCTCCAGGGCATAGAAAGATCATAAGCTTAAAAAATTCAAATAGGTAAACAACGCGTGCCAGCGAAAGTGCGCGGCGCATCTGAGCAAGAAGAGCCATAAACAGGCTGCGAATAAGAAGACATGAAGTATACTTGTCAGAGGGGGATGCTAAAGAGTCCCTTTCAATGTCTAATAAAAGACACTTTTGATGGTGAGAATATTTGTAGCATTTCTGGATTTATTTTAATGTGGTCTTTTATATTTCTATGAAGTTCTATAATATAAATTAAAAATAAGTATCGTCCTATATGTGCGAATTGGAACTCTTTGCTAGCGTCAACGCCCTGCCTAGTTTTCCCTTTACTAAGTTAATGAAGTAGGTCCAAAATAGACCAGATGATACTTCCTTTTGCAAAATTTAGATTTTGCATCTTTCTCTTCCTCTTCCTTTAATGAAATCGTTGTTATTGCCTTTTCTTTAAGAGATCTTTTACACTCTCATACACCACTAAAGTTATACAAGTGGCAGGAACAACTCTAATCATGTTAGCTCCAACTCCCTTGTAAAATCCCTTCAATTTACCTTCATTATGCCAAATATCCTTACATACACTTACTATAGTCTTCCCCGTCCCATGGTAATTTTGGAGTCTCGCCTTCACCATTTGACTGGGGTACATAATCACCATACTCAAAATTTTTGAGGTTGCAGATATATAAATATATTGACCGGTGGAGAGTGAATATGTTGATGTGGAGCTTGGAGTAGAAGTGTAATAGTTCTTTAGGTGATCATAGAATGTAAATTGTAGACTGGCCTGGAATACCAGGAACATACTGGGAATCGTTCCCTTCCAAAAGCTCTTTGGTCCCTCAGTCCTTAGAATTTGTTTAACTCCATCGAATATCGATTTGTAAGCGTTATTGTCATGTTTTGAAGAACCAAGAATTCTGGTCTTTAAAACCCAGATCGGATTTGTTAATAAGGAAGTCGATACTCCTGCTAACGTTGAAGAAGCAAAATAGTTTACAGTGTTCAGGTCAGTCTTAACTAAGTTTGCTTTAAATTCTGCGTACAATGTGAAGTACAAACCCCATGCAGATATATTACCAATTAAGTTGGGACCAATTCCTCTGTAGTACTGGCTTAAAGTGTAGAAACTTTTAGGTAGTACAAGTCTTTTGTGAGTTTTTGGTTGCTGCTTCAGAGTTTGATATTCAATATTTGCAGTTTCGTGGATCTTAGAGAGGACATTCTTCAATAAACTGAATGGGTACTTGCTTCTTTCTGCAGAGAGCTGAAGTCTCACTTTGATTAGATCTAGAGGATGGGTCACAATCGTAGTTGAGAACCCTGCCGCTAGACCTGATATGGTTTCAATTTGTCGATCGGACACCATTTCTTCTACGTTTATGGTCTAGAAATATATACAATGACCACTCTATCCTAGTAATAAAAGAGATGAGTTCGATTTTATGAGAATTTGAGAATTTTCAACTCACCCCCACAAATCAGTAAACTAATAACTTTGAATACAGTTTGTCCTAAAATATTGATAAGTAACTCCTTCAACAGAGCTTGATTATTACAGAATTAAAGGGGATCAAATAGTATAGTGGAGGAGTTTACAAAATGATAATTAAAGAGTAAATATGCCCTTTAAAGAATGGGGAACCACAAAACCTACACTTTCAGACCATAACAAATAATACTTCCTGGTCAATTTAATGCTGATTTTGATTTCCTTATACTCATATAATATAATATATTTAATTTCTTAAAAGCATATATATACAAATATATATATTTACACGATCTTTACAAGCTTTACCACCAGCCATGACTATGAATGTCCTTTTTTCCAACTCTTAGTTGAAGTATTAGTTGAAGTATTTAAATCTCCTTCCTCACCTCTTCTTAATCTCCATCATTACCATCATTTTGCAAAACCATTTTCGCTTAAGCAGATGGGAAAGGACTCAATAAGTTAAATAATGATGGCTTATTTGGAGTAGCAGACCATCCCAAGTATAAAACAAATGGAATGAAACCGTAGTGAGCAACAGTCTTTGAGTAATCTAAAACTTTGACGATTCTTTCCTTTGATTCGTCAGATAATGTGAATTGTGTATTAGCCATGTTTAATTGTATATGTTAATTGCTTTAGTGAAGGGAACGGTGCTAGTTAGAATTTTTCTTTCGTTGAAATTTTGTAGCAAATGTGAAAAAATGATGAAAATGATGGTTGTACTGCATATAGTTATAATCAACAAATTCATTTGACAATAACGCCAGAGGTTTACGGAATTCATCCTAAAATGGCAGGGATACTTGCTGTCTTTGGTATATCCTACATTTGAACATTGCTTTGTCTTTTTCTCATCATCTTTAAAGCATCGGTGCTTCATATTCACCGTGGTGATTTCCAGTGTAAGTCTCGTGCAACATTGATATTTTACTGCATATAGTCGAAATTTTCTTCAACCAAATCAGCCTAACAAGTTTCAAGACGGGAACTGAAAAGTATACGTTGAAAGCACGATACATAGACTGCAAACAGTCACGATATTATAATGAAATTGGTATATAAAGAAGATCCAAGGACTATCGTTATAGCTTCTAATAATTACTCATTAGGATTTCGTGCACTTCCTTCCACCCCTAGTAGTATCGACAATGCCAGTAGCCAGCTGTCGGTGGCAGTAGAGTTGCTTCCAACATCTCAGGTTACAAGAGAAAATGGGTACAAAAATTTATTGAATAAAGAAATATTCGGGTGTTTAGGTCTTATTGAGGTAGGTAAAAAGCCATATTTAGCTGTCATCACTGGTGCTATTAGTCAGGTAGCAAGACCAATTAGTGGAGAAAGTGTCAATAAGATTTATTCTGTAGACTTCATATCTTTGATTGATTCCGAGTGGGACTTCGCTAATACTGACGAAGATAACAGACCTCCGGGCTCTGGCTACGATGATGAACTGGTAGAATTAATTCATCCCTGTACTGATCTTAGGAAATTACTTTCCAATGGATCATTCTACTTTTCCAATGATTTTGATTTAACCTCGTTGCTTCAAAATAGAGGGATTAAGGACCAACAACAGCAAGAAGACACCAAGAGGAATGAGCTGAACCAATCTACGAAGATATCTTATGTGAAAGAATATATGTGGAATACTTTCATGATGCAGCAGCTTTTCAAATATAGATCAAATTTGGAGCCCTTCAATCAAAGAATTTTGGATGACTTAAAGGTTTTCACAACAGTCATAAGAGGTTTTGCTAAGACGATAAAGATTAATAACTTGGACACATTAACTATTATTTCAAAGCAATCATGGAAACGAGCTGGTACACGTTTTAATGCGAGAGGTATCGATGATAATGGGAATGTGGCGAACTTTGTTGAAACGGAGATGATATATAATAACGCAAGTAAGTCTGAAGTTTATAGTTTCACACAGATAAGAGGCTCAGTGCCAGCTTTCTGGGAACAAGACACAACTTTGCTCAATCCCAAAATTACTCTTACGAGATCCATAGAAGCAACTCAACCAATTTTTGATAAACATTTTACTAATGTTTGTAACAAGTATGGAGTCTGTCACATTTTGAATTTACTTTCTAAAACTAAACCTGCAGAAGTAGGTTTAAGTAGAAGATATAAGGAACTTTACTTTGCATCTAATCATAGAGATGAGATGGAATTTTCAGAGTTCGACTTTCATCAAGAAACCAAGCAACTCGGTTTTGCAGGAGCGACTAAAATTTTGCCCCTTCTTCAAGGATCTTTGGAACAGTTTGGTTGGTTTGTGTATGATACTGAGCATCAAGAAGTTGTTACAAGACAAGATGGGGTCTTTAGAACTAATTGTTTAGATTGTCTTGATAGAACTAACTTAATTCAGCAAGTAATCAGTAGAAGTATTGTTGAACATATTTTAAGAAATAGCTTTAATGGAACTCACAGGGACACTTTAGTTGGCGAAGATGTACTTAACAAACATAACCTGTTATGGGCAGATAATGGAGACGCTATATCACAAATTTATACTGGTACAAATGCGCTAAAATCTTCATTTTCCAGATCTGGAAAGATGAACTTTGCGGGTGCTCTTTCTGATGTTACTAAATCAGTGAGTAGAATGTACCAAAACACATTTGTTGATAATAAGAAACAAACGTTAATGGACATATTGTTGGGAAATGATGCTAGTAATAGACCAGTGAAGATCTTTGACCCTATTAACGAATTTGTACAAGAGAAGTTACAAGAGAAAGCGAAATTATTTACTACTAGTGATAATATTAATATTTTCGTTGGTACTTTCAATATCAATGCAGCAAATCCTAGTCAAGGTAGATTGATTGACCTTACTTCGTGGTTGTTTCCACCGGAAATAAGCGATGATAATTTACCTGATATATATGGTATAGGGTTGCAAGAACTTATAGAGTTGAATGCAGGTAGTATACTTGCTGCCGATTCTTCAAAACCTCTCCTTTGGGCTAATTTAATTGAACAGCAATTAAGTTCTCAGGGTGGACAATATCTTTTACTTCGTACCGAACTGATTGCTTCTATGGCATTGTTTTTGTTTGTTAAAAAGTCGCAAGTCCACAATATAACACAAGTCACTGGATCATCAAAAAAAACAGGTTTAGGGGGGATTGCTGCTAACAAGGGAGGCTGTGCGGTTAGATTTGAAGTTGGAGTTACTTCCTTTGCCTTGATAACATCCCATTTAGCAGCTGGAACTAATGCAATGGTCGAAAGATATAATGATTATCAGACAATTATGCAGGGACTTACTTTTACGAGAAATTATACAATTAAGGATCATGATCATATCATTTGGTTTGGTGATATGAATTATAGAGTCAATCTTCCTAATGATCAATGCAGAGATTTGATAGAAAATGGCGCTTTTGACGATTTAATGAGACAAGATCAATTAAACCAAGAGATGACATCAAAGGGTGCTTTCCATGGGTTTAAAGAAGGAATTGTTAAGTTTTATCCAACATATAAATTTGACAAAGGTACATCTAATTATGATACATCTGAGAAACAAAGAGTACCTTCTTGGACAGATAGAGTGTTGTATAGAAGTGAACCCGCAAAGAAGCATGACTTGCTGCAAGTCTCCTACAACTCCATCATGGACATATTTGCTAGTGATCACAAGCCCGTTTATGGAATATTCAAGAGCAAAGTGAACTATGTTGATGGCTCAAAGAAAAAGGAGATTGCAAAACAATTATATGTTCAGTATAAGAAATCGCACGGGGATGAAGGGGAAGTTTCATTGCTTGATTTGGGAGAGAAAAGCGCATCAAAAGGACCCTCATCACCTTCGATGGATCCTTCGTTTGCTCATTCTACCCTTTCAAGTCTTAACCTATTAGATGTTAACCTGCCACCTAAGTTACCAGCGAGAAAGAATACTCTACCTAAGAGAATTCCACCTCCGCCTGTTAGTAGATTGACACCATCAGTTAATGGAAATTCTGACAATATGAAAACCCATGCATCAACTCCATCTCTCCCTGTTAGTTCAGCTCTGCTTCCCCTTCCCCCACCTCCTAGAAGGGCAGTGAGTACAGTTCCCGTTGGATTTTCTTCAACCCCATTAATTCCAAGCAGATCCACATCTACAACTCCTATAAAAACTTCGCAAGTGAACAGTAGACAGAATACACCAACGATTTCAGACCTCAACTCACTGCCTCAAAATAAAACGAATGGCTCATCTCAACAACCTCCTACTACAATTGCTCCAACACCAAGAAAACCATTGGTACCATCGAAGCCAGTTTCCTTGACAGCTACGAAGACACATCATGATGGTGACAAAGAAAATGAAACAAGTCCAAAGAATTCTTCTACATTTGCTCCAATTCCACCTGCACCAAGGAAGGCAGGCTCTACCACTCCCAGTATGTCAATGAGCGATTGGAAGCCTTTGGTACCTAAATAGTTTTGCATTATCAAAATCTGACGCATATTTTCAATTCTTAGACAATATTTGAACTACAATAGAACTAGTTTCAATTTAAATAAATAAACGTATATTAGGAACTAGAAACCAATAAGAAATTAATCAATAGTAATTAAGTAGGTTACTTCACTCGCAGCAAATCAGAAAATTGGTGTCCTGATGTTGTGTTTCTTCTAAATGTATGTTCCAAAATCAATTGCTGCAAATAGGGGTTCTTTAGTTCTCTCTACCTTTCTTAGTTTATTAATTGACATTTGTATTACATCAGTCATTTGGGAACTCTAAACCAACTTCAATATGTGAAATATAGCAAAGCTTAAACACTGAAAAAAAGCAAGTGACTTATTTTTTTCCTAAGTACCAAAATTGAACCTATATATATTTACTACGATGATAGTATGCTGTTCGAGCAGACAAATAACTATGTAGCTTAAAAATTATTCTGTATCTAATTATATAGCTTATATAGCTTACGGCTAGTACTCGATTTTTTGAATGCTAGAGCAAGCTCAGATTACAGAAAAGGGCTTCTTTCTCCTAATTGAATATGGATGAGTAGAACGCACTAATGTGTAAATTGAGTCAAACGCGGCGTCAGCCTCAGCTCTCTCGACCCATCTGTGCTTCGGCTTGAGCCGGCATTCTGAGCTTGGTTAATGAGAGTAGCTGGTTTTACAATAGGGGACTCATCGAAGGAAGTTGAAGCTATAGAGAATGTTAAATCCGGGAGACATTGACAGAATGGAGATAAAATTTATATCCACACCCAATTAATTCCAGGAAACTTTTGACAGAATGGAGATAATTTTCATTTCCATACTCAATTGAATACTGCAAATCATGATGGTCACTCTATGCTACATAGGAGAAGGACACAACTCTTACGAGCTAGATATCTCATTACTTAAATTAATACATGAGCAAGTTAGGACCCTTTAAAATGTTGTCTAAATATTAGATGTTTAAAAAACACAAAGTATATTCAATTTAAGCTAATAAAACGAATTGCCAGAGAGCTACTGAGCTACCTCCTTACACCACTATATTTTTCGTTAGGCTGCTTCCCCATATTTTTTTTACTGTCCCCTATTCCCCTATTAAAATTTCACTTGTTTACCTTCATATAATGAAGCGCGACCTTCTATTGTTGTTTAACAAATTTTCATGCATATATTTATTGAAAGGTTTTTTCTTTGCTCTCAAAAATTTTGGAACTTTTTCTTTTTAAAACAATTCAGTGACTTCACTTCGTGCAGCTTTTATTCAATTTACAGAAAATATAGGCATGTCTGGATCCTTGTCTCCACCATCAGACCATCAACGTCGCCGTGGAACTTCAGTGGGTAGTATCAATCTCGGTGATAATACAACCCCGGCCTTATCTACTATGCATCGCTCTAAGTCATCGAGAAAACGTTCCAATGCTAGAATTGAGCAATTAAGCCAGAAGCTGACACTGGATTTAGACTTATTATCCAAAATTTGGATAGCGTCAAGGGAATTACAGTACAGACACACTTGGATCGGCCCTCTTGTAGTTTTGCTTGTGACCATTGGGACCTTCTTAATACTGTCTCCCGATTCGTTTATTCATCAATTCCTTGGCAGAGGAATTGCACTCTCTTACCAAGTCGGTGAGACAGACCAATATGGTAAAGGAGCTAACGATTTTTATTTTGTTGCTTATTATGCTATCTTTTTTACATTCTTGAGGGAGTTTGTTATGTCGATGGTTTTAAGTCCATTAACTACATTTTTTGGAATTAAGAGGGAATCCAAGAAAAAGAGGTTCATGGAACAACTGTATGCTATCTTCTATACTGGAATTCTGGGACCATTTGGATTGTGGATTATGCATGGTTTACCAATTTGGTTCTTCAACACTACTGAATTCTATGTCACTTATCCTCACTACACCAATTCATTTTACTTTAAGATCTACTATTTAGGTCAGGCTGCTTATTGGGTCCAACAAACTGTTGTATTGGGTTTACAATTGGAAAAGCCAAGAAAGGATTTCAAAGAATTGGTTTTCCATCATATTGTCACTATTGCCTTGATCTGGTGTTCGTACAGGTTCCATTTTACATGGATGGGTATTGCCATTTACATTACAATGGATGTTAGTGATTTCTTCCTCTCATTCTCCAAGACTTTGAACTATTTGGATTCACCTTTAACAGAACCATTTTTCATTTTATTTGTCATTACATGGATATACCTCAGACATTACATTAACTTGAAGATCTTATGGTCCGTCTTGACTGAATTTAAGACTGTTGGTCCATGGGAACTTAATTGGGTTACTCAACAATACAAGTGTTATATCTCCCAACCAATTGTTTTCTTTTTAATCGGAGCTTTGCAATTAGTTAATGCCTACTGGTTGTTCTTAATTTTAAGAATTTTGTCCAGATATATCAAGGGAAATGCTCCAAAGGATGAAAGAAGTGATGATGAAGAAGAAGAGGAAGAAGAAGACTCTGATAAGAAGGAAGCTGTAGAAACAAAGAAAGATCAATAATTTTTATATGTATTGGAAGAAGAAGAATACGCTGCTAAGAAGGAAATTTTAGAAACAAAGAAAGATCAATAATTTAATATGTATTTGTAATATTACTATCTCATTGAGATATTGGTATTTACTCCCCTACGATCGCTTATACTTTATCTAATTTCAGAATGATTCAATTTGATTTATCTGTAGTCTTCAATTTTTATGTAGTATCTTTGGTGCAGGATTTTCAAATATTATTTTTTAGAGCATAGGGTTAGGTATGACACTCTTCCTTTCAAGTGATAATTATGCATATTACGGTTCAAGATTTATAATAGTTATGCATATTACGGTTAAAGATTTATATGAATTTCGGAAAAAGAACTATCCATATGAAAGTGAAGTCAACTTGAAGGCTGAATTATTTGAAGCAGTACAACATTCACAAGATCTGACTGAGGAGCCTTCCTCAAGTCAAACAAATTTGTTTGATTTCTCGAATCTTGTTGTAGATGCTGAGACTTTAGAAGAACAAACAAAGAATCGAGAAGAAGGTCAAGATTCTAATTCCGAGTATGCTAAATCACAAAGAGAGCACAAGATACGGTTTAGGAAAGAGATTCAGGAGAAAGGATTGAACGTGAAAAATGAAGTGCAAGCTTCGCCAACCTTAAATTATTAAGATGTATCTATGGGGTTGTTTTTTTCACAAGTAATGTTGATGAGGTTAGTGTATAATAATAAATGATGAATATAGCATGAATATGTGTTTTGTATTTAAAGCTACAATTCTTTCAAATAATCTACAATCTTTTATTATATGAGATAGTTATATATGTACATGGTGCAATTTTATAAAAAATTAGTTTCTTCTTTTAGAAAACTTTTTAACGACTTGAGAAGTTTCCGACCCAGCTTTAGCGGCATCTTTTCTATATTTTGAAACAATTTCGTGTCTTTGATTCAAGCCTTCCTCAGCGGCTTTCGATAAAATACCAACCATCAATGAGGTAGCTCTCATGGAGTCATCATTACAAGGAATTGGATAAGTCAACAACGAAGGCTCCATGTCAGTGTCACAAAGTCCAATAGTTGGAATTCTCAGCTTTATACATTCGTTTATACAGTTCCTGTTTTCCACTGGATTCAAAATAACGACGAGATCAGGCTTGATTATTCCACCGTTAACAGCAGGATCCAAAACACGATTTGTAGGGAGGTCCAACATATCAACCTCCTTCCTACTGTTGACATCAACTTGCTTGGTGACCTCTGTGAAGTTAGTAATAGTACCGGGGATCCATCTCTTTGAAACGTAGTAACCATTAGAGCGATTTGCAGCTTCTTCTACACTTCTCAGTTGTTCCCAGTTTTTGCTTGTACCAACGTACAAGATAACACCACCCTGGCCCGCTACTCCTTTGGCAACCTTAGCTGCTCTTTTTAAAGCAACCATGGTTTCATTCAAGTCAATAAGATGTACACCGTCATATTCACCATAAAGAAATGGTTGAGTAGATGGTCTCCACAATGCCTTGGAATGTCCCAAATGACATCCAGCTGCCATTAACTTGTTAATAGTAACTTCTGAAATAGTCTTTGGTCTCCTAACTTCATCTCTAGCTCTATAAATATTAGTTAACTCAGATCCAAGAGAACCGGAGTTACGTGAATGAGATAGCTGACGTAAGTAAAGCTCTTGTTCAGAATATGGCTTGTAATCAGGGGTTGGCTTTAAATTTGGAAATTCATTGGTGTATGAGTGAGAGGAAGTTGATTTTATTGTTGATTGTGAGCCAGAAGTGGATGATGAGTCCAAAGATGAATTAGAGGTCTGCTTCTTTTCAGATACAGATTTAGCAGCCCATGGATGATTTGAAATCTCTCCATAAGGAATATTCATTTGGTTGAACATGAACTCTTCCAATTCTTCATCTAACTGTTTGATCTTGTCTTGATTTTTTAAACCTTTGATGCTAGACTGAAGTTTATCTAACCTAGCATGAATGAGCGAAGTAGGAGTCTTATTTAAAGTTCCTATCAATTCTTTTGTCTTTTCTTTTAATTCACGCAATGCTTTTACTTTAGCAAGAGCTTCTTCTTCTCTAGCTAATGCATCAGCAATAGCCTTTTCACGAAGTTCTCTTTGAGATAATTGTAAAGATGACTCATTTGATTCCGTGGAAAAATAGGATACTACTGGGACTCCCCTTCTTTTCAATATATGAGTGTATGACCTTAACATTCCCGGCCTTGAAAATGAAAGCATGACAGTCATTACTATGGCTACCACTTAAGGAATTCGTTGTCTCTGAATCTTCAAACTTTTTTTTTTCTGTACGAAGATTTTTGAAATTTTTCACCTTATATTATTGTTTGGTATAGACACGATCAATAACATTTCCTGCAGGTGATTTAGATCTCTATGTCAAATCTATACATACCTTTGTTACGGCATAATTGAATTTATGGCTCTAAATATACATGATTTATTACTATCAAAATGACATTCCATTTATTGAGTTCGCTAATAAATTATCAAGTAATGGAGTGGAATCATCTATAATTATAATGGATCCGGCCTTGTATAATTCTTCTTTTGAGTTGGAACCAAAATTTGCAACTGTTAAGAATACTCATCAAATGGAACATGTCAACGTGATTTTAATTGAAAAGCTCTCTGAACTTACTGATTTACTAGAGCAGACAATAAGAGGTAAGCTGGGACCCTTATTTTCTTCATCAATTGTTGGCATTTTTGATATTTTTCTGGGATTCTTGAGCTTCGGGACAGCTATTGAAACTTCATATTTCCTAGATTACAAAGACTATTCAGCAAAGACGTTGAATTACATATGCAACCTCCTTTATAATGTTTCGTATTACAGAGGAGTGAATATTTACATATCTGATAGAGGAAATGAATTGATAACGCTTGATGAGCCTACCTTGATTTCTAGGCATCCCCTAATTTGGAATAGTAAGCTTCCAAGTACAAACACAACCTCACTACAAAAGGAAAATGATATTGATAATGAATTAAAGAAATCAGTAGTGGAAGTTCCATTGGAATTTGTTCTATCAAAATGGATACTGGAAGTAACATATTTACAGTGAAAGAGTACAGGAAGAAAATAAAGTAGGTCGATAATAACATTATCGTAATGATAACGAATGTTGAGGTAAAAAACTTTTACATTTCTTTTATTTCTTTTCATAATTTTGGATTAGTTTGTACAAATAGCATATAATTAACTATTTAATTTGAATATATGCTACGTGCCTGTCACCTTATTTAACTTCTTCAATTGGAGCTGAAGCTTCTTCTTCTTCACCTTCTCCCTCTTCACCATCATCTAAGCCAGCGCCACCAGCTTGTCCCAATTGACTAGCTAACTGACTTATGTCGAAGTCTCCGCCAGGCCCACCAGCACCACCAGCACCACCCATTTGTTGCATTAATGAAGCAATATCAAAACCACCAGCACCACCTGGGCCACCAGCACCACCCATGCCCGGCATTCCACCCATGCCTCCCATGCCTGGCATTCCTGGCATACCGCCCATTCCTGGCATACCACCGGCTCCACCACCCATCATGTTTGCCATACCAGCCATATCATCTTCACCTTCAGGTTGTTCATCTTGTTCGTCTTCATCGACCCACTTGTCAAAATCAGTCTTAATGTAGTGTAATTTCAACTTATCCTTAGTCAATCTTGGCCAATATTCTTCTTGAGCCTTCTTCTTTCTTAATACTAAATAGATTTTAGAGCCTGAATCATTTTGCTTGCTGTTTTCTGTGTCAATTTCGTCAAAGAATTCAATCTTTAAATGATAGTGGGCATCAGAATCGCTGGTGTCAGACGTGAATTGCAATTCAGTGCTAGTTAAATCAATCTTAGTATTCTTTGCATCTGCTAATTGAATAGTCAAGAAAATCACGTTCTTTTCAGGTTCATTGGCATCTGAACGTTGTGCCCATAAGACAACTGGATTAAGGGTTACAGCCATTGTTAATATGAGAAATAATAAACTAAAAAAGGTTGATTAATTCAATTGGTTTTTAATTGAAAAGTAGTTTCAACACTCATTGATTAAATATTAGTGGAAATCATTTGCTGTTGAGTTTGTTCAACAAAGAGAAAGTTCGAGAACTTCCTGCAGGAAAATGAAATATTTTACATGCAGTACGCAATCAAAAAAAATAGAAGAAAAGCAGCAGAAAAATATTGCTAGATCGAGTATGAAGGGTGATATGATAGATCTGCAAAGGATAATACACTCTCGTTCAACTACGCCTAAGCAACATCAAAGCGTATTCAGTACGAAAGCTCATGAAATTAGATGAGTGGAAAATAAAATCTTGTTAGATTATTGCTTCCCTGAATTCTGTGCATTGAATGCAGCCTACCAATGAAAGTATTGGTATACAAGGCAGTGAAGTAAGTATCGCTCACCTCATTCATGTGGAGGTTTTGATTATGGGCACTGGTACCCCATAGTAAATTTAAGTTTCGCAGGTAAAGATTGCTAGTATCCCTCCATTTTAAATTTTTTGTTTTGTCGCAATACAAGAAAATCGAGGATTTAGATCCTTATCTATACAATAGCTATTATCGCAATAAGGACGAATATTGGTCAAGGAAAGAAGAAAGCATATATATGGATCAATTAATAGTATGATAGGTGATCTTCCAATTGAGATTCAACTTAAACTATTGTCGTTGGCTCCAAGAAGTTCTTTAAAATCCGTGAATTCTCATTTTTATGTGCTCTATAATGATCTCTATTACCAAAAAATTGTTCAAGTCTTCGGAGAGTCAATTATTAATGTGCTAATAAAAACATCGCCATGGTTGATAACATATATGAAATCTTTAGATGTTATAAGAAGCCATCTAAGGAACTTGATAGCATCCAAGTTAAAATTACCTATACCAAATGATAAGAATAATGCAACAACTGAAAATGTACTTCATTTTCAGTACTTGGCTGATTCTTGGAAGTATATCTATTCATTGCTCAAGAATAAGAGACTATTTGCAGAGTATTCTGATTATAAAATTGATGAGCCTACAAATTATGTGTTTAATCATTTCGTGGAGATAAATAGAACTTATCTTCTATCTTACTCCAAAACCCTTTGGCTATCCCCAGGAAAATACAACCTAAATATAGGACTAGTAATAAAGCATGGCAATGGATTGGGTACGACTAAATTTGAAGTTAGCTATGGTGGCGATAAAGATCCAATAAGACAATCATTTTTCGCTCCTCGGAATATAAACGAAATCCTACCCAAGAAGCAATTTTGCTTTTTGAAGTTGGGCGAATTTGAAATAAAGCCTGCGAACAAGACGAAACTTGAAAATCCGCTAAATAAATTGATTAAAGTTAATCTAATTATGGAAGAGATAGGATTGTATCTTAAGTCTGGATTTAGGATCTTTTTTATAGATGTCTCACAGCCATCTACATTATTTAACGATTATGATTTACTCTATTATACCGTTAAAGAAATTGATTATAGATATTTCATAAATATACCATTAAAAAATTTTTACAAGGCACTTAATTTTGTGCAAAATGGGGGTTCTGAAGATGATGGGGATGCTAGAGAAAGAAAACGGAAGTTAAGCATTGAGGTTGAGCATTATGAAAAAGAAGAAGAAAATTCAAATAACGAAGAAGACTACTACGGATCAGGAGACCCGAATGAGATTGAGACTTATGAGACTGAACTTTCAATCGCTGAGGCTGTAGAATCGAATAATGAAGCTAATGATCTTGATGAAAATGAAAAGCAAATAAAGGCATATGGAAAGTTCTACTTTCTAAATCGATTCGGTAAGAGATACTTCAAATTTAACACTGTATATCAGAGAAGACAATTCATAAATAGATTTGGAGATTTCGAGTTGGATTGGAATGACGAGAATGTTAAAGGAAATGGCGATAAAAAGAAGGCATGTAACTATGATCTTAATGGCTTGAAATGGAAAATGCCTATTCTAGGTGAGTTATAGGAATTAGAAAAATAAACATTATTTAAAATATAGTTAGTTCATATTTGTAGCTCAGGCTTACTAAAATAAAAGCCATGTGACAGATCACATTGGTAGTTCAGGTTATTCATCGGATTAGCCATTCAGCAATTGAAGCATCATTCTTTAGCTTGAATGTAGTAAGCTTTTTTTTTGGCTGCAAATGCATTAATATCGGCTATATACAGGATTTTCATATTTTGATTTCTTTAATTTTGATTTACAATCATTGGAAGAAAAGGGAACTGATCACCGACCTAACTCAAGTCGTTCAGTTGTAATGGACCTACCACTTTCCGGTACTATCAATCAAGGCTCGGAAATTAAGAACCAGGACCAGAAAGAACCAATTCAACTGGATTCTAGGACTGAAGCTTACGAGATAGATAAGAGAAGAAATGATAAGGAAGTTGAATCCACAAATAATACAAATTTGCAGAATAATGATAAGCAACACTTAGATCATACCGACAGTAGACAAAATAATGAAAATAATGATGAAGATCCGCGACTGGAGGAGGCCGATGAATCTGAGTCTGGAAACCTACCTGAGTTCAACAATAAGCGTATTGTATTGCAAAGGTTTACAGTGTACAATTCATTGAGGACCATGTACATAGTGGGAAGTAATGCTAAGGAAAGTTTGTTTAGGATTCTTGAAATATGCAAAGACCCTAACGATGCCGCAGCAAATTTAGAAATTATAGAAGACAAAAGTTATTTTTATACTCGAAAAGATATGATTGAACTTTTGAATGGATTAAACGATTCTCTTGAGGGAGGAATTTATAAAATCGCTAGAGGATACGGGATTCTCGGTTTAATCAAATTCACAAAAGGATACTACTTAAGTTTAATAACGAAGTGCAGTCAGGTTGCAATTTTAGGAGGGCATTTTATATATCATGTAGATGAGACGAAACTCATTCCACTTGATACGAAATACAGAAGACCAGATAAATATAGCGACGAAGAAAGATTGTTGTCAATTTTCAAATACTTAGATTTGGGCAAAACTTTTTATTTCAGCTATTCGTATGATATTACGAATACTTTGCAGACGAATTTTATTCGACAAAAGAAACATGCAGAAAAGAACCAAAATATGCAGAATGAAGGAGAAGATCCAAATGGAGGTAACAAATTCAATGCTTCTAGCAATCTACACCTGTTTGACCCCTTCAACTCGTTCGAACACAATGAAAGATTTGTCTGGAACAAACTTTTACTCAAACCTATTTTGCAGAATCAAGATATTGCGATATACGAATGGTTTCAACCTATAATACACGGCTTTGTTGACCAAGCGAATATCTCAATCTATGGGAAGAAAATATATATAACTATCATTGCCAGAAGGTCTCATCATTTTGCGGGAGCCAGATTTTTGAAGAGAGGTGTGAATGATAAAGGCAACGTTGCGAATGAGATTGAAACAGAACAAATTGTTACAGATATGCTACTCTCATCATTTCATGACCCAAAATATGGGTTCTTCAGCAATCCAAGATTCACTAGTTTTGTCCAACATAGAGGCTCAATTCCATTATATTGGACGCAAGACTTAAATAGATTGCCAAAGCCGCCTATCGAAATAAATCTTTCCGATCCATTCTATCAGAGTTCTGCTATACATTTTAATAACCTATTTGAAAGGTATGGACTGCCTATTATTATCTTGAACTTAATTAAGACGAAAGAGAAAGTACCGAGAGAACTGAAATTAAATGAGCATTTTGTGAACTGTGTAAAATACTTGAATCAGTTCCTTCCCGATAAGCACAGGCTCCAAATGCATTCATTTGATATGTCTAAACATTCGAAAAAAAATCTAGATGTAATCGGACCACTACAAGAAATTGCTGCTTCATCACTAAACCAAATTGGATTCTTTCACAATGGTATTGATATCGAAAGTACTAAAATTCAGAAGGGAATTATAAGGACCAACTGCATTGATTGTCTCGATCGAACCAATGCAGCTCAATTTATTATTTGTAAGGAGGCATTATGTCACCAATTATCCAGTTTGAAATTAATATCTGATTCCACCACGTTGGATTATGATTCTGACTTGATTAATATACTTACAGAAATTTTTCATGATCACGGAGACACAATTGCTGTACAGTATGGTGGATCCAATTTAGTCAATACGATGGACTCTTATAGACGTATTAATCAATGGTCTTCTCATACAAGAGATATGTTAAATAGCATCAAGCGAATATATTCTAACTCATTTATGGATCTGATTCGCCAGGAAGCAATAAATTTATTTCTAGGAAATTATATTTACGATCCAAACAAACCAAAGCTTTGGGAACTACAAAATGATTTTTACTTACATAACAACACTTTAATTGAGGATATTAGGGTCAAGAGAAGCTATCAACACTGGTACAATGAAAAGTTTTTAAACGAGGCTAGGTTTATATTGACCTCACAAACTGAAAAACCACTTGAGTCAGATTCGACCGAACTTGAAAAGATAGTGAATGCGTATGGTCCTTTTCCACAATTAGAAGCATATCCAGAATACAATGATAATTGGTTCAATGAATGTTACGTTCCGAGGAAATTTCAGTCATTTGGAGAGTTGTTCCAATTTAATATGAATTCAAATGCTAGGTATTTTCCATCTAATATCAGCAATGACTTCACTAACAAATTTGACTACAGCCCATTTGAGACCAGAAAACCTACGTTTAGAATTTCAAAGTCAAATGAGATGCTAAATGCGAGTAATGAAAATGCGACGAGGAATGCTGGGTTAAAGTATTTAGAATCGTCGGGTGATGATGGAAAATATGACGAAGGCGACGACTACGAAGATGGTGATGAAGTTACAATTAATGAAAAGGAACATGATACAACCATGAAGTACAGCGAAACTGATTCATCTAAAGCAAGCAAGTCGAATAGAACTTCTTCATCCAATTACTTAAATATGACAAACCCGAATAAGATTAAGAATTTCTTAACTACAAAAATTGAAAAATTCGGATATACAACTGGGCAACTCCAGGACCACAATGAAAATGAGAGTCAAAAATCGTACTCAGATTCGTACACTCATCGAATGAACGAGAAAGAACATAAACGAGATGTCAATATTTCAGGCACCCCTCAAATTTCCCCAGAGGACTTAAAATTATACAAGGCACAATCTGATTCACCTATAACAGTCCCAAAACTACCATCTACCACAAGTCTCAATACTGGTATTAGAGCTTGCGAAAATGACAGTAATATTTACATGTATTACACAAATAGATTAGTACACGGAAATGATCACACCTTCGATAATAAAATGGAAATTTTCGATAACGTTGCTAATTTAGACTTACTGGATGCTAATATCTACAAAAAGTACTTAGGAGTAGATGATGATAAAAATTATGATTTTGACGCTGAGGATAATTATTTTCGTTGAGACTAGATTGTATAGAGAATAAAAATAAGATTATGCAGTGTTTAGTTTATGTAGGGCAGTAAGTACCATCTCTGAAGCACACACTTTACCCCTAACAAAATTAATGCCACCGAAAACATAGAATCAAGCATAGCACTAACAAAACTTTTACGTACTCAATGCTGATGAGAATGTAATGTAAAAGAGAGCCATAATAGAGCCAGCACGGAAAATGAACCGCCACTAAAACATATCCAAGAAACGAATAAGGAGCAACAAAGACGTCACATAAAAACAAAATAATCACAAACTACACCATTAACTAGGCGCATCACTTGAAAAAGCGTATTAGAAAGATGTAGAATATACAATGAACTTATAATTGAAAGACAGCAAGTTCCTATCTGGCATCTCGCAATTCATGATACTGCAACTTGTGGCCGCTTACATCAGGGGATCAGGAAGCATAACAGTATACGGAATAAAATTCAATAAACGCAAACGCATACAACTTGTTCAGATTCACAGAAGAGACACACTTACTTCGTGCCTACTATACATTCAATAAAACGATTTTAACTCTTAGTATTAACTAATGCTCTATACTATAATTACGTAGATCAAGAGAAAGAACAGAGCCAGGCTGATGTACAATTATCATTATAGGATTTATTTCCCAACATGAGATGCAAGAAGCTGTTCTCTCGTTGTAATTTCGTGAGCTCCAGGGATGATACCCTTAATAGATACCCTCATGAAGTACGCTTTAGAACTACATAATTGTAGATTCGATATTTTTGCATCATAAATAAAAATCTCGTGATGAAACTGAATGTCGATATATCGGGACATAGTTTCTTGTTGAGAGAATCAGTACAAAGAGATTCTACTCATAAAAAGATATATATACTAGTCTGAGAAAAGCCTTCAACGTAGACTTTGCCTATGGTAATAGCAATAAGGAATCTCAGTTTGTGCATCACAACGATCAAAAAGATCCATTCAGGATTCAAGCAAGAATCAATTTCAATATATATATATTAACTGTGATTGGGAGCGTCCTAGTACTACACATATCCTAGTATTTACTCCAGATTCTATAGGGGATTGAGAAAACAGATTGGAATCTATTGGATTACTAAGACCAATCGCATAGTAAACCGATATCAACAGTTGTTCTCTTTTATTTTAGAGCATTGGAACTTTCGAATGACATAAGTTCTGACTTATTTGGGATTCAACATATGTTTTCTGACAAAGCAGAAAATAAGATGCAAAGACTTTGTAGGAGCAAAAACAAATGATCCCTTATTTTTGATTTGTAGACATGAAGAATGTGAACCTGATTAGACAGTCTATAGAACGTAAGTGCTTGCAGTAAATGAGACGACGTATCTCTTCCCATCGTCACCATCCTTTAGAATGCGCCTCCAGTCTAACGAGATTTATCAATATAAATACCGGCAAGGTTGATTAGACCAGACCAGTATGACGTTCAGAAAGTCGCCTCTCGTTATCAGTTCGTTAATTGTCGCTCCTGTCGAAGCCTGATTCTTACTTCAAGGCATATATATAGAAGACATACGAACATAAACTGTTCTAGGTATATATGTACGAAATAGAAATCAGATTAGAGCCTAAGTATAAGCATAATATATATAGAAATAGCTATCAAAACTGGTGCACACTTATCTATAGCAATAAGAGAACTTATAGTATCTAAAGTCAGTGGCATGAAAACGTTCTCAGTCTACTACAGAGAAGAACCCTTTTCTGCCTCTGCCTCAGCTAGTAATTGTATATTTCCCTTAAGAGTTAGTGACATCATACTTCATCCTTCTTCACAGCTGTTGTTGCATCCTGAGAGATCAGAGTGACATGATTTATTTACTGGCATGTACAATGTAATGCTTCAAATATGAAGAGACTGCTTATTTTCCATCATGCCAAAGGAAGCGCAATAGGTGCAACTTATACCGACTATATCATTATAATTCGTCTCTTCAGGTGTGGTTTGCAGTTATTCAAATTGCATTCACTTTCATAAAGCTACTCACAAAATCTTCTCAGCTGTAAATTCCGGTTTGAATAATTGTAGGGTACTCATTTCTTTTTAAATACAAAAGGTAGATCTATTAACTGATGTTCAAAGAGAAAAATGAAAATGCAGGCAGAAGTTCTACGAGATTGCTGGTTTGAATCACCAAAAAATTCATACATTCTTAGCGCTCACATCTGCGCTTTCTAGAGGCCATACTCTGTTTTTTACTTATTCATCTATCCCTTTTGAGTGAACTACAATATGTAGATGCTATTGTATGATGATCCCTGGTAGGAATTTATTGTGCATTCTGTTCTTGCGTTTTATCTTTCTTGTAGTTTTGAATGTTTTCCATGCGATTATAGTTTTCATTGGGACACTTTTGATACAGATGCATGTTTCACTTGCTTCTAGGTTCGAGCTCTTATTGTCGCTTCATTTTAACTTAACCAAAATTTGATATACACAGCCATACATCTTCACATGAGCTTTGATTTTCTCAGTTTACTATTTTAATTATGGTTCTTACTTTAATGGGCATGTAAATTAATAGATATTTGGCTACTGGTAAAATTAGTTTCGAGTATGGATATTTTCCTAAAAATTGCAACCATTTTGTCCCACATTTCAGTTTTATATCGATAAAATCTTACAAGGACTAGCTTGTCATAATTACTAGTTGAAAAAATGGTACTCTTTAAATTATGGTTCTTACTATAATGGGCATGTAAATTATAGATTTTTGGCTACTGGTAAAATTAGTTTTCGAGTATGGATATTTTCCTAAAAATTGCAACCATTTTGTCCCACATTTCAGTTTTTATCGAGAAAATCTTACAAGGACTAGCTTGTCATTTTCGTTTTTAATTACTAGTTGAAAAAATTGTACTACTTGTTAGTTCTTAGCTTAAGTGGGCATATAAATTAATGGATATTCGGCTGCTAGTAAGATTAATTCCGATTATAGATATTTTCCTACAATTTGCAACCATTTTGGCTCACATTTCAGGTTTTTCGATCCAGAAAAATTAACGGGAACTGGCTACGTCATTTTTGCTTGAATTGAATCACTAATCGGAGGAATTGTACTACTTGAATTAGAATTTTAGTGGATTAATTCGTTTCAGAATAAGAGATATTGTGTTGAGATAATATTAAATTTCCAAATCAATTTTTTATGTAAGGAGTATTGTTAGATTTTTCTGAGAAATGAGTTCTTTGGTAATTAAATATTATTTGATTTTCTCTACTTACTATAATTGAAATTGGGAGTCGCAATGGAAATGCATAGTAATTCTTAGCTTTTCTCGAAAATTGACATGCTCAGGTGACCCAACATCAAGAGGAAAAAGAGGGGATAATAGTAAACCCGGCAGTCGAACCCGCATAATTCCGCACATTCTCCGAAAAACTCCGAAAATGAGCTTCACCTTAACCTTCTTCTAATGTTTATACCAAATGAACAGCTTGTACAGAACAGGTGACAGGCAATGATCTGATATATAATCTGACTAGCAGACTTACCTCAATATCTAGGCTGTAAAATGATTCAACGCTAGTTTTGAAACACTCTTCAAAATGTTCTTTCGATAATGTGTAAACCGCGAGGCTAATGCATACCTATCTCGAGTACAAAATGTAAAAAGAAATACAAATGAGGGGCAGTGAGATACTAATGGCCAGGAGATGCAGGTAAACAATTCTCCAACGAATATTTAGGTTCCTTCAGCTTTCATATATATATGCCAACGAATTTAGATTTATAAGCTCTTCATTTTATCCAGCTCTCTTATTTTAAGGGTTTATCTTGTCGTATATTTATTGTGTCCCGTTTAATTAACGACATAATTACTTCTGCAGGCCATCTCAGATAGCGAAAAAAAGAAAAACTATCACCACGAAAACTTTAGGAACATATTTCTTTAAGTACTTCAAATATATACTGTTGTAAAATACACATGGAGAATGTCTAAAACTCAAGAAAAAATTGCTTATCCGTATGTACATCATTCTATAACTAAGAAATTCAAGCGGCAGAGAGTTCCTTGCTCTAAACAACTCTAAAAATCAATCAGAATTATCTGTTATGAGCAAGTAGAATTCATTCAAACATACCTAAGGAGCTACTACACAAAGAATAAGTACCCACTGACTAGTTGTAGTTTGCAGCTGTGTCATAAAAATTGAGTTTATTACTAACAATTCTGTAGATTTTGGTATGGTGGTGCTGCCAGTATGGTTGCGTGTTTAGTGACACATCCACTTGATTTGGCTAAAGTTCGTTTGCAGACGGCCAGTAAACCTGGTCAAGGTCTTGCTTCAATGGTATATCAAATTATTACCAAGGAAGGTTTCTTCAAGATCTATTCCGGATTAACTGCTTCTCTTTTAAGACAAGCAACTTATTCCACTGCAAGATTTGGTATATATGAGTTCTTAAAAGAATCATACACTGAGAAATACAAACATGCACCTGCCACCCATATTTTATTACCAATGTCAATGTTGGCTGGGGCACTTGGTGGTCTAGTCGGGAATCCTTCCGATGTTGTGAACATTAGAATGCAAAACGACTCTTCTTTACCGATTGACCAAAGAAGAAATTACAGAAATGCTTTTGATGGTATTTACCGTATTGTGAAGGAAGAAAGTGTTGGAACTTTATTTAGAGGATTGACACCAAATTTAGTTAGAGGAGTCTTGATGACAGCTTCTCAGGTTGTTACATACGATATTGCAAAGACCTTGTTAGTTGATAACTTACAATTAGACCCTGCAAAGAAACTGACTCATTTTAGTGCTTCTCTTTTAGCTGGTTTAGTTGCAACTACTGTTTGTTCGCCTGCTGATGTTGTCAAGACTAGAATTATGAATGCCAAGGGCTCTAGTGAAAATGCTGTATCAATCCTCACAAAGGCTGTGAAGAATGAAGGGGTAGGCTTCATGTTCAGAGGTTGGTTACCATCTTTCATTAGGTTGGGACCTCATACAATTGTAACATTCTTGGCATTAGAACAATTAAGGAAGTATAAGATTGGTATTTTTTAGGTTTTTCAAGGAAATCCTTCTTTAAAGTGACATTCACTAGCATAGACATGTATGAATTGTTGAAACATAGTACATTCAGAGAAGTACCTGTATACAAAGGTAACTTGAGCAACAAAGTGCAGACTTTCAAAATTGTATTAATTTATACATACTATTTAGATACTTTGCTTGCTTGATATATTTATAGATTTTTTTTTTAATTGCCCAAGTTCGTGGCACTAATAGAGATAAACTTTGATACATTTAATGTAGATTGGCCTTCTAATATCTCCGCAGTCTTTAACAGCTCGATCTTTCCAACTCAATCCTAACAAAATCTCTTCTAGTAAACTTACATTCAAAGCCTTACAATTATATATATTTATTTAAATTTCTTTTTTGCGTAAATGGTTACTCTATTTAGTGATGACGATGCTGTCCAATTCTGCCTTTTCGAAAGCTTCCTTTTCAGCTTCTAAAATGTATGGGACAAGGTAGTTGGTATCTTCTTCTGGCTTTACTGCTTTACTCTCTGGTAATAATTGATGGGATAATGATAATTGGTGAGCAGTTATGAATCTGTAATTTCTAGCATAGCTTTCATCAGCTGGTAATCTGGAGATAGCCTTTTGCATAATTGGAGTTTCTTCAAGGAGTAAATCGTTGAACCTAAAATACTGTTAGTATATGCTAAATCAAGAAAAAACTTAAAGTGAAGTAAAATGTATCACATATTAATTGAGTAAACCTTTTGATATTCCAGTTGGAAATGATCTCTGCCTAGAATCGACAAATCTTTCAATGAAAAGATGTAGAATGTTCTCCACATTTGATGCGTACTAAGACACCTTGAAAAGTTTCCACTAACTATGAAGTTTACCTGTAGATCGCTAATGACCATTTAAAACAGATATATGCCTCAAACAGAGGTCTTCCTTTGATGTATTGCTGGACTAATCAAATTTACTAAGGTGAACTCTAATTTGAACACTTACTTTAAACCCATTTCTCTGTAACCAGCGTAGGATACAAAAGTCTTTGCAATAGGGGTGATGATCTTAGACAAAGTTGGTCTAGATAAGATGAAGTCAGCAGTCTTCACAATGGAGGTAATAGAAGCCATATTTGTGTAGATATGTTGATGGGACTAGAGCAGTATAGGTTTCTAATGACATTTCAGTTTAAAATATGTTTGATATTTTTCGCAAATTTAAAATTGTGTTTGTCTAATTGGCTGAAGTAGACTTCCTAATTGGGAACAATCTAACTTGAGCACTAATTCTACTTATTGAACCATCATCCGCAGTAAAATTCGATAATGTGACACGTGACTGAACATTGATTTCATAAGCTTTCAGAGCCAACACATGTTAAATCAACCGGCTACTGTGTTAAACAACAAATAATATTTATATGTATTCTAATTTTAATCTATGTCTATGTAAATAGCCAACTATGGAGACAATTCAATATTTGAACTCTTCACTATGATCAGCAGCCTGCTTTGGAAATCCAAGCTCTTTCAAAATAGTTATTGGCCCAACTTCTTTACAAAGCGTTAAATATTCCTTTTCTCTACACAATATTAAACCAGCATATCCGCAACTGTTAACTCCAAACTTCGAGCCATTGTATTTGCTATGAGAACGTGGAACGACCATCATATATTCAGTGGTCATGAGTACATTGTAAGAGATATGATCGACCACCTCATTTTCCTTTATAACTGTAAGGGCTCTCTGAAGTAAAGAGACGAAATACATTGATAAGTCATCCGCTTCCATTTCCTTTAAGTCAGGGAGTTTAGCTACAAAGTGAGCGAATGGTAACGATTCGTTTTGCAATGGTTCCTCCTTGTCGTTGGGCATGAAAGGGCCACTTTTCTTTGCAACATTTTCGGCAAATGGTGTGAATTTCGTTTTATCAGGTAATGTCATGAATTGTACATGCTTGTGTGGTTGTGATGCTCCACTTTGTGGCCCACAGTTGTAGAACGCTAACCAACTATGTGTCTCTTCAGATGTCGTACTCTTAAGTTTACTCAAAATAGAGTAAACCCCAACCAATTCATTTGTCGACAAAGGGGTACTTTGAGGCTTGAATTCATTAGTTACCATCATGAAATGTCTTGGTACTAACGGAAATTTGTTGAAGACTACCTTGAACTCGTTTTCCCCTCCAAACTCCTCAAAAATGGTGAGTTCAGGTTCAGGCTTATTGAACGGATTCTTGTCCACGGTACCATGGGCAGGCTCAACGGTTTCTTTTCTTGGATTGAATGTAGTATATTCAATATCAATTAGATCTTCTTCAATTTCCTTCAACTTCTCATCATCTTGTATTTGGCCAGAATTAGCACTGTAATGATCTATTTCAACCACAGCATCTATTCCGTTGAAGACTAAAAAATCATTCTTTAAAGCATATTCGTACTTTTCAGTAAGCTTTTCAGAAAAGTCATCTGGAATATCAAGTAACATATCTATCTATTAGTATTTACTGTGTCGATAAAAAGAGGCTCATTTCGGAATAACTTTGCTGCTTAAATGGAAAAAAGACCACGGACTTATATAAGAGTTGCTGCAACTACATGCAGTACACATACACACTGCCTTTATTAAACCTTCATAGAAAGTATCATTAGTTATTTAGTTAAATATGAAAAAGTTCATGCATTAAATTAATTTAAATATGGCACTGGGTATTAAAATAGTAGAATGAAAATGTAATTCTATGCTAAAGTGTGATTAATTAGGATGAGTGAATATACTCTTTTTTTTTTTTTGATTTTTCAACAGTTTTATTAATTTATTCTTTCTTGATCTCGCTTTTCTAATATTTCCTCTTTAACCAATTGATAAATCTACTGTTTCTTTTACCTGTATTCAGCCTCAAACTTCTTAAGTCATCATTCTCATTTTCTTGACCCGTTGATAATGTCACTGAGTGCGACTTTCTGTGAGCAAATGTGTGATTTAAATTTTGCAGGCGATTATTAGATAATGCAGGTTGTTGAAGTGGTGGAATTGACCTGTTCTGCAACAGTGAAAACAGAGACGACCTCGATGATTTAACTGTAGTACCAACTTGTTGATTAGTAGAAGTGGAAGCAATAGAAGTCGAAGAAGAAGACGACGTATCCTTCTTAGATTTAGTAGGTGATCTAAATGAAGGAATTTGCGTTTGTTTGAGAAAAGATTTCTCTTGAGGGGATAATGGTCGTCTTGAGGAAACATCACTTGATGGCGAGGAAGCCTTACTGGCCTCCTTTGAGTTCGAAACTGAGTTATTAGAATTCAATGGGAATGATGCAGATATAGGTGAAATTGCAGAAGTAGGATTCGTCTTCTTATTTGGCGATGTATTATCAGTTAGAACAATAATACTCTTCGTCAGATTTGAGTCTATGCCATTCGTTTTATCAGGAATCGAGATCGGAGAAGGCTTCTTTCTCATATCGTCTTCGTTGCTTACTACAATTAGTGGCGTAGGAATAACTTCTGTTATAGTATGTTGTTCCGAGTCCTTAGATGCAAATGAATTCGTTTGTTGTTCATGAAGTGAAGAGTGCTCCGTGGATTGAATTGTAGCATTCGATGAAATGATTGTCGATGAAACCTCTGAATTAATGCTGATTGGCGAATTTGAAACATTCTTGGAGCCCGAGTTCATTGGAGGAAGTACTACCAGGATTGTCGAGCTTCCAGTCATTGTCTTAGGGGTTGCATGAATGCTATTGGTCGATTCCTTTGTATTAACTTGAACAGGTGGGGATAGTTTACGAACAGAAACATTAGCTGCTGTAACGCCGTTACCGGAAAATCCGCCACTAGTAACTCGAACTTCATTGAATCTTAATTTTTGATTACTTCTTTTATTCAGAACTGTCTTTAAACTTGGCAAACTTGACGAATGTCCTAATATCTTTATCTCCTTAGGGAAAACGCCGCTTCCACCACTGTCATTACTCGTAGTACGAACAATGTTAACGCTTTCTGTAGATGAAATTTTCAAAGCATTTGAAATCTTATAAGATTGATCGTAAAATGATTGGTATCGAGTCGCCTTTGCTCCTGATCTCTTCCCATGATGATTTGAATGAGAAGACGGTGGAGTATTAATATTCAGATTCGAATAATTGTTTGTTGAATCGTTTGAAAAAGTCTTCTCGATTAACGGGTTAGATACATTTCTAGTAGTATTGCTACTTCTTAACGACGAACAAGAAGAATTTGCAGAGTCGTTTGAATAAAGCCCAACTAATGCAGATTGAGGGTTTGGAAAAATGTCCTGTTCTAAGTCAGAGACTGAAGCTGAGTTAGTTAACCTACAAGCTTCTCCCTCTTCTTCCTTTGGTAGCTCAATTTCCATCACTTCTTCTAATTCATCTGTAAATTGATCCATCTCTTGAATCGGCTGTTGAAATAAAGGATTGTTACTCGTGGATAAAGGAGATGAGATGAAGGGACTTGGGTACAGTTTGAAACAAGGAGAGGACAACAGCGCACAATCGTTTTCATCTGGGTACATTTCAAAAGGAGCCACTACCATTGGTGATGCAAAGGTATTATCCTTTGAAGAGGTGTGGCCGTAGCTTTGGCTACGGCCATGGGTATGTGAAGTGACAGGTTGTGGCTGGGGTAAATATGTGTTGCTACTATTGTTCGAACCACCCTGATCTCCAATATGTAAGTTTGCGCTTAATACTTCGTCAAGATCAATTACGGGGTCTGGCACTCCACTTTCGTTGTTCAATTGCGTTTCTTCAGTTAAGAAAAATCTCGTCTTCGGAGGCATATGGAAGGATTGTGCTTTTCTTCCGAGGCGTATTGGCGAGTTCAAACTATTGAAGGAGTGATGATGCAGTAATCTTTTAGGAGGTGAGGTAAAAACAGCGGAGCTCCTTGGAGAAGGTACGGACGCCGAATGGAGGAAATTTGCACTGGCTGAAGTTCTTGGAGTAGTTGATGCGTTTGGAAATGAAAAATCCACATTTTTGTTTCCATCTGTAAAGTCCTCATCATTATTAAAATTGAAATGTTTGTCAATATCAAAATCGGGAAGTGACAGCTTCTTCGATGGAGTATTGCCGGTTCCAGTTGTGGCTCCGGGAGGCGAAAAGAGCCCAAGACCCATAGCATCGAAATCCCCTGAGATCGCTGCCGATCTTCTATGTCCATGTCCACGTCTTGCAGCAGAGCCGGGTATTGGTGTTGCTAATAGTAATGGTGAAGAATTTGGTAATTGTGACATCACAATGCTATTAGTATGCAAAAATTAAAAAAAAAATGAAAATAAATTGAAGTATGAATTAAAATGAGCGGCGATTGGGCGTCAGTAGTTGATTAGTCTTATATCTATAAAAAGATTCAACGTATGTTTCGGGTTGAAGGTGTTGGTAAGTCCAAAATTTGACTTCGTAGTTAAAGCGTGCGTTGGCAAAGAATGTCTATTGAACTAAGAAGACACGAAGGATTCAAGGTACTGACCAGAATTGAAGACTAGTTGGACTTGAGATAAATGAATGAATAGTCAGTCTCAGTAATCCGGCGATTTCTCCTTATAATCGTTGAAACTTTCTAAAAAATTTGCTTAGTGAAATTGGGACGCGTCAGAACGTACCCAAAAAGAAGTTGCCGTCAACTTGAACAAAGGTAAGCAACTTGATAATAGATTAAAAGTAAAAGACCCGATAAGAACCGGATATGCCGAATACAAGTTTATGTATATATCTAAATGTAAATATATATATCTTATGCTTCAATTAAATTTGATTTCTTGGAAAGAACGGTGAGTGGATGCCTTTATTATTTTTTCTCTTTGAGAAGAGTAAATAAAAATTTTAAACGACGGAAAGAGGCAGTCCTGTATGCGGTCCAGTTAAGAATCAAGATTTTGATATATATAGTTACTAGGCCTTGTTCAAGGGCTTCAATAATATCTATCAAAGAGAAGAGGTGTTCTTTCGTTACTGAAATTATAATGAAAAAGGAGTTTGATAAAAAGGAATTTCGAAATACGAAGGAGAGTACTTTAATGTGAAGCCTTTTCTTTTTTTTTTTTTTTTTTTTTATGTGTTAAGCTTGGCCAGGACACTTCGCATATCTCAAAAATAAGGTTCCATCCTGCAGACGATCCATACTCCAAAGTGGTAAAACGCAGACGAAGTTAAATTCAGTCCAAAAAAGTGTTTCAAGGTTCATGTTGGGGGCTTCCATTCTCCTTTTGCAATTGGGCCCTCTTCAAATAAAGTTCTAGCTGAAGTTTTTATTAGGAACGAAAAGAGGTCTAAGAAAAATTTCACATCACAGGCGGAAGACTACTGGAACATTTTTAAAGTTATATCTTGGTACTCTGGAGTGAGTTCTTACGATATGAACAGGAAGTCACAGTAGAGAGATGCTCCCAAAGAGGAATGTATACAGGTTATTTGGAGAGCGATTCTTAAAATAAAGGTGACTAAAACAAAAAAAAAAGATGCGTACGAGCCGCACCTACTGCTGCACGAATTCCCAAAAGTACACCACCAAATGACTAAAAAGATGAGAGAAAAACTGACATCACCAACTTTACAATCTGATAGACAATTACAATAGCCTCTTCTACTGCTTTGTTTCCTAGTGGGTCAGAAAACATACATGCTGCACTGGAAACCTTCTATTTCCCAATATTTTCTTTAATTAATATATTTGTAGACATTTGCCAGTCTCCTTATCTTTTAATAAGGCAAGACCCTGCTTTTTCCAAACGGCATTTTCGGTTATAGATGAACAGGATGCTGCTTGACAATATAATACATTACTTTTTTTTCCCTCCCTTTTCTCTATGGCACATAAATAGTCTATTTTAACTTTTCCTCATTAGTAGCGATGTACCGTTCCTCACTAAATATCCCAGCCCCAGATTGGCTTAACCAGGATAAAGTTTCGTTAACGCTTTCCATCTAAAAAGATTTCATGCCATCCGACCTATGGATAGCCTCTTCGTCACAAGTGTTTTCTAAATATAGGTTTTTCATCCATTTCTTTTATTATTTTCATTATGAGTGACTGCACTTGTTATGCAACTCAACTGGAAAAGATGACTACTTTTGATGTGTGTACACTTATTAAGAGATGAATATAGAATGAGCGTTTTTTATTTCAATTTCTTTTTATTGTGCATGCACATTTTATCTTGATTGTGCATGAACAACGCGAATATATTCTTTTATATTTTTTATATTTTCTAGTGTTTCATAACCCTGGAGGTCTCCTTTAAAATTCATTCTTGAGACAAATTACCATCTTGATCTGGAAAGGTTTCAGTTATATATTTGTCTTCTGTACTTTTAATGAGGTCAGATTAGACGTGTCAAGCTCTGTTCTATTCAAACAACTATTTTCACGAAAGAGACCCACTCATCGAACTACTGGTTTGTCTTCGCAACGAGTCTATTTAACTATAAGCCTAGACCAAAAAAAGTTTCTTTTTGCTCTCTTTCTGCAAAACGTGGGACATCGAATTAAGCTGTTCAAGATTTAAAATGGAAGAAAGAAATAACATGTAAAGAACCCTCCCCTCATAATGGATTGTGACACAATTCTAGTTTCCATGTTCGTAAGTTTTCGTAAATAAAATTAAATTTGCAACCTACTTTAAAGCGCTGAGTGGTCTCAAAATTGGGGGACCCTATCCACGCATTATGTCAAATGTGGTATGTCCCCATAATATTATTTCTTTTCGCACACAAGATCACTCAATAGTCACACATAAGGTTTCGGTTTTACGAGCAATTCCCCGTTCCAGAATTTTACTCGAAATGGATGAATGAGAAAGCATTGCAGAATACATTTCACTTGGGTGAAATTAGGAAGTCACACAAAAGGATATGAACAAAGGAGATAATGCTTTCTCAGTAAGTAGAAAGAATGGAATGTCACATAAAGATATGAAGTAAGACAAGGATGCGAGACAAGGGGTTTAAAAGGATGTAAGAATTCTTTTTGAGAGATAATAATCAATTGACATGCTTTAGTTCTTTATTAACTTATATATACTCCTATTTCTTATGCTTCTTTGCAATTCTACGTAATGCTCTTTGTTCATTCTTCATGACACCATCCACCATCTTATACTTACCCTTAATACCCTTTGGTCTACCACTCAAACCCTTATTAGAACCAGTAGCAACGACAAGAGTAGCCTTTGGTCTTTGCTTTTGTTTCTTGGTCATCTTCTTCATTAATTTTTGAATTTCATCAGCCTTATCTCTTTCAGATTTATCGTTGTCATCTGCGATAGTATCGGACTTCTTCTTCAACTTCTCCAATCTTCTCAATGCTCTCATCTTCTTTCTACCTTGAGCTTCCAAAACCTTCTTAATAGGTCTGGCATTTAATTGCCTTTGCTTTTCTTTGATGGCTGCAGCAGCTTCTTTAGTGATCGGTTTCGTCATTTTCGAATGCTTCTTCTCATCGTCAATGAACCATTCTGGAAGGTCGTCTTGGTCTCTAAATGAGTATTTATGAATACCATCGTTAATAAGATCGTTCTTGTTCTTGTGCCCAAGTGCAAGTTGATGAGCCAAGGTCATTGCCTCGACAGTTGCAATATCAACTTGAGACTGATGATCCTTAGCTGAAAACTTTTCATTATCAGAGTCAGAATCAAAATCAGCATCATCATAAGGATCGTTATTACTTGCAACAATTTCGAAGTCAGAATCTGAGTCGGCCAGTTCTTCATCCGATGAGTCAAGAGATGCAGAGCTGCTAGCTACCACCGAAGTACCAACTTGTGTGTTCTTGGTCTCATCAGTCTTTGGTTTAGATTTATCTTCCATTGACTTAATCAATTCATCATCTCCTAATTCACCGAAGATGGAGTCTGATGCAAAAAATACCTTTGCTCCTCTTGATAACCCATCAATTTTCTTCTCAGCGATCAACTTAGTAATATGCTCATCATCGTCAGAGTCAGAATCTTCTTCCATTTCATAGTCTTTAGCTTCTTCTTCTTCCTCATTCTCTTCATTCTCATCCTTTATACCGTCCCAGCCTTCATCATCAACATCGCCTCTCAACTTCTTAGCTCGATAGTTAGCATCTCTTTCTGCTCTTCTCTCTTGATAACTGTTATACATATCGTCCAATTGATCCTCTAACTCATCTATTTCATCAGCTGAATTCTCTTCAACTTCAACATCGTCACCTATGTGAATATCGTTGTCCCTCATAATTTCCTCATTACTGAAAATCATTTTCTTCTTACCCCTTGCCAATTCATCCAATTGACCACTCTTTTCCGCTAATTTTAAGTTGAACAAAGATTCCAGGCCCAATTGTGCAGCTTCAATACCAATATTCATATCAGTTAACATATTCATTTGCATTCTTTGAATTTCTTTTTGCTTAGCTTCGTTAGAATTCTTTTTCAATCTCTTTTGTTTCTGCTTTTGCTTTTCAGATAATTTTTGTAATTCCTTATCAATTTGCTGGTCCTCAGTAAGCGGTTCAACTTCAATCGCGGCTTCTTCCTCATTGTCATCTAATCCGAGCAAATCTCTAGCTTGCTTTCTAAATTTCAAGATTAATTTGAAATCCTTCTTTCCTAAAACTTTCAAATCCTTAATACACTCTAAAAGTTCAGTATTACAACTTTTCATCTTCCTTAATATTTTCCACTCGTGATTATCCTTTTCTGGTTCTTCCAATTTATTCAAAGTACCTAAGATATTAATAGGTTCTTCATTGCGGACGAACTCTAATAATGGCATAGTGTGGTATAACAAATTATCACCTTCTTCATAACCATCTCTCTTTCTAACCTTCTTTTCCGGGTTGAAAACTTTCGATTCATTATTTACCGTGACTGGAGCTAATTCTTCAAAAACTGACTTTGGATCCAATAATCTTGGATCCATCTTCTTAGGAGCTTTGAAACCTTTACAGACTACAAAAATTTCAGCTGAAACATTACGAGAAGCTGGAGGCTTGGTGGCTTCAACTTTGTCAAATAATTGCTGGAAAATCCACATCAAATTATTATAATCTCTTGATCTGAAAATCTTAGTAACAAAAGTCCCACCAGGGGTTAAATTCTCCACAGCCAATTTCAAAGCTTGTAAAGTTAATTGGGATTGTGTAAAGGCATCCTGAACCCAACCTAAACCAACATTTGGAGCACCATCATGTAAAACGGTATCTGCCTTCCAAGTCTTCATATGACCTCTCAATCTGGATCTACAATCTTCCGTGGTAATATCAGATTGGAATGTTATACAGTTTGGTAATGCCTTTATTGGGACAATATCAACACCAATAATCAAAGAGTTTATAGGACAAAGCTGGCTGGCAACTTGACACCAGGAACCTGGTGCAGCACACAAATCAATCACCACTTTGGACTTTTCTAAGAAATGCCCGTACTTTTCATTAATCTGAAGAATCTTGAACGAAGAACGTGCTCTATAACCCTTTTCTTTAGCATAGTAATAGTATTTATCCAAACGCCCCTTGGAGTTTTTCTTTTGAGTTTTACCCATGTTGCTCGATGATTACTGCTAGACTTTGAAAGAAGTGTACTATCTTTGTTAAACAACTGGATTTTTTACTTGGTGTTTTGCGAAGAGCACAAAAAAAAAAACGAGATGAGCATCTGGCTAGACATGACCTGCATACAAACCCAAGATAAAAATTGGGGAGTCTTAACTATTATGCAGGTAAATTTGAATGGTATCTAATGGTGTGTACAGAAGAATAGACGGGAATCCCAAAACTTACTGTTACTTACGCTACTTAGCTGTAGTTATTACTTAATTGCTTTATTGAGGATATTTTAATCCTTTTTGGTACCTGGGTATATTTTATCTGCTACTATATAAGAACCGCAATCACAAAGCCCAGCTATCTGCTTCACTCTTTTCTCCTTCAAGATCAATAATATTATCATCTATAGTGTTAATATTAGATTCGTTACACAAGACACATTCTTTTAACAATATCTCATCTAACTCTAGTTTGTTCTGTGAAGATGGAATTCTTTTGAAGTTCTGAAACGTTTTCTTGAACTTATATTCTCCCTTCAGCTTCAAATAATACTTCACAAGACAATCCTTATGGAAGCCATGATTGCAGTTGGGGAAGCAAACAAACAGTTTACTAATAAGCAAGTCCCTACATATACCACATGGCTCACCAGGCTCAACGATTGTATAGATTCGAGCACGCTCTGTAAGAGTTGCAGACTCCTTGATTTGCTTTTTTAACTTAGCTGAAATCTGAAGGGATTCTTGCATTTCATGGGATAATTGGGAAATCTTGCTGTTGTATTGATTTAATGACTGAATAATTTCTGTCTTAAAGTTGTTTATGATAATAGTTGATGGGAAAAGTGGAAGAATATCTTTAAGTGATAAGATATTCGAATTAGTTTGTGGGGTGTATGAGTTAGATAAGAGGTATTTGAGGAGCCTTCTAATGACGAGGGGCAGTGGTAAATCTTTTAAAGCATTTGAATCTGATTCGCCCGTCATTTCAGATATAAGTGACTTGGTGATATTTTCTTTGTTTTCTTTCGTACTCGAACTTCCATTCGGTTCCTCCTTTTCTCCAATTGTTTCTGATATTTCAATCTCGTTTAAAAATTCGAAGTCATCTCCTTTACAGATACCCTCAATTAGATACCTACTAAACATAATCCACAATTTCTTTCTGCTACTAAAAGTTTCTTCTTCCAACTTGATCTTACCAACATATCTCATATCCTCCTCAAGATCGTAAATAATGTCTACGCGACCCAGTATGTTATCATTTTCAGGTTCTCGGTTGAACAAATAATCATCATACTTCTTCAAAACGACTTGGCCCAATTCAGTTAGGCCGTGATCTAAGGCTAGTTTCAATGCTTGTTCAAATAATTGCATGTCATTCATTAAAATCAAAACAGCGGGATGAAAATGGTCATAGGATAAGCATTGTCGTAAAATAAAATTGGGATCATAGAGTGCAGCTCCTGATCTAGTTGCTGTAGACGATATTTCATGCACTTTATTAAGTAGCTTAATAATTAGTTTTGAAGAATTATTCTTCTCTTTATCAGGGTAGCTAATAAGCAATGACAAATAATAATTATTTATGACTTCACTTTTAACTCCCTTATCATAAATTATTTTTTGTAAAAATCTAATCAGTTCATTTTCATTTATCAATGTCCTTTCCTGAATGCTTTTACTATACGTTAAAATCGAAGGCAAGACTCTTTCGTAATTCATCAGTGGAAATTTCAACCATGTTGCAATAGTTTCTTTCGGAGAGTTAACAAGTAAAACAGTCGAGTTTTTGTAAATAACATTCATCATGTCATCATTGTTTAAAGTGTAGATTTTGATCAAAATTCTTAACAGATTCAGCCAGTCTTCTCTCTCTATGTAATAATTCAAAATAAATTCATAATCTTGTATAAGCTCAGCAAAATATATTAACTTGGATGGATAGTTAAACCCTGCTATGATCTGGTAAATAGTCTTAGGATCAAGAATCTTGTAGTTTTCCGAAAGAAATGATTCAAACATTGAATTGAGAGAAGCATCATCTGCTTCATCTGGTATTTTAATCTCACCACCCTTGTTACTGTAGATTAATCTTAACATTAACTCAACAATCCATGAGGACAAAACAACAATTCTTATCTTAATTTTCTCACGCTTAGCCACCTGAAACTTAACTAGTAAATACTCTACTAATAATCTCTCGCTTAATATCCTATGACCTTGCAGAATAGTAGAGTCTTGGGTATTGTCCTCAGAATTTTGAGTTGCATTTGTCAACATCAAACAAATTTTTTCAAAAGGTTCTGACAGCTTTGCTAATATCTTGATTCCTTTTTTCTGGAGGTCAAATAACTCTTTGTTGATTTTACCGCCATCAAAATCAATTCCAAAACCCCCTTGTTGGAGGAATGAGTAGCCTTGTTCAATAAGAACGAGATCAGTTTTAATTTCAATTGACGTAGTATCACCATTGCTGGAGAGGTCATCTCGTTGCTGTTCCCTAAGACACTTCAATGCTTCATCGTATTTACCCATTTGGTAATAATTGTACCAGACAGAGGAGGTTTCATTATTGATTATTATCTCATAGATATTATTGATGGAATATAGCCAGAATGTAGAGGAAGTATAGTCTGCAGTAATTCCAAGAATTCTATTAGATCCTGAGATTGAAGTTTCTGTTTCAATTAATTTCCCAGGTTTGTTTGACAATTTTATGAATGCAGCAAGCAGCTCATGGTGCTTGCCAAGCAATGAGATTATATGGTGATTAGTTAGGATGACTGAGTGAGAAGGAGTTAATTTTTTCCCATTCACTTCCATATTTAATTCTTCTCTTACCATTTCTGGGTCATTTGAAACAATGCGGGTTTCTTCTCCTGAACCAATATATATATACGTAGTACCATCAGACACAAGTGTATGCAGCGCAGGAGAAGACATCGATGAAGATTTGGTTGTTATATGAGTTGGTGGTTGCCTGAATCCCTTTACTATATCATTGTAAGAATTATTGCCTGATGACCATTGTAAAAGCTGGCCATCAATGCTTGCAATAACACTGTTGTTATCCAAATACACCAATCCACTTAAAGTACCAGCGGACTCCGAATATATTGATTTTAAATACTTGTCGTCTCTTTTGCTCTCATGGTACCTTATGTCATGAGACTTTAACAGACACACATACAACGCGCCCTCCTTAGTTCCTATTATAAAATCTCTTGTGTTTTCGTAATCCGATTCTTCTTCTTCCAGTTGCTTCTTTTTAAAGGCTATATACTTTACGTGTAATCCTTTAAGCCTAGGCAATATCTTGAATTGCTTGTAGGTGTCATGCAAATAGAAATATTGATTATGGTTCGTTTGAATAATGAAATGGTGGCCATTCCAATGAAGCCAAGCCGAAACAATTCGCACACTGCCGCCACCATCAGCTTTTGGTACTTCCACATGCTTGACAATTGAAGGGTTAGAAAGATCAATCTTATATATCGATTGAGTTAACACCAAGTACATAACATTGTTCTGAACTAGTAGCTGTTGCAAAGATTTATTTAAATCAAATTGAAGTTGAACCTGTTCAACATCGAAAGTTGGATCTTTGTTTATAGATTCATCTAGAGTTACAACAGCCATCCTAGCATTCGATGAGAATAGAAATGAGGAGAAAGAATGATACTAGAAGAGGAGTGAATTGAGTCTCGCTTGAGCTGGTAATGAAATTTGATAACTTCAATTCATATCGATCCTGCACAGAGACAAATCTTTCAGTTGGGATATGAGAGCTCGGAGTTGCAGCGAAGGAACAGCCAGATTAGCTGAACCCCATTAATATATACAAAAATATAAAGAAGACTAAGACCACTTTAGAATAGGGATAAAGCATTAAAAGATAGTTCTCTTCTTAACTTTTAGAAGGAATAGTAAGTGATCCTTAAAGTCTTTAATCATTCTATCAGCTTATCAAACAATACTGCATATAGCAATTTAGAATGGTTCATTTGTTAATGCCCGAAGTAGTGGCGGCTCAACATGTATGGAACACATATAGGAAGAACGGAGTATAGACAAGATGATGCAACCACCAAGATCCATAAATCTATAAAAAGCTAAGGCATTCATAAATATAGACTTCACTACCTACCCGATTTATAGTGTATTTCATAGCCTGTCGCCTAACTTCTCCTATTCCCTAAATGGGATCATGTTAATTCTTGATTAGGTCCGGATGATCTAATGAAATACCTGCATATACTCTAGCAATTTCGCATTTTGTTCATGACTTTTTATTTTTCCACAGCCCACCCCCTAAACAACCGACGCTGGAAGAAAAGCAATATATATGCTAGGATATATACCTACATAAATATCTATTCATCAGCTTTATTCGAACCAATTTTCACTTATTCAGACAGTTGATTAATTACATAGCTTTCATTGATTGATTTATCTTGAAAATGAATGTGTTGAAGCTACAAAAGAAATTTCCTGTTTTGCAACAATCTGATTTGTTTCAAATCATTGAGGACTTTAGAACAATTGATTTAGAAGACAAAGGATGGGTAGAAAAGAAAGAAGTAATCAACAGTGTTAGCAAGTCTGGAAGTTACACTTACGACGAAGCAAGAGAAACCTTGAAGAAGGTTGATGTTGATGCATCTGGGCATGTTGAATTGGATGACTACGTCGAGTTAATTGCCAAGTTAAAGGAAAGTGGATCTTCACCAGGATCCGCTCCAATACCTTCGGGATCTCTTGCTCCGGCTTCATCAGGTCTCAATGTCCCCACGACTCCCTCAAAATCATCTTTTGGTGGATCTTCTGCCCCAACGTCTCCAAATCCAAGTAAAAAGACTTATATCGGAGGTAAGACTTCTGGTACCACCCATACTATCAACGATGAAGAAAGAACTGAATTCACAAGACATATAAACTCTGTCCTTCTGGATGATGTGGACATCGGTTCAAGATTACCATTTGATACTGAGACTTTCCAAATCTTCGACGAATGTAGAGATGGTCTTGTGTTGTCCAAGTTAATTAATGACAGTGTCCCAGACACCATCGATACTAGAGTTTTGAATTTACCAAACGCAAAGAGAAAGGTATTAAATAACTTCCAAATGTCAGAAAATGCGAATATTGTTATTAATTCTGCTAAGGCAATTGGATGTGTTGTCGTCAACGTTCACTCTGAAGATATTATCGACGGCAAAGAACATTTAATCTTGGGATTGATTTGGCAGATTATTAGAAGAGGCTTACTTTCTAAAGTTGATATCAAATACCATCCTGAATTATACCGTTTATTGGAAGATGATGAAACTATTGAACAATTTTTAAGATTACCACCAGAACAAATTTTATTAAGATGGTTCAACTACCATTTGAAGAATGCAGGACACTCAAGAAGAGTCAGCAATTTCTCCAAGGATATCAGTGATGGTGAGAACTACACTGTATTATTGCACCAGTTGGTACCCGAACACTGTGATTTATCCGCCTTAAATTCGTCAGATTTACTCACCAGAGCCGAAAAAGTTTTACAAAATGCTGATAAAATTGGCTGCAGAAAATATTTAACTCCTAACTCACTTGTATCTGGTAACCCTAAGTTGAACTTGGCCTTTGTAGCCAATCTCTTTAACAATTATCCAGGTTTAGATCCAATCGAAGAAAGTGAAAAGCCAGAAATTGAAGAGTTTGACGCTGAAGGGGAAAGAGAAGCAAGAGTATTCACATTGTGGCTTAACTCTTTAGATGTGGATCCACCAATTGTTTCACTTTTTGAAGATTTGAAGGATGGTTTAGTATTATTACAGGCCTTCGAAAAGGTTATGCCTGGAACAGTTTCCGTTAAGCATATCAATAAGAAGCCTGCTAATGGAGGTGAGGTTTCTAGATTTAAGGCATTGGAAAATACCAACTATGCCGTGGAAATTGGAAAATCTCAGAAGTTTTCCCTTGTCGGTATTGAAGGGTCCGATATTGTGGATGGTAATAAGTTATTAACGTTAGCATTGGTTTGGCAATTAATGAGGAGAAATATCACTCAAACTTTAGCCCAATTAGGTGGAGCCGGTGGTAACCACAATTTAACTGATAGTGACATGATTAAGTGGGCTAATGCACAAGCCAGTAAGGGTGGAAAGTCAGGCTCTCTTAGATCTTTCAAGGACAGTTCATTAAGTAATAGTGTATTTCTTTTGGATGTGCTCAATGGTATCAAACCTGGATATGTTGATTACGATTTAGTATACCAGGGAAATAACTTAAGCGACGAAGAGAAGTATGCCAATGCTAGATTAGCCATTTCTATTGCTAGAAAGTTGGGAGCATTAATTTGGTTAGTTCCTGAAGATATCAATGAAGTAAGAAGTAGATTGATCATGACTTTCGTTGGTAGTTTGATGTGTGTTGCTGAAAATTTGTAAACTGAAGTGAAATTGTGACTTCACTATTATTGATCTAGCTTCCTCTTGTTACTTGTATCTCCAATTGTACTTTTCCAAAACTAGTACATTACTTTCCTCTCATAAAATAGAATGCTGTATGATTATAATGAAATATGAAAGTGAACCTTGCATTAAGGGTAACTTAGGTAATTAAGAATTGAAACAAAAAAACAAAAGAGAAAAACAAAAAAAACTGACAATAAAAAAGATAACAATACTTACAACCCCTGTAAATTAGTAGCTAATGTCTAAGAGCCTGCGATTAAAGTAGTTAGCCTTGGTCTTCCTGAAGTTGCAACCAGAATGCTTAAAATCCCAAAGTCCGGCATATAATTCATCCACAAAGTCGTCCACCAATAAAAATTAATTTTTTCATAAGTCTTTAAATTCTCACACAACTAAAGGACTTCAGTACCCTTTAGTTCATAAGAGCAGAGTAACCCATACAGAATATGTCTAATATACTCCCATTCACAGAGGCCAACACCAAGAGAGTGTCCTCACTCTTTAGACAAGCATTAAGAACCGCATTTGACCATTCCATGAAATGGGATGTCTACAGAAGAGAACAGAACAAAATTAGAACCTTATTTGACGCAAACAGTAAAATTGATGATTCTAAAACCTTGGAAAAGGTCATTGCCAATACTGAATCCAAATTAGCTCAATGGAAACATCCAGATCCATATATTCCACCATGTAGACCAGGTGGTACCAAATATCAAAGAAATGCCTTCCTTCCTGCAGAAGAAAAGGTTTCAGGAGATTGGTAGTAGGAATTACATTTACGCAACAGGAGGAGAAGCACAGTTGACTTGCTGGGACCTTCATCTAGTACAATAGTAGTCAAAAACGAAATATAAAATTGAAAAAAAAACAAAATAAAATGCACATAGCATGTTATATTAGGTAGTTTAGAAGGACATAATACATACATTTAACAGAATATTTGAGATGGTTATGCTTGTACTTGTAAAGAGTATTGATTCTCACGAAAGTGGTTTCTCTTTATTTGTGTTCCAATCTTGCTTTGTAATTTATAATTTTTTAATAAGACTTTTTCTTAATAATATTGCCAATTGGCTCCCCTAAGCTTAATGTACTGTTTAGAGACCGTGATTTCGTTACTTCGTGGAGGCATTTGGAGCTCATTTGTGAGGTTTTTGCAAGGGTTTGCTCAGAATAAACTTCCTTTACTCGGAGTTCTGAAATTGACTAGCCTGACAGTTGTGACACCAACGTTAGCCGCAAATGAAGCGCCAACACGAAGTTTAACAGGGTCTACAATGAGCTATGATATATTATTCAAGCCTAAATACTCCCTTCCCGTTAGGTATCCATCTTACAGGTTGCCAATATCAATTTTATTGATACTGGGAACTATGTCGCTTTTAATTTTGGCTGCGAAAAGAAAGTCGAGTGGAGGAATTGGTATTGAGCCTAGAAGGATGAAGATAAAGAATAGGAGTAAAATTTTAGTCAATAAAATGAATTACGATTTGTTGGAGGAAAAACCCTATAACTTTTTTAATCCAGGGAAGTCATCGAGAATAAATTCTCTGAGTGGGTACTGCTGGAATGTGGGGCCAAAAATTAGTAGCTGTCAAGCAGATATTGAAGAAACTTCTGACACAAAATTAGATTGCACAATCAACCAATACTGCCATTCAGTCGACTACAATAATCATGAACCACCTAAATCATTAATTTTGGAATTACAGATGAAAAATATTTCTGTTAAAGAGTATTTAGAATTATTGCTTGAGGAGAGTGAAGATGAGGAAGATGGCCCTGAAGTTGCTTATACACAGTGCATTCACATGTCAAAGCTGAATAAACTTGAACTAGAATTGAAAGTGAGATCTGAAATTGACTCGATCTGCTTAAACAGTGATGAAGCAAAGGTGTACCAGGTAAGTAAAACACTTAGAACTCTAATGAGCTACGAGCCAGTGGATGCTCTTAAAGACAATAATAACATTTCGATGAGCGAAACCTACCTCAAAGAGTTAAAGGCAGCCCTACCAAGGATTCTTCAAGCTGGAACTCTGAATGCATCTTACAAAATTCCTATCGTTTTACTTTTGAGAGACTACTTCCTTTATAGCGAAAACAGGGAAACCGAAGTAAGACAATTCAAGGACTGTATTTTGTACTTCTTTGAATTTATAAAGCTATGCGATAGCCCAAATGACAATAAATTGGCTTCTAAAGCTTTATTGCAAGTCTTAATCGCAATTGAAGAAGACATGTTTAATGTGACTATTCCAATTATTTGTAAATCCTTAAATACAGAAAAACATGAAAATAACCAATGTTTCGTTCCCATCTTAAAGAGCCTTAAAATAGCTTTGGCAATAAGTGAAAAGGCGAAATCCAGGATACTCGCTCTCAAGAGTATTCGTACAATTATCCGAAAAGTCATACACACTAGTCAGAGTTTAGATACTGAATTCTTAAGTGAACTAAACGAAGTGTTTTGGGTGTGTCAGAATGTGGATTACTATGTCGATGAGGCTAAACTGAGGTCCATTTTGTCAGATATTAACGAAGCCCTAGAATATATTGAAAGTAAAACTTCAGACAGAGAGAAGGAGAATAGTACGAGCAATGAAACATAACTGAAAAAGAATTAGTGGAGCTAGTAAAATGAGCCAAACTCCATACTACATTTTGCAGCCATTTTCACGTGACCAGTGTATTAATATTTTTTTTCTCTTTTTTTTTTTATGAATTTTCCAGTTGCGCATCGGAAAGAGTGAGATGAGCACAAATTTAAATAGTATTGAAAATTCAGATGGTCTATTTCTTTCTCTCCAGTATATCTACAGTTTCAACTTAAGCTTATAACAATATGCCAAGATCCAAGCGTTCCAAGCTCATTACATTATCTCAAACGGATAAGAAGGGAAGAGAAAACAAGACCAGAATTTTTGATGAAGTCAGAGAAGCTTTAGATGAATTTCAATTTGTGTGGGTTTTGCAATTAGATGATGTTAGGACTCCAGTTTTACAAGATATTAGATCTGACTGGAAAGGATCTAAGTTGATCTTAGGTAAGAGAAGAGTTCTCGAGAAGGCACTTGGTGACAACGCAAATGAAGAATATAAAGACAATTTACACAAATTAACCAAATTATGCACAGGTGTGTCCGGATTATTATTCACCAACGAAGATGTTGATACCGTCTCATCTTACTTCACTTCATACTCCAAGGCCGACTATTCCAGAGCCAAATCTAAGGCACCAATTGACTTCACTATCCCAGAAGGTATAGTATATTCTAGAGGTGGTCAAATTCCTCTCGAAGAAGATGTCCCAATGTCCCATTCTTTGGAAGAGACCATGAGAAACAAATTTAAGGTCCCTACTAAAATTAAGGCAGGTAAGATCACTATCGCAGAACCATACGTAGTATGTAGAAAGGGTGACAACTTAGATGTAAGACAGGCATTGATATTGAAGCAATTTGGTGTTGCTGCATCTGAATTCAAAGTTAACATGGTTGCTTACTACAATAACGAGTCATCTGAAGTTGTCAAGCTCTAAGCATCTCATATTCTCACCTGAAAATATAAATTCCGTTAACTAAGTTCTTGCACAAGGTTCTCTTAAACATAAAATTATCACCGACATTAGCCAATGGTATTCCACTGCATGCCCTTTCCCAGAGGAGGTAAAGTAACTTTTCTTCTCATGATTGTATAATAAAAATTACATTATTGCTATATACATATAAATAAATTCATATATATATACATACATATATATATATATACTGCTTTTATCCCTATATTACACTTATTTATACAAATTGTAGATTTGCCCTCTATAAATAAATTTAATCCCAGCTACGATCTGATTCTTTTAGACCGTCCGGATCAACCTCTTGCAAAAATACTTTTGTTTGTACAAAAAACAATCTGGCATTACTCCTTCCCAAATTTTTTAAACCGTAAGCATTCCCTCTTGGTACTTCAAACGAACATCCTCTAGTTACAACAAACAGTTTGTCATTAATTGTAACCTCGATTAGTCCCTTTATCACATGAAAAATAAAAACATGTTCTGCAGTATGCCTAAGCAGCTTGATCCCCTCAAATGGCAAGTCCAATATTCCTGTAGCTGTGAAAGCCTTATCTTCATCGAATAAAGTAGCTACTTTGAAATTCTCTTCTGGATTGTTGGAGTCTTTTGGGGGCGTTTTGAAATCTCCAGAATTTGGAGTCCATGCGATTCTTCTACTAGTTTTATCATCTGTAGTCCCATAAACAAAAACGGGTAATTGCAAAGATTGATCTTTATACCATTCAGAGCCTTCTATCTCAGGATCAGATTCGTAATCGTACCTATCGCTCTCAGATTGGTTCAGAAGTGAAAGTTGATTTTGACGATTAGCTTTTGAAACGGGTTGTCGAGACTTTGCCTTCGAAGATCTTTTTCTGTTATTATACAATGATGCATTTAGTTTCGCTTCAGGAATATGAACTACTTCTTTTATCTCTTGCAATGGGATAAATTTGATGTCATTAGTTAGCGTGTTATCTGGTACATCATAATCTTCGCTTGCTCTAGTATACACTATTCTTTCATTCCTCCAGTATGCCAACGGAGCAATTTTAGTCCTCTTCGACCTTCTAAGTCCATCTGGAGGTGGAGATGGCAATGGAGAGGGATTCACCGTTCTAACATGAGTTCTCATGTTCTGAGTAGGGTTTCGTTTTCTCCTGTTCGAAATGTCATCGGTTGGAGTATGCTCTTCCAATATTATTGGTGGCTTCCTTCTCTTGGAAGAGTTTCCAAGTGCCATATTCTTAGTTAAGGAAGATACCCTTGCTGGTGAGCTGATTCTATTATCAGTATTATGATTATGATTATTATTATTATTATTATTATTATTATTGTTATTGCTGGTACGAGTAGGTAGTTTCTCGACTGATATAGGCAGAAGTTTCGAAGCATCGTCTATATTATAATCATCGAAGTCTTCATCATCATAAAAATCGTTTTTATACATGTCATCTCCATCATCCACAAAGAGGTCATTCTCATCTTCATAATCGTATCCATCATCATCGTCATCAAACTGTCTCTCAGGCAAGGGAGATCTCAATGGCGATTTCTTTGTCTTTTTCTTTGGAAGTATCTTATTCCCCTCAATTGAAACTGGTGACAAATGGAATGATTCAGCTTCAGCTTCGGTGAAGTCTATCTTCCTAGCAACAATATTATAATCATCTCTGACCCTACCGTCTGCTCGTCTGCTTTTATCCTTTATAGGCTCTTTGCTGATAGACTTGGATGCAATGGCAGATTCTTCATCCTCTGCGAAGAAATCATCAACATCCTCCATATTATATTTGTCCCTCTTGACGCCCTCACGGGGCTTTATCCTAGACTTACGACCTTCTGTCCCTAAGTTTAGTATGTCCATGGTAAGGAGGAACGTCAGAGGTCTATCTTGTATTTAGTAATATTGAATATGTGAATTAAGCGCGTTTTGATCTGAAGCAAGTGAAAGAAGGCAACCGCACAATTGCCTTTGACTCTTATTTATATTATTCGTCTTGAAAAAAATCCTGGGAAAAAGATATCCAGTTGTGTGCTCTAAAATAACGATTTCTGTACTCCTGTACAAAATACGGGGAAAGACGTTCACCTAAAGGTTAAGCACCACTTAAGATGTGTTATTATTTGCAACTATCCTTAATTGAAAAACAAAATGTGTGTTATAGTCATGTAAAAACAATAATAAAGAAGGAAAACGCGGTTGTGGTAGACTTCCCAAGTGGGAAACAAGTGAGCGCGCAGATTTGAAAGGAATAGATTTGCACCCAAAACAGAACATTCCAGGCATTCTACAATGAAGCTTTCAATTGCCCTACTCTTTTTCCATTTTGTTTCTTTACATTTCACGAACTCTTAGGGGTAGTTCACATTGCAAGAGTCAAGAAATTTACCTACATATACAATATAAAATTGTTCATTTTGGTGCTGCTACCCAGTACTGGCTAGGCAAGGCAGTGGCATGATAAATTATTAACATATATATTTTATATACTCGTATAAGACAGCTCCCTATATCATATCTACTTCAATTTCATCATTTTTACTTAATCTTAGCTCATACGTAAGTACAATCCCATCAGAATATGTCAAATAGACATAATATCGGGGCAAACTGGAATCTGGTGACATGTTACGACATGCCATACCAGTAATCGTTCTATAACCATTGTATCCCAATGCTAGGCTCAATGCATTGGGGAATAAATGTTCTTGCCTCATTGCATATAATCCTCTATGTTGACACAACCTCATTAATGTCACAAGTCCCTGTTGCGTTAACGCCAAGAAGCACAGTAATTCTGGTATTATTTTAGTAATTGAGATTCTGTTAGAAAATTTACTGTCATCGTTGAATGGAATTGAAACATCAAAGACCTTCCTTGTAGCTGCAGTACAAAAAAGGGTATCAGCTCTGAATAAACCAAGCCTCTTTGAAGTTGAGACTGCGAGAAAGAGCTCATCTGAAGCACATCCTGGTGCATTTTTATAATACGTTCTACCATTTAGCGATTTCTTTCTCGCTTTGTTTTCATCCATTTTCTGTAATCCCTTTTTGATACGCCTATAGTTATCGTCTACTCCAGTCAATTGAACTGTGTCAAAAGTTTCATTATCAAAAGTGGGCCCATTCAAATGTAAGACCGGCGACTCGAAAAATTGCCATTTGGCACTAGCACCAAGATGACTCGTCTTTATTGGGTCGCATTCGGACTTTAAGATTCTCAGCTCTATCTGGATTTCTCGTATTTCCTTCTCCTCATCTAGCCAAGGATCTCCTATCATGGCTCTGATAGATTGGACAGTCTTAAAGAATTCAGAAGAGACAGGTTTACATGTCCAACAATCTTCTCCCAAAAGAGCTCTGAGTACAACTCTCGGAGCTTCCCATTGAATTCTTGGAAATCTCATTGCTCTTTGCTCCTCAGTTGGTATGTGCATAGTTTCCAGAAACTGATACATTGCAATGCTGGTGTCTATGTAATGTGCCTTTTCATTACTGAATAGGGAACGATCTTCGAGATTTAATGGCCCTTCTAAAAGTCGAAATTCAAATTCAAATACAATAATTTCACCAGATATAGATGAGCCTGACACCTTAGCTACGAAGGAATCACTTTTTTCGGTAATACCTATAAATGATACTTCTGGTACATTGTGTAGTACTTGATGTGAAGTAACATTATAAAACCTTTCATCAACTTGGTGATAATAAAATAAGGTAATACATTGACTGTTATCTGAGGCCACTATCATATTATGCAGTGAAAGGAAATCCAAGCCCCAGCATGAAGAGCCCATTTTAATTGTGAAGTCTGGCTTAATTCTTAAACCAAAAAATCTATTTGTAGAGTCAGAGAATAACGAATTTGGGCTACCCTCATCATCATCTGTCAGACTTAGTTCGATATGGCCATTTTCAGTCCTATTCACATTCAAATTCTCGGTATTTCTTCGGGGATCTACTCCAACTTTGTCTTTCGTATTTTTTTTAAATCGCTTGATCTGCTCCACAATTGTATCCAAATACCAAATTTGAACTAAACCATCATCCAAGCATGTTCCTAGGACTTTTTGACCCAAAAATTCTCCCGTAGTGATGTAGTTGATAGTATGCGGAAAATAGGGCCAAGTAGAAACCAATCGGTCCGTTGTATGAGTTATATTCGGCCGTATATCAAACCTTAATATTGGATTCCTTATTGGCAATGCAGTGGTTTTATCAAACTCGTAAATAATTAATTCGCTACTAGAACTTGTTATTAGATACTGATCATTCAAGGTAGCACTTAAGTTGTTCTTGTACTTTCTTGAATTCTCTAGCTGATGCAACTTGGTTACACCAAAGTGATCCAATCTTAACAGGTCCCTATACTTGGCAGCTGGGGCAAGTCGTGACATTGCAAAAGGGTCATTTGCATCTACAATCGATAAATCAGGCCTGAAAGGGTCATACACTCCACCGTTACCATTCGGTATTATTTCTCTACGTGTAATTGCATCATGGAATTCCCAATCTTTGAATCCTTGCTGAGAATTAATAGGCAAGCGAGAAGAAAATGCAGATGTACGTGATGTAGACTCTAGATCTTCGCTTTCTCTATCGCTTTCATCCGAATCCGTAAGAAATACTTCATCTTCTACGTCTTCATCTTCATCTTCATCGCTATCACTATCTCTATTATTGTCATTATCATTATCATCATCACGGCAATGTAAATTCTCTTCTTGATCTGGATCTCTGGAATATCTCCTGTCCCTGTAAGACTCAAGTGCAACATATTCTGTCTTATCAGGGTTCTCCATTTCTTCATAAAACTCGTCCGCATCTGGGTTTGATTCGACTCTGCTTAATCCAAAGTAGTCCACAACCCTCTCATCATCAAAATCAATTCCTATGTCATCGATGTCTCTCAATGCTTGACTAGAGCGTGGTGGAGGATAATGCCTGACGCTTCTAGTCTCAGGTTCCACTTCTGAATCAGTGGGAACTGTAGTAGGAGGAGGCGATCCCAAGGGAGTGTTTGTAATCTTCTCTTTTACAGTGCTCCTTATTCCTCGATGTAGAAGAAACCGTTCAAATCTCTTTGACCATAGATCCATTATTTATGGCGGCTTCAATGCAAAATAATAACAAAAAATTAATGAATGGGATGAAACTACGAAATTTAAGCTGCAATAGATAAGGCTACCTTTCTATCCGTTACTTAAGTTTATCTCTTCTCATACACTACCCCATATTCCTGCACATATCAACATGGCTGCAAAATCGCATAGAATATGGGGTTAGGATTGCTGAACTCTACAGTATGTTTCTTCTGATTAGTTAGCCTACAGTGTTCAGAGTGGATGACCAATAGTGCTTTATACCCAACGAGAAGAATATACGGTCCGTGTTAGCTTGGAGGAGCCATCATTGATCGAAGCACCATTCTTAATGGAGCCTTTTTAGAACCTCATTAAGTCACGTGAACACCTTTTCTTGAATATGTGGCTTACAGAAAAACGTTAAAATGAAAAATTGAAAAGTCAGATTGCAAAATCATTGCTACTCTTTCTTACTATTCATACTCTGTATTCAATAATTCAAGATGGGGAACCATGCTGACTACTCAAACTATTCATCTGGCTTGACCAAAGAAGAAATGCTAGTAAATTTAATAGAGTCATATGTCGCGCTCACAGCTGATACAGATAATTGGGTTGCAAACCTCTCGAATTGTTCCTCGCTAATTTGGCACGGTTATCATTCAGTAGGCACACCGGTCAATTGGACTGGGTTTTACGTGGTTGATCCAAAGGATCCACTGCAACTCATATTAGCTCCATTCCAGGGGAAGGTGGCCTGTCAAGTAATCAAAATTGGAAAGGGTGTTTGCGGAACAGCAGCAGCTTCCAACCTCACCCAAGTAGTTCCAGATGTAGAGAAGTATCCTGGCCATATAGCCTGCGATGGTGAGACACAAAGTGAAATAGTCGTCCCCTTTTTAAATACAAAGGGAGATCTAGTTGGAGTTTTAGATCTTGACTGCTTAGAATTGAATGGGTTTAACGAAATCGACAAGAAATATTTGGAACAATTAGCAAATCTCATTAGTAAAACATGTTCATGGTAGAATTGTTACGTAATTCAACAGCGTTTGATGCGAATATGTGATTATACTTTTTTAGCCTCATACATATACGCTACATTGTAAATATAAACGTATGGGTTTCATCATAAGCTTTTTGTTATCTTGAGTGAAATGGCAAAAAGTCTACATGTACTCTATCCTTAGTCTCAGTTGTTTCCAATTTATATACACATATATAGAAATATATATAACACTAATAATTGGCTAAAATTAAACACTTATACAAAATTATACAAAACGAGGGACAATCATCTCTCTTTTTAACACAATGTCCAGATTGGCAAACCTGCATTTATCCTAAGAAACCGATTCCAGTTGGAAAGAATTCGTGCCTCAAAATTCACCACTACCAGGTCTTTACTAGTTCATTATTTTTTTTACTTTTTCACTTTTTTTCATTTTCTCTCTTGAACACTCTGTGTATTGGTTTGCGATTACTTTCGATTAACTCATTTCGGCTCTTCTTTGCTCTTCCCTCTCTAAATTATGATACAACAAATCTTTTGCCTTTTCGACCGCGTACGACGTACCGCTGATCGTGAAAACTCTCTCATTCAGTCCTTCTACTTCATCCGATATGGCTATAGTAGCGCCACTGACTTTTCTTACACCTTGGATTCTAGATCCACTTTTACCGATCAATGCACCAACAATGTCATTGGCAAATGGCACTTGAGTGCTCACCAATGATGAATTTGGTTTGCCATTATTAGATCCACCCTTTTCTGAAGAAGAAGGTGCTCCTCCTGTACTGGAAGAAGATCCGGGCGCACTTCTATCACTAGTTTTCTTGTAGCCTTTTGGAATGTAGTAGTTAGTTCCAACAATAGAACTGAAATCTTCAATAAGACATCTGGAAATGATTCTTAAAGATTCATATAAGTTATCCACTGAACCTTGCAATTCAACCAATCTTTCATTGGAATTCGGTAAAAACAGCTTGGAGGCAATCATTGATATCTCATATTTGGATTGAATCTGTTGAATTCTTAAACCTTTCGATCCGATTAATGTACCCATTTGCAGGTTTGGAATTAATAGTCTTAAAATGGTGGTCTTTCCTTCAATACAAGGGATTGAAGACAATTGCTTTAGTGGGAAGAAATTATAGTTCGTTAAGTTTTCTGAAGATGAGTTACATAAAGCTTGAGCAAAGTATGAAAGTGCCTTGGAACAATCATCAAGTGTTCCACTGACTGTTAAAATTCTTTCATGGGAGCCGTTTTGAAGTTTGGAGATTCCTGCCTTAGTGTTCGTGACCTCACGAATAGAGTTAATCACTGAACCGTTTTGTCCGATAAGACATCCTGCTTCTTTGGCAGATACAAGTACTCTGTAGTTTATGAGAGCTGATGATGGAGTTGTATTATCAATTGATGGGAGTGTGGTCGACTCAGTGTCGTGTTCCCCACTAGTTGTTTTAGCAATATTTGCAGCAGCAGCAGCTCCAGCAGCACCAGTAGTGGCAGTACCGGGGACGTCAGTTAATGCTGAAGATGAAGCATCAGTAATATCTGTTTGTTTCTTGGATTCATCTTGTTTACTTCCCTTCCCTTCCTCGGTGGTGAACTTGGTATCAAACAACGATTCAGTCATAGCGTCGTTGTATGTATATGCGCGATAATATTAATTTTTGGAATGAATGCGTGTGTATTTGTTTATGTGGGTGTTTTGTTAATGTGTGACTCGTGATTGTGTGACTTGTTCGTATCAGAGTATAAAGTGATTGATTGTTAAGGGGGGAATGGTCACAGGATTGTTCAATTATTATTTACTGTTGATAATTATAAGAAATAACTCACTTAGCTACTTGTCTTTTCGTTCGGGATTTTTTTGTATTCGAAATTTTCAAATTTTTTTGCTTTTTCTCTTTTTTCTGTTGTCGCTCAGCTTTCCTTGTTATTTTTTCGAGGGAAAAAAATTATTGTATACTAGAAAGTTATATGGTGTTTGGATGTGAAATGCTAACTTTAATTCGCCATGCAAAGTTATAACTTTAAAAAGGCAGCTTTAATATTGGCAGAGTGATGAAGGATGAGCGAGTGGTATTTGACGTTGAAAAATTGATCAATTGAGTCAAATAGAGGACGTAAATAGAATTCCTTACTGTGTGAAGTGTCTAGTTGAAAATTCTCCAAGTTTTCACTATTTCACTTTAAATCTATAAATTGCTTGAATAAATTTGTCGCGTTTCCTAAGTGGTGGCTACGGTGCAGAGCATTTTTTATTATTTGGAAGAATAAGAGAATTTTTTAGTGAGGGGGCAAGCTGTTTACGATAGTTACGACATCATACAGGAGAAGCTATTGTTAGCACTATTATGCTACATTGCAATTGAATCCGTGCTGGACCAATTAGATAGTGTATCCAGGTCAAGTATGGTAGACCATGCTAAACACTATTCCCTTTACAGTAGATTGCTAATGCCAAGTACTTCAAATCACGGCTGAGTGGGAGATTCCGTAGCTCAATTGCCTCAATTCCTTTTTCTGCATTTTGAATTTTGCATGAATTGTTGATTGTATTGTTCAATTTTAACCGAGAAATCGAGATTTGTGCAGTTGCCTTGTCGTCGTATATTGTTAAGCGGAATTGACGAGAATGTAGAATGAGAGGGCTAGAGATGAAGTATGGGTTACTTTTATAGTATAAGCTAAAGCGTTTTACGAGTAACTCTTATTATTATTTTGTACTTTTCTCTTACATATTACTGAAACTGTCCATCAGAGCAACATTATTTTTACTTCCTCCCGATAAAAATATAGAGTTGTGGCGTTCTGGTACTGTTCAATCTGCTGGAATTGAGACATATTTCAAAGTTGTCATTAACTTCGCTTGCCATTATTCGTCAAATTAAGGTTTTTGAGAAGTCTAACACCTACTCGCAGAGGAAATGCATATGTAGAAATCCAACAAATTCCATCTATTATTAGTATACTAGCACTTGTACGCTGATTTTCATTCTCACATTCTGAAGTAATTATAGCGATATTTGAACAAAACGGATGAATGTTATCAGAGGGTGGAAATTTTTCACATTCTCGTTAAGATCCACTCAAAAATAACTCCATTGTTAATGGTCTTTTTTTTTTTAAGGTTCCAGAGGGGAGGAATGAAATATGGTCTTGATTCCATGAAGGCGGTACTCTCTTCCTATCCTGTACATGCTTGAGTGTTTCATAATACTACTTGCATAAATATTTTATTGCTTCTATGCTTCATTCTATTGGCATAATCTTGTGGACTTCTATTCTATTCTGTTTATTTTTAAGCGAGTGCATTATAAGAGTTGTGAAGCTTATTAGATTCTTTTTTTTTTTTCATTGTTATGCTACTTACGTCATACTACTAAGATCTCTGGTAAACGCCTGGTAAAAATTATTCATCATCGTCTGAACCGTCATTTGACTTTTTCTTTCTTTTATTCTCCAATTGAGCCTCTCTATTGAAGTCCTCAAAAACATACATTCTAGCTTCTCTTTCCGGAGCAGGCTTAGTGGTATCTCGAACACCATTGGTTCGTCTATGGTGATATTCAGGCAACATTTTCCAATCTAAAAGTCCGGATTTTTCCAATCTTAGCCCTTCACTACGCGCTATCAGCTTGATAGTCCATGATCTATATGGTTCTCCCTCGAAAAGTGAAACAATTATTTTTCCAAATATACTATCCACTCTGCCACCATAGTTATAGCCTCCAAAATCATTCTTTGTCTGGTTATTAACCAATTTAAATACTCTTTTACAACTTTGGAAGAATTGTAACATCAATTTCTGATGATCTCTAATATTACGATCTTGATCTTTCATTCCTCTTCCAGTATGTGGGAAATTGAACACTACATAGTCTAAATTCTGATTATCTTTGAAAAGTGCCGACGATTTTAACTTGATTTTTAAAGTCTCTGGCAATTTGGTAGCGTCAATTTCGAATCTTACATCTACACCTTCCTGAGCTAGAAACTTTAAGTTGTTCTCTGCTGTTTCTGGATATTTACTTAGCAACTCTTCTTTGGAATCGAAACTAGTTGCAATTACATTCTTCGGCTGCACAAAGTTTCCATTTACTATGGATCTAGCGAATGAAAAATCCCCTTCTCCAACAAGTAATACCTTATCTTCAACATTGAATGGTATTTTGATCCCTTTTTGTTCCTGTTGTCTTTGTTGTTGTGCTTTTTGTTTGGTGGAACCACCCTTCCCCTGCGCTATAGATTTTTGTTTCTGAATTTTTTGTTCCTTCTGTGCATCGAGCTTGTTTGCTATTCTTTTTCTTTCTTGTTCTTTTAAATTTTGACGAGCTAGAGCTCCAGCCAATCCTTTGCTATTCACCTTTTTAGCGAACTTCTTGGCCATGATAATTATATCTTGTATATATTGTGTTGTGTTTAGTTGTTGGTGGTATCGATGAAATATCTCATCTCATCTCATCTCGAAATTGATACTCCAACGCGCACATACATTAAAATTCTTAATTAGAAAAATGTAAGCTTGAAGAGAGGTCTCTGTCCGTATGTGAAGTACGTCAAGTAGTCCTGATCTAATAAAACAGCTCTAAAAATTTCAATGCTTCAATTATGGGAAAGCATTTTAGACAAAAATTGTCTAGTTGGAATTTAGTGGTATGTGGAAGTGTTATTAAAATGAACAAGCTCTTACAATTGCTACCTTGCTTAAATAGATCTATCAGCAATGCTCGGTAAATTCACCCTCATATTCGTCAAATATTCCTAAGTAATTCTACTTCTATATATGAAATGCTCTACTGTCTTCAGTATTAAATTCTTCTTCTTCTTCTTCTTCTTCTTCTTCTTCTTCTTCTTGTTCTTCTTCCTCTTCTTCTTCATCCTCATCCTCATTCTCATCCTCTTCTTTCTTATCAGATATTTCTTCAGTTTCGCTTCCTTTACTACTTGTAGATTGCTTCGACAAGCTACTCAAGAATTTCCCATCATCCTCACCATCGCTATTAGTTTTACCTTCACTTGCATCTTCACTTGCATCTTCCTCTTCCTCTTCTTCCTCTTCATCTGTCAATTGTTCTAACTCTTCTACGCTACCATCATTATACTCATAAAATAACATGAAAGTACCTTGACTGTTAATAACTTCATCTTCTGTTACAACATATACTGATTCATCACTTATTCTCCACCAAGTACCTCTGAGTTTACGGTAATTAATGTAATGTCCATAGTTATGCGTACCATAATGACTAATGACAGCCTTAAGTGAGTATACCAACGATGGATTTGTAGTTTCAAAGTCCAGACCATCATGTTTTTCTTCCTTCTTCAAACTTAATCTAGCGTCTGTGTTAATATGATCAGGATCAGCAGTGTACTTAGATAAATCCAACTCTACTGGGAAAGTTACGTGTGAGCCGTTTTTGACAATTTGATAAGTTCTAGGATCGAAAACAGATCTATTAATGTGCATGGACAACAATGCAGGCGGTCTACTGAATAGAATCTGTTTTGATTTCTTCGTCTTCCTAATCATTTGCTTTATCGTTAATTTATCGAAAACTTCATCCGATATATAGTTCTTAGTTAATTCTGACACAATCCCATCTATACGACTCTGGTACATGGATGCAAGTTTTTCGTTGGACGAAGGTGTCTCTTCGACCTTTCCACGAAGTAATTCTTGTGTTTGTTCGAGTCCACACCTATTGCAATTTACGTTTTCAATAATTTCAGGAGCTATCCATTCATCCAATAAGTCGTACAAATCATATGAATGATAGGAAGTAGCTTGTTGAGTATTAGGAAGGTTCAATGAAAGCCCACTGTTCACTGCATAACGTATCCCTCCATGTTCACCACATGTGAGACATCCAACTCTCTCAACGGTGATTCCATCTACAGGTGTAATTAAGTCCAATGGAAGGTATTTGTTGAGGTCATTAGTGTTTGGGTCGACTTGAACTGCCGGCACGTATACTGAACCAATATACCCAAGATTCTCAAGTCCATAAACAAACTTTTGTACAGAGTTACGATCAACATATTTTTCCAAGTCACTGACTTCAGATTCTTTTTCATTACTGATATCAGGATTTTTCTTTTGATCCAATTTCTTATGCTCTTTTTCGAGGATTTCAAATACTAATTGATAAAATTCTTGGGCATCTTCTTGGTTGTAACCCAGGAAAAAGTTCTGCTTTGGGCCGTTTGGCATATTTTGAAGCAAGTTTCTAGTAGAAAACTCCTTTCCTTTGGTGCCATACCGTCCATTTACACCATCTAGTAATGTTTTCAAAGCACGGGTAAAATCGAGACCCATTTTGACTTGATTGGTTCTAACTATTTCTCCATTTTCCAATTGTACTTCTTCATACAAATATCCATCGATAAACTTCAAAAGTGATGTAGATGATGCCAACAGCTGTATAACGGAGTTCATAAAGCACGTGTTACCATCGTTGGCAATACCACCAACGGACCCACCATTCTTTATAGCAAAGCGATACTCTTTAGTCCGCTTCGTGTTGCGAAATCTCGATTGCATTAATGAAGAAGAAATTGACCCAGGGAATAGTTGTTCCAATCCAAACTTAATTTGATTGATATTGATAAAATTCGAGTATACTCCCACTAATAGGGATGTAGCCAAGATGACAAGGGCCGCCGTTCCTGTTGAGCCGAGTGTTGCCTTCGATAAAGATGAGAGAGCCTTTTTCCACCACCCAGTCAAAATTTTGAGTTGGAAGGTCAATTTGGAAATAAACGAATAGTTTTGTGCGATAAAGGTGGCTAAAGATAAGATTAGGATTAAATTAACAAGCAAAGTTGATACTTTTATCGATTTCATAAAGGAAGAAACAAGGGAAAAGAAAGTGAGGTAGTTCAATACAGATAAGTTTTGCTTCGTTCTTGATGTAAACTTTCTTTAGCTTTCTTTCTTTTTCTCTCCCTAGGAAAATGATTATGAGTCTATGTTACTAAAAGTACTATAATGAACAAAATGTTTTCTCCCTTTGTCTTATATGTGCTGCTGCTCTCCGTCAAGGTTGATGAGTTTCTGATTTGGATGAGATTTCGATGGAGAAGCAAAAAAAATTGAAGGTACTGCAGATAAGAATACACGACCTGCACAAGTGGGGTTGCAAGATAACAAGAACATGCCTTTCTACGATTACTAGTTGATGGTGGTTGTTGTCAAAAACAATAGTATATATTCAGGCATAGTAATAAATTAATCTACTCTTATGTATGGTACATCTATAAATTGGCATAATTGAGGCAGGCCAGCATCTTTTCTTACTTCTATTATAGACTCCTATTGTAACTGAGTTACTCAGAAGAGTAATGATCCACTGACTTTCATTTTTCCTTTTCTTCTATATTGTAACTCTTCGTATAATCAAGTTCTTTTTACTTTTATCCGTATTAATCTATTGTCTTTGGTACATTTGCGGTAGTGGACCTCTGAAGTTATTAAATTGATGGTTCATTGGAGGTCTGTCCTTACCCCATCCACACTTCAATGGTCTTCCATTCACATTGAAACCCGCAAGTTGAACTATGGCCAATGCTGCTCTCTCATGTGTATCATATTTAACAAATGCACAACCTCTTTCAGGATGGAATTTGAAATCGACAATAAACCCAAAATTTTGCAATAACGGGATTAAATCTCCTTGCTGTGTGAAATGCGCAATGTTTCCGAGATAAACCGTGGTCTGCCAAGAAGGTGTTTGCCTAAGGACTATGTCATAAGATTGTGGAGACATTACAGGCATATTGCTTGGAGGCATTACACTATTATTACCGTTGTTGTTATTGTTTTCCTGTTCATGTTGGAGAGCATGGAAGTCGGCTTCAGGTAAATTTTCATTGGAGGGATATTGTTGGCCATTGATAGATTCATGCTGTTGTTGAAGCTGTTGCTGAAGGCGTTGCTGTTGCTGATGTTGCTGATGTTGACCATGATTTTGCAATTGTTGGATAAGAATATTAGGGTCCTGAGATTGGAACTGCTCACCTTGCTCAAACTGTGGGGTATTGTTGTACAGCCTGTATCCATTGAACTTATGCCCATTATGCCCATTTCCAATATTATTATTGTTACTATTGTTATTATTATTATGATTATTATGATTATTATTATGACTGTTATTGTTACTGTTGAATCTTCTCCTCACCCCATACTGGGGTTGGGCATTATTTTGGCTATTTTGAACCTGTTTATGACTGGCCCAATTACATCTGATAGCTCTGCCACAGATCCACTCTCCATTCATTGTCCTTAATGCTTCTTCTGCATCTTGCTGCTCGCTAAAGTTTACAAACCCATAGCCTCTGGATCTCGAGGTTTGCATGTCCCACATTACTCTTGCCAGCTTCAAACTGCCGAATTTTTGGAATGCCTTATTTAATGCTTCATCATCTACCTCAGGCAGCAAGTCTCCCACGAAGATGTTGAACATCGGGTCAGAATATCCACCATTCTGGTCAGAATTGGATATAACATTTGAAGACTGGAAAGCCCAATTGATTTTAAGCTCTGCCAGGGCTAGTACAGTTCCATTCAATTGGGTTAATGCTGCTGTGGCGGAGTCATTATTATCGAATTCGATGAATGCGTAGTTGAACCCAATCTTATTTTTATCATTAAGAAGTTTGACACTCTGGATCGAATCGGGACCAGCCACAGCAAAGAGTTCCTTAATTGAATCTTCGGAAACGGACTTGTGAAGCGAACCCACGTAAAGAATCTTATTCGAAGTTTCACGCCCACCTTCTAAAGCAGAGGCAACAACGATATTTTCAGCATTTCTAGCAGCATTAGTAGTTTGTGGTTGTTCGTCCCCATTAGCACTCCCTTCTTGCACTTGATCAGCAGCTACTTCAGCTTGCTCAACTTTCGCTTCAGCAGCCTGTTCATTACTATCTTGCACATCCACTGCCTCTTTTTGGGCTTGGTTGGAAGGATTCTCTGGTGCGGGTGAAATTTCCTTAGTAGGAATAGTTGTTTCGGACATGAATTTGCTCTCTAGTGATCCGGACGTGTTAATACTTTTTTGCGGTTTAGGTGGTGGATGTCCTAGAGTTTAGTTTGGGTATGGTGAAAAGGAAGGGATCGATATGGATATCTGATTGCACGGATGGAAAAAAAACCTATTGTCCTATTGTATAGAAGATCTATTGCATTCACTTGTCTTTGTTGCCAATGTTAAATTCAATTGCCTGCTTTTTCAGTTTCTTTTTATTTTCTTTCTATTTTTTCCTCGATATTCTGGCAGAGAAAAATAGATCAAAAAATCAAGACGGGAATAAAATCAATATAAGTGAATGTCTAAGTATACTTTACTCACAGTAAAAAAATAGTCTTGTATTTTTCTATCTCTTTTCTTATCAATAGTGTGATTACTATTAGCAACTCTTTAATGTTGGCTGGACTTTTCTTCTATGCTTTGCAGGTATACGCTTCACTATAGCTAGATCAGAAACGCGCTAAGTTGGTGCGTTGACTTCTCGCTAAATTCTAAAAAATATCCCCAAAATAATCGACGATCCCAAATGGACTTTGACACGAACAAAGTTAAAATTGAGAAATTATATGCAGTACCATAGAATCTGAAAACTTATATGGTGAGGTTGAGTTGTATAGCGCTTGCAGTGTACAGTTTAGCTCAAGCGCTGACGCAATTTTGATGGGCGATAAAGAGGCCAGTAGAGCTATGGGTAGGATACAGGCCATAGTTATAAGCGACTCTACTATGCTAAAAGATGTCAAAACTAAACTAGAAAAGAACAAGTATATCAATAAAACTAAGAAGATAGAGAAGAGAGGAGATGAGTTTGTTATATACACTACAATAGATGAGAGTGATTTCACTAGCAAACAGCTCCTTTGCTCGATCCTTTCATCAGTACCGCATACTATCGAATACCATGAAATTGATCTAAATACTATCGACAAGGGGTATTCCATGCCCAGCACCATTAATAAGAACACTTCTTTGGCTACTTGTCTCTATAACTATTGCCGTGAGAATACAATACCCCCACCTGTATATAATGCGCTTTTACAAAACTTGCCTAAGAAATGGAGTATATATCCACCCATGGTGCTATTCTCTTCAAATACATTTGAATCCGAAATCTGGAGAGACCATGCTGGATTTTTCCCCTTCTTGATTTCAAGTATGTTCCCTTCAGCGACTCATATCGCAGTTAATAAACCTATTATTGAATCTGATGAGATGAGACGACCATTTAACTTGGTTCCTGTATATGGAGAATTTGGACCTGCTCAAAGCTCAGATCTCTTTGAATGTCCTACTCACGAGGACTTCGAGGATGAATTGTGGTGCTCTGTTGTACAAAATGGCATAACTCAGTGCTGGGCTCCCAGATACACTATGTTCTCTAGAGGAAATATCAAGGAAAAGAAAAGAGTATTGGATACATTTCAATTGAACCCCAATGACGTCATTCTTGACTTATACAGTGGCATTGGGTATTTCACCTTCTCTTATATCAAGAAAGGAGGAATAGTGTTTTGCTGGGAGATAAATAAATGGTCGATTGAAGGCTTAAAGAGAGGAATGATAGCAAATGGGTTCAAATTTAAAGTTGTGGAGAAGGATGAAGTAATCAATGCAGCACAATTCCAATCACTATTGAATGCAGGAACAAAGGCATTCATATTCAACGAGTCAAACATCACTGCACCGAAACGAATTGAGCAATTGGACCAGACCTTACCAATCAAGCATATAAACTTAGGACTATTACCAAGCTCTCAACAGAGTTGGGAAATTACTTCCACAATTATTCAAAAATATAGCAAATGTCCAACTTCCGTACATGTCCATGAAAATGTTTCAATACATGCTTTTGAGAAGTTTAAAGAGAGTACTTTAAGCTACTTTTCTAATTTTGGAAAAACGGAGTTTCTTCACCTAGAGAAAGTCAAGACATTTGCCCCTGATATCTGGCATATTGTCGTAGACTATTTACACCACCCCAGCTAGAGATACCCCAAAAATGAATTAGACTTGCTACCAAATCTACACCTTTCGGAAAGAGGCTGATTTTGCCTAAGTCATTGGAAAGTTTATTTTCCTCTTATATTTCAGATCTTACAACTTTTAAGGTTGCCTCATTTCCTAAACAACTTTAAAAAATTAGCAAATGGAAGAGCTAATTCCTTTCAAACAAGTTTAAACAATGGGCGAAGCAAATTAATAATTAGGTAGTACTATCTTTTTCTTTTTTTATTATTTTATTTTTTGCAACTGAAATTTTTTTGGCATTCTTGTTCTGCATACATAGAGAGGCTGTGCAAAGTATAGCCCGACCGAATATGATTAACGGTTATACCTACATATTGGCTTGTGGAAGACTTTTCATTGGAGGGAAGCATGCTATTTTTAGGTTTCTTCCATTGAAAATACAAAGAAGCTGGATATTCATCGGAAATAAAATGTAGAACTTTTGACTTTGTCTAAAAGAAGATAATAAAAATACGAAACTTCGCAAGGAACACGGTCCAAGAAGGGCCGTTTCCACATATGTAGCCGATCTAGAACAACAACTCAATCATTAGCAATACTGATATTTCAGTCATCTGAAATACCCCACGATAGTGTCATATCCTAAATTCTAATTAGAGGGTCATCTGTGAAGCAAAAGCAAACCACGACTTGAAATCTTCAAGTCTACCTTAACTTCCTAATCAAATTAATAGAACAATCTTACAGTTGGTCTGAGTAGTTTTTTGGAACAATAAGAAAGAATTTTAAGTCTAAATTAATTACGTACTACTCTTTGTGTGTGTCTTTCTTTTAAGCTAATCGTATTCCGAAAATCATATCACCAAGCAATGATTACGCCACCAATTACACATATTTCCCCTACCTACTTCACAACCAAATAAGTCAGATCCTCTATGTAATATTTCCTCCTGCATTTACCTGCGCTTCCGCTATCAAAACTTGTGCAGAAACTGCACAATTTGGTCAATTCTTTTGCTGCGCCCTACAATGTATACTTTAAATGATCTCTTTAATGTAGAATTGTCCATGCACGGCGTTATCCCACATTTACCAACCTAATGTTAACTTTCGTATTTATGCCACTCTGGTACAGTCGGCCCGCTTCTAAGAATACTATATGAAGTTCTTTTGGGAAGTACAAAAAAATATTATTTGCCATATTCTACTTCCATACTTCCTTACACCCAACAAACAGTAGAGCGATTTCAAAAGTAAAAAATCCAGAGGGAAAAAAATAAAACTACCTGGTCATAGTTTAATAAATAAAGGATAGTCTGCAGAGTTCAGTTTCGTTGAGTTTCATATTCTGTGTCAATCCAATTCCTTTATCTAGTATATTATCTTTCTATACTTATACTCGTGTCTCTCTACTTGGAAATTTTGTACAACGAGGGAGATTGAGAGAGACATAGATACCAATAATTAGTAACCCATTCAGTGTAAACTTACCTTCTATTACCCACAACAAAAATTGACCCACCGATGTCCAACGGCACTCCTGGTGGCAACCTAGAGAATGGTGATGACGATCAACTATACGACATCTTGAATCTTCTGCCTCCGATGAGTATCAAACAAATTGGAGGTGGAATAAGCTCAGGATTCAATTCCCCAGAAGAATACAAGAATGTGAATTTTGGTTTCCAGCAGTATGACCAGGGCCAGCAGCATCATCAGAAGTTGAATGATAACCAGAGTCTACACCAGCAAATGAACCAGGGGCTACAAGATTTACAACTTGGACAACAGGTGCAAGACCAGGGCTCTGGAAACTATCAAATGGGCCAGACCAGTTCCTTCCAACAGAATCAAAATTATGATACTGTTCCTACTTTCAATATAGACTCGAACCAGGGAATATTTGATGACTCTCCCAACACGCAAACATCGGCAACGAGCTTGCCCCCACAGATACAGGTTAATAACAGTTCACTTGGGTCCAATGGTAGTGGTCTCACTTTAAATACAAACAACCTCCAACAGCTTAACACACAGCAACACGACCTGCTGCAATTATTACAGCCGAACATATCACACCATAGGGGATCTTCTTACACATCACAGACCAACTCCGTGTATTCTGACGTCTCGCTGAACGCTGCTAGTCCTTACATGGATGCAATGTCGCATTTCTCGGATGCTGGCGGCAATCCTCCCAATACAGGTACTTATTTCAACTCTTTCGATCAAGAGATAGCCCTTGGTGGCTCTATACTGAGTACAAACTTACAACAGTATGGTCAGAATCTGTATCAACTGTATCAACAACAGGGACAGGTACAATCCCCAATACCATTTCGTATCCCTCAACAGGTGGATCAACAGCAACTAGATTACCCACAACTGCAAAAACTAGAACAACCACAGCCGCAACAGGAATTTACACAACAGTGGAATGCTGGTAACAATTCAGACATGCTTACAGAAAATAACCTTTCTAAATTCCAAACTTTTGGACCTAAATCCGAAGAAGTGATCATAAATATTGATGCTGCACCTGAAGTCGCAGCAGCCAATAGAACTCCATCACTTTTCTCCAACTCTTCGCATAATTCTTCTACCCATAACTCACCAGGAGGTGGGTTGAAGAAGGAACATCATTCGGGTACAAATTTGCTTCCAGGCGGCTCTCCTGGAGGTTTCTCGGATTACTCGGACTCTCTTAGACCGGAAGAGTACCAAATGATGAAAAGAGGAAGAAGGAGAGCTCACCTGGTGAGGTCTGGTGCAAGTTCTGGGAGATCCAGATCTCGTTCTTCTTATTTATCTGAAGATGATAGATCAGATTTGGAGGATGCATCTGACATGGATGAAGATAGAGATGATTACGATGAGCATGAAACCGGTGGTAGAGGTGGGAAAGATCGTGTTTCGTCCCGTGAAAAGATGCTTGAATTAGCTTCTCCAAACCAACCCTCGAAACGAACACAAAAACACCCATCTGTATATGCGTGCCACTTGTGTGAAAAGAGGTTTACCCGTCCTTATAACTTAAAATCTCACTTGAGAACTCACACAGATGAAAGGCCATTCATCTGTAGCGTATGTGGTAAGGCATTTGCTCGTCAACATGACAGGAAGAGACATGAAGACTTACACACAGGCGAGAAGAAATTCCAGTGTAAGGGGTTGTTGAAGAATGGTGAACCATACGGTTGTGGTAGAAAGTTTGCCAGAGCCGATGCGTTAAGAAGACATTTCCAGACCGAAGCTGGTAAGGAATGTATAAGGCTATTAGTGGAGGAAGATGAAAAGGAAAGATTAAAATATGGAGATCTGGGTAGCGGAGGTATGGGTGGTTCAGGAGATGGCTCGGGTTATTTAAGTCCAACCAGCGCTATGCTCAGCGGAGCAAATATCCCTCTGGTAGCAATCTCACCTCCTCCAGAATAGAGAATGAAAATGGAACAGAAAGTCAATTTCCTTTCCAGACGGGTTGCAGGTGCTTCACTCGTTTTTTGTGACCAAATATGTAAAGTAGGTTAGTAAAGCCATTGTAATATACGCAATTGGGAGGAACCAAGTACAAAACAGCTTAATCTAGGCCGTAAGGCGACAATTATGGTAACTAAAAGGGAATCGACTGAACAATTTGATGATCCTGTATATAGATCCAATATGGACTTCAACGGTCGTTAGCTCTTCGTCATTTTTCAAATCAGCTACAGCTAACGTCTGCAAAGGTACAATTACGCAATCAAATTAGATCCTAAAAGATGTCATTGGATCATGATCTGATGGTAGATAGGCTATCTTCATCTAATTCTCCAAAAAGTGACCTGAAAAGCCGAGCCCAGGAACAATTGGAGAAATGGACACAGAAGAAACAGGAACTCATGTTGTCACAAAATCGAGAATACATGGAATCGTTATTCAAACAGAACGCAACCAAACCCATAAAAATTGGACCAATTCAAGTAATTAATAGTCAGGGGTTCAGAGACTCATTTATAGAAGCTCAAATAGATCCGCTCACGCAGACCAATTTGGTTACATTGGGTACGTTTTTCAGCAAGTTGGATCAAGTGAGTTCCAATTGGAAAAATAGTGGAGCGGTAGAGAACATGTTCATACAACTCCAAGACAGTAAGGAGATAAGAAGGCCACAGCCATTTTTCCGTAGTGGCAGACAAACAGGAGGCGACGGTACTGGTAGAGCTGGTAGCACAATAATCTCTCCGATAATCCATTTGGCACCTGTAAAGCGTTTTTACGCCAAGACTGGTACAAACGTCGGGAATGGTGAAGGTGATGGCTACATCCAATTTCAATTGAAGAATTTGTTTGGAGGTGCCGAGAATTTAACCTTTGATGCCACCACGGGTACCAAAACGCAGTCCTCATACTTGTTGAACTACACTCAGCCAATTTGGAATAACACTAACTTAAGGATGGAAAATGTCTTTTACATGAATACAAGAAACTTAGATTGGTTGAAATGTGAGGCAACAGTTAGAGGTCATACAATAAAAGTATCTCATCAGAGCCTTCAGAATCGTTCAGTGAATTTGGACTTCCTGATTGAAAATTGCTGGAGAACTGTATCCAATTCACAATCTAGAGCTTTAGATGTCATGCTTCAACTGGGGAATGATTTTAAGCTGTCTGCATTATTTAACTGGAAGTACGACACAAGAGACAATGCACATTTGCCAATGAAGGGACACATGGTGAGGATAGGATTGGAATATTCAGGTTTGATCCCACTGGTGAGTAGTTACAAATTCTTTAAATCTGTGTGGGAACAGCAACACTCCTTCAAAGTATCAGATGTGCATAGCGTAATCCTCACAAACAAGGCCGGAGTTATATCACCACTAGGAGGCTCTCTTTCCACGACGCATATCTTGGACAGATTCTATATTGGGGGACCAAATGACGTACGTTCGTTTTTATTGAATGGTTTGGGTCCAAAGAGTTTCAACTCATCCATCGGAGGCGATTTGTTTGTGAATGGTGGTGTTTCTCTTGTTTCCAAGATTCCTAGACTTGATCCCGAATCAAATTTCAAGATTCATAATTTCTTCAACTTCGGGAAGCTTATACCGATGGAAAAGTCCGATCACTATCTTCTGACATTAAAGTCTTTGTCACAGGTTTCGGCAAGTTATGGTTTTGGAATATTGTACAATCACCCAATGGCTAGATTTGAGCTTAATTTCGTGCTTCCATTAATCACTCATGACAGAGACTATGTCCGCAAGGGAATACAGTATGGAATTGGTGTATCATTTTTGTAAGTTCAAAGAAAGAAAAGGCTTGAAAATTACTAAATAGTAACTTCTATCTGCTACAATAATACCCTTTCAACGGCCAATTTACTCTAAATTTGTATATAGCATTGTAAATAGAGATATTATGTCTTGTTTGATCGTAATTAATTGTGTTTATGGGAATTGAAGATCTGATTTTATACAAAAAACTTCTAATAACTATGGATTCTAAATAATATGAATGCATTGGTATAACAAAGAGACTGGAATCAATGTTTATGAGACTCGATCCAAGCTTTATGCTCTACCATAACCCCTGGAATAATCAACGATTCAATCTCTACGTTATTTTTCTGTTCTTCTTCATTTAGTCTGATCCATGTTTGCTCCCCATCTGGTCTTATAAAGACTACTTCCCATTTTCTTGTCTGTAAAAGATTCCCAATAACGAGCTGATGTTGATATCTAGTCAATGCTCCCAAAGCCTTCTTTATTAAAATCAGATTATCTGTTTCTAATTTGAAGGACACAATCATGGCCAGAGGAGCCCAGTTATCTACCAATCTTCTTAAAAATTTAGGAACCTGCTCTAAATCAACAATAAGCTTTCCCAGAGTTTGACTCTGAATCTTGTGTTGAGGCATTCTAGACTGTGGCAAGAAGAAATCAGAAACAGCAGCAGCTAAATAGAACAAAGCCTTTCCTTCAAGGATCTGTAATAGTTTACTGGTCAGCTTCAAAGTGTACAAATACTGATTGACCGTAGTAAATGGGATAAGTAATAGAGACTTCAGATCTTGTGCTGCCTTATATTTTCTAAGTACATGCAACATTTGGTCTGCATATTTTTCATTAATCTCTATCTTGTTATGCTTTTCAATCATATAATCAAGGAAACAATTGTTAGTAGTATGCGAATAATGTCTCGAATAAGGCAAAAGAGAGAATTCTCTATGTAAGAATATTACAGCATACCCATTTTCCAAGAAGTATTCAGCAGATGTAGCACCTCTAGTACCAGCTGAAAAATTATCGATAAACCTAACAGTATTGTTTTCAAGTGGCACAGTGGTACCACCAGAAGTCACCAATACTACAGGCTTTCCTGACTGTTCATGATGGAATTGAACGAAATCTTTAACCAGTGACTCAATTTCAGGGAGATACTCCGGTGCCTCATGAGTATTAAAGTATATATCTTCGTCGTTGACTTGGGCAATTGGAAAATCTGGAACAGTCCTGTCGATTGCCGTCTCCGTTTTTGGTTTGGAAGTATGATAATTAGGCATTACTATGAATAAATGTCTGACTCTTTTAAAAAAAATGTGCCTATGGTTTTCTAAAAACTCTTATGCACGGCAAATCAGTTCTACTTGACTATGACAAATTGATTCGGATCTCTGGTAGCCCTAAACGACGTATAGCACTCTCTTATAAAGAATTTTTCTTTTTCTTGACTAATTTTCGTTTCTGTTACTGAAATTAAGTCCGCTAATTCCAGTTTGTTTCGGGTCACTTGAATCTACGCAAAGGGTACCTTGAGTGTTTGATTCTTTTATGATTTGTTGAACATCATTTCATTTTTTTTTTCATTTGTGGGGAATTTTTTACTTTGCAAGAATTTCAGTTTGAGATAAATTCCAAATTACTTCATTACCATATAGTGACACTTAAATACAGCTGATAATGACGGTGGTTTTCATAGATGTAAGTTAGGCAAATGACTTCTTGTCTTGCAAATTAATACTTTAGGATTTAGGTTACTAACAGGATTTCTAGGTTCAACAAGGTGGTAAGTATGGTGTTTTCCTTGAAAGATAGCTACGAATTAGCAGGGATAGCATTGAATACCGATCTTGCTTAAATAAAATTTCAACTCGTTTTGCAGAGTTTCTTGCCATCTTTCTAAATTCCTTTATCTGACGTACTAACTGGATGGTAGATAGCTTAATAGGTAGAATCAAAATTAAATTGTACAGCGAAGAATTGCCGAAGTAAGTATAATCCACTTTCGCTATAGCTTCTCTCATACTAACCCCTTTAGAACCTCTGAAAATTTCAGGCAATTTTGTACTGGAGAATTCCGCCAAAATGGGAGACCTGTGGGGTATAAGGGCTCTATATTCCACAGAGTTATACCAGGGTTTATGATACAAGGCGGAGATTTTGTGAAAAATAATGGAATGGGAAGTTTCAGTTTATATGGAGAAACATTCCCTGATGAAGGGTTCCAATTCGATCGTATGTATTCTATCCAGGAGAGACCGTTCCTACTTTTAAGCTATTCAATGGCAACTTCCTACTAACAAAATAGACAAAAAATATCTGATTTCGATGGCCAACTCTGGTCCAAATTCCAATGGGTGCCAATTTTTCATTTGCTGTACTGAAGTCCCCCACCTTGACGGAAAACATGTGGTCTTTGGGGAAGTGGTAGGTGGATTCAAGGTAGTTGATTTTATAGAGAATGTAAAGGTTGGCATGGCTGATGCCCCAGTAGAAAAAGTAGTAATATCTAATTGTGGAGAGTACTAGTCATGAATCACAGTTCAATCAGCTTTTAATCAGCTTTTGCATAGTTTCGGAGTATGTAACTTTAGACCCAAGCACAATCAGCTTTGACATAGTTTCAGTGTACGTTAAACAGAAAATAACATAAAGTAAAAAACGAGGAACCCTAAGAGATCCCTTTACCAAATAAGATAATAACATCGTAGATTCCCTCCATCTTATACCACGCATGTACTCTAGCATATAATACTCTACTCTATTTGCAGCCTCTTACCTGGAACCATGATGAAGGTGATAGTATATGCAGGACGATATGATTTTCCATGAGAAGTATTTGCTTGGCCCACTCAACCCCCAGAGTATGTTTCTTCAACCAGGTACACCACAGCCAATTTATTATCAATTAACTCGTGAACTTGACATATGCATATATAAGAAGACATGTCTGCGGATTTTTGGAATTCAACTCAAAGGACGAAGTGGCAACTCACTCGATACCTGTTGTTTGAGAATCGTAGGAAATTGTTACTCTTAGAGCGTAAAATGATTCACAATGGAATTATCAAAGATGCACCGGGGATCGTCTATGATGCCAACATGAGAATATATTTACATAATTGTAAGTAAAAGGAAAGCAATGAAGACGAAAAATACGAATATAATTAAGAAATGTGTGTTTTCTTGCCTGTTGAATTGCAACATATATGTATATCAATGTCCATATGTATACTAACCATCTCTAGTGCTTGTAAAATTAGGAAGAAGATTGAATATCCGACAGATTGCTCTTGCTACTGCAGAAGTCTATCTTACAAGATTCCTCACCAAAGTCTCATTAAAGGAAATCAACTTATATCTATTGGTTACGACTTGCTTATATGTAGCTTGTAAAATTGAGGAGTGTCCACAACATATAAGAGTAATAACTTCAGAAGCGAGAAATTTATGGCCCGAGTATATCCCCCAGGACATCACCAAAGTTGCAGAATTTGAATTTTACTTAATAGAAGAAATGGATCTGTACTTAGTGATACATCACCCATATAAATCTTTGCTACAATTGAGAGATTTTTTTACTCTGGTAAACCCGCAGTATATGGGAGGAGGATTCTTGTTGACCAGTGAAGAACTACAGAATTCTTGGTCAATTATAAATGACAGCTACATCACTGATGCACATTTGTTGTTTCCACCACATGTTATTGCTATAACTGCAGTTTATATTACGGTTGTGCTAAACCAACAGAATAAGCATGGGAATGATGGAGTAGGGGTTGGCTCTACAGGGGGTAGTAACAGTGCTGGCTCACAACAAACATCTATTTCCAATGAGAAGGCAGATATTCAACTAGATGATCTTTTATCGCTAACATACTCACTTCCAAATGAAAATGGTGACAATGGAAGTAATACTGGGAATAACATTGGAAACAATTCTAACAATGGGGATAGAGTACCGAAAAGTGGAGAAATAAATAGTGGTGCTAACGGTGCTAACGGTGGAATGGATCATCTAGTGAGGATTGACCAATTTCGAGAATTTTTGGCAAGATCGCATATCAATCTTGATGAGGTTGTAGAAGTACTTCAAGATATGGTGAACTTGTATGCTATTTGGAATAGATACAACGAGTCGCAGGTAAAGAGAGCATTAAGCTTTCAGTTGTTAAATAGGTAACAGCAAAAAGATATCATTAATATATGAGCAGAGAAAAGGGTTTCAAGCAGTCGACGATATTGTAGTAAGGTAGAAAGCGAATCTGGTTCAATCTGAGTGGATTTTTATCGGAGAGGGTGATTTAATAAAAAAAAAGAAGAGACTCTTTACGTTCATTTCATGAGTTTTTTACTGGAATTGCAATATGTAGAGGGTAAATTACCAATCGAGCAGAAGCAAAGGAGCTCTAAATAGAAAAAAGGGCTACCAGACCGTTTTTAAAGAATGTGAGTGCGTAGGAAGTACAACGGACACTAAGGCTGCAACAGCAGCTCCACCATAGCTCTACCGAACCCAAACCCAAACTCAAGCTCCAAACAAAAACTCATTGTTCCGCAAGAGTGGTACCCTATGCCTGAAATTTTAGCGTGTTGGTATTGCAACCATTCCACCGCCTGCAGGACCATCCACGAATTGGGTTTCTTGTCCCGAAATTTAAGCTTTGTAGGAAAAAAGTAGACTCGTGGTGAAATGAAACCACCGTTATGCAAGAAATCTAACAATCACAGGGCAAAATGTCACCTGAATGGAAACTAATATACACTTGACCTAATAAGAATTCGGAGCATAATTGGAGCAAAATTGGAGCAAAATTGCCGCAATTTTGTTGCAAATGTTATTCTCTACCCTATAGAATTCTTTCTTATTCGAATCATCACAGCCCCCAGCCCTATGCCGATCAGCCATCTGCTGCATTGCATCGAGTCGATACTGCATCTACCGTAAAAAAGCCCAAGCCCAAGCCCAAGCCCAGCTCGTTCCCTAAATTTTTCAAACGTGCTTTGAAAAATCTCGAACCTTAGTGGGAAAAATCTGCATGGTAAGCTAGGTGCAGGAAAAAAAAGACAGAAAAAATAGTGAAGGAACAAGACAACTAAAACGTTCACAGAAGAGGCCACCATTAGCACCAATATAGACGGGTACTTGTAAGGATCATAACTATTTTTTTGTATAGGTATGGTATATATGCACTGCAATTAAAGAAATTCTCATATAGACAGACACAGCCCAGCATAGGATGCCTAAATCACATACAGTGTTGAACGATGTGTCAATGAAAAATCTTTCCAGCATACAAGATGTAAATCAAGAACACGACAAGAAAAGAGAACAGGGGAAGTTGGCACCCAATCAAACAGCAAAGCTGGTAGTCCAACGTCCGTCGTATGCATACTCATTAGCGGCTTCTATCGAGCAAAACCAGATCCACATCTCGAGGCTACTTTTAACAACGCTCTATGTTGTTCACGTACTCTACCCTCCAGCAAAGCCGTACACAGACAAATTCATACATTTACAATATGAAATACCACCAAGCGAATACAGTGAACTTGCGGGAAGAACAGGAGCATCAGTAAATTCACCACAGGACTCACCTCTCTATGATATTGGTAAAGATGATATCTACTACGTTGTCTTTTGGGTAGTTACATTGACGTTCTTAAGATCTGCCCTCATGCTGTACATATTCACACCCATTGCAATCAAAATTTGTAAAATACACTCCAGAAAGGCAGTGACAAGATTCGCAGAACAAGGCTGGCAAAACTTCTACTACATTTGCCTGTTCTCGCTTGGTGTCTACTTATACGTGGGCAGTCCATATTGGATTATGAACTTGGATCATTTATACCTTGGATGGCCCCACTACCAGTTGGTCCCTCTTTTCAAGAAATATTATTTGATTTCCATTGCATTTTGGGTTCATCAGATGGTTGTACTAAACATTGAAGAGCGTAGAAAGGATCATTGGCAAATGTTCTCACATCATGTAATTACATTTTTCTTAGTAGTGGGATCATACTACTACTATTTTGGTAGAGTGGGACATTCTATATTGATGATTATGGATTCTGTGGACATCATTTTAATCACTGCCAAGATGTTAAAATATCTGGGTTTCGGTATTATATGTGATATCTTATTTATATTGTTCTTGATATCCTGGATCATATTACGACACGGAGTGTACAATGTACTTTTCTACCATGCTTACTTGAATGCGGGACCACTTATGAATGAAATGAAGTGCTTCCCAGGAAATGACTTAAAAAGATGCTGGTCGCCCAATATCATTAGAGTATTCTTATTACTATTGGGTGGCTTACAAATAATTACATGTATTTGGATGTACTTTATATTGAACGTGGCAGTTAAAGTAGTTACAGGGAAGGCTGCAGAGGATGTTAGAAGTGACGAGGACGATACCGATGAAGAGGTGGATGTGGTAGAAGAAGTTGAAGTTGAGCATGAGGAGGAGGAGGAGGAGGAGGAGGAGGATGATAATGACGACATCGACGAAAAAGAGGATGAGGAATAGAACTTTTTTTTATACAGAGAAATAAAAAAGTCCAAAGGTAATGAAAGGTTAATAAAGAAGACACTTCTGATAATTTCTTTGCTTCTATATGGTCGTATTTGGACCACCTGGGGACAGACCATATTGCCTACTTTATGCGAGTCCCGTAGAGAAGAGGGTACAATAAAGTCATATAAAAGGAACGACCACCGAAGCATCGACTCAATATTTGTGTTTTCAAGGAATCAAAGTGAATCTTGTACCTCTATATAGATTATTTTATAGGTTCACGAAGAATATACAAACTTAGGAAAATAAATTGTAGAAATGGCTTCTGTCTTATCAAGTGCTCAGAGGGAACTGTACAAAGTTGCTTGAAACATTAGGTAACAATAGCAATGGCCAGTTATAGCATGATCGCACACTTTTTCTAGGAAAAAAAATAGCACATACTTCCCAGAATTGTAGTTTCTATACGAGTCATATCGTAGGTCTTTTCTACCCATAAAGATCAAAAATAGACCCATTCAAGTGCAAACAACACCGCCACCTGGAGGAAATTGCAACCAAAAAAAAAGATAATGAAGGATGCGAGGTTCGAACTCGCGCGGACACAGTCCAGTAGATCTTAAGTCTACCGCCTTAGACCACTCGGCCAACCCTCCATTTTCTGAAAGCTTATTTGATCCAGAAAACCCATAAATAGCTGTTGACTGTATCGTTAATCGTGTTTCTCTGAAACTGTAACTTTGAATTGAAAATACTGCAATGATTTGAAAAATGTCCATTTAGTTGGCTCAGAGCCATGTGCTGATATCACTGAGGGAAGAAATGAGAAAGAACTGAAAAAAACAATGTAATAAATCACCAATTGTAAAGCAGGCCACATTCTACTTGGGCAATGATAACCATCATGACCTCAGTTTGTTGGCTGTGACTACTTCGTTACATGAGTTTTGAATTCTTTCTATTTTCATGATGTATATTTAACAATAATAGTAACCGTTTCTATTTAATATCTAGGTTCCAAATTTTATAAGTATAAACTAGTATAAAGACATAATATCATAACTGCAAAACCCCAAAAAACCAATACCAACGATAAGAACTTTAAAATCTTTTCTGACTTTTTTGGCTCACTTACTCCACTCCCAATAAGCTTATATCCAAATAAACCTGGTAATATGAATGAAATTGCTGTAGAGCCTGTAGCTCCAACAATAGCTAAAACAAGCGCGAAAGATTTGACAGTCACAGCAGCCGTGTAACCAACAATAAGAAGCGTCGTAGTAATGACGTTGAATACATTATTTGATAGAGGTACCACAGGTGCTGTAGCAACTCTATCACTTTCTATTTCATCGTTCTGTACATCTGCTTGTTCTCCCGCTAACAAAGGCGTAGTTTCCTCAGGTCTAACTTGCAACCATTGCAGAAACCAAAAGTAAATATTGTTAACACTAATTCTAGCAGGATGTAACATCAATGGGAAAGAAAATATCACCATAAATACGATACTCGATCTACCTATCGTGGCTAAGATTCCATTGGGGAACATTTGAATGACATTTCCTGAAACGTTTTGACCAAAGGTCAAATATCCTGCTAAGCCAACAACTATGAATAACACTGCGGAGACAATAATGGCCACAAACACCAAAAGAGATAAAGAAGCTTGTGACTTATTTTGAGCTTCATTTATGATGGAGAACATGTTCTGATGACCAGTGAATGCAAAGACAATGATTGAAAAGGTTGAAAAAATAGCTGAAAGCGACTGGGGCCACAACGTAACAGGACCTTTCATTTCAGGATAATCACGTGCAATATCTCCTACGAAATAGTGCCCGACTACTAACAAAGACATATAAGCAATGGCAAGTAACCCCAAGATTGAAGTATATTTCAAAGAGTCCAAATTCTTCAAAAACGAAAGTGGAACACAGATTATGGAAGAAGCTAAGGTCCAAGTTTTGCTATTGGCATAGTTTCTTACTATAGTTGGCATCAAATCACCAATCAAGACGAGGTACAGGATCGCACAACCAAAGCATTGTACTGCAATTGCAAAATCAAACATGACTGATAAGCTTGGGTAGGTGATTGAGCATATGCTGAAAAACGTCGCTTGCCCTGGAGGAACATATTTGGAAACATATGTCTGTAAGAACAATCCAAATCCTGAAGTTAAACCTGCTAACAAGATAATCCACCACCCAAGAATCAACCCATCAGTGCTGAAAGCCAATGGCATTGACAAAAGCCCAGCACCGATGATGGTCTTAATCAAAGACACTGACGAGGATAAGGTTGAGGCGCCAGCTTCAGTCATTCTATACTTGATAGGGGAGAAGCAATGAAGTAAAGAAGAAAGGTATATCGAAATTTCATAACTAAAGATGTTTTTTTTATTTCCGCATTCTTCTGTGGCTCCAGAAATCGAAACTATTCAAATTCAAAATTGGTTGGTTCCTCGCGCGCAATTCTAAACGGAACGGAGAGCACACGGCGCAAATATGATGAATCGGTGGGGCTACATGGTTAAATGTGGTAATCTATTGTGCTTCTCTTAAACGTCTATAGTTATATAGAAGATATGATAATACTGCACTTAACCAGTTAACTAGTTTTTTTAGATACGGCTACAGTTGATTTGAGAACCGGCTCAGTATTGTATCAAGTTGAATAGCCTTGCGCATTCCTTGAAGAAGATGGAGAAATAGATGGGGCACTAAGCTGTGCCCAATTCTATCAGGGTGCTTTTTGGAGTAAGCCTAGCATCTCAAATCAATACATATATCAATTCTGTACATACATTGGCTTTGAATTTTATACCAAATCGATTGCATAGTGCACTTATTCACCCCGTCTTTACACCAGCTAACAACTTAAAAGCTAGCACCACCTTGGTATGGCTGCAAAAGTGCTCCTGACTCAGCTGGTGAAAGGAAACAGTGAATCAAAAAAAAAAAAAAAAAAAAAAAAAATGAAGCGCGCTTGTGCAGGAACATCTCAAAACGTAAACAAACGACTGAAGGTACAAACAGATCAGAGAGAGCACCTTTTGCTCTCCACTAAGTGACAACTTTACTATAGCAGACCATTCCTATTTTCTGCTTAAGTATTCATTTATATTCATGAGCAAAGAAAGCTCTATTTCGGTGGCAGTGAGGGTACGGCCGTTTACAACCGATGAAGAAAGAAATCTAGTTGTCCAAGTCCAGGATCAGCTCTTTCAAGGCGATGGATCATTAAATGATGGGAATGGGAACACAACTGGGATAAAATACCACATGCCCAATGGAATACGTAAAGTAGTTTCAGTCGTTGACGATAAAATGTTGATATTTGACCCTCCAGAGACCAACCCACTAAATAAAATGAGGGAGAGAGCATTCCCCAATGGAAGTGGAAGCATCAGCTCGAATAATGGTAACACTGGCAGCCCCAACGGGAGGGTAAGAGAACATCGATTTGTGTTCGACCAGCTTTTCGATACTGAAACAGATCAATACCATGTATACGAGAAAACAACTAAACCTTTGCTTGATTCTATATTAGAAGGCTACAACTCAACGGTTTTTGCATATGGTGCAACTGGTTGCGGAAAAACACATACCATTGCCGGTTCACCAGATCAGCCAGGTATAATCATGTTAACGATGAAGGAACTATTCTCTAGAATTGATGAAATATCGGAGACCAAACAAATTGACGTAAACTTGCTGTACTTGGAAATTTACAATGAAACAATAAGAGATTTACTTTCCCCTGAGACTTCATTCAAGAAATTGTTAATTCGAGAAGATTCCGCTTCCAAAATATCTATTTCGAATCTCTCTACTCATAAGCCAACGTCAGTAGAACATGTGATGGAATTAATAATGTTTGGAAATCAAAATAGAACCTGTTCTCCCACAGAAGCGAACGCAACCCTGTCCAGACTGCATGCTGTTCTACAAATCAATGTTCTTCAAAAGCTGCAGAGGATGATAGACTTACAGGAAAGTCAAACATTTGCAACATTATCAATTATTGATTTAGCAGGAAGCGAAAGAGCGGCTGCTACAAAGAATAGAGGCGTAAGACTTCATGAGGGAGCCAACATAAATAGACTGTTGCTTGCCTTGGGGAATTGTATCAATGCTTTATGTGATCCAAGAAGGCACAACCACATCCCATATAGAGATTCAAAATTAACCAGATTGTTGAAGTTCTCCTTAGGCGGGAATTGTAAAACAGTCATGATTGTATGCATATCGCCATCACTGCATCATTATGATGAAACCTTGAATACTTTGAAATATGCCAATAGAGCCAAAGAAATCAAAACTAAACTAATCAGAAATCAACATAACCTAGATAGGCATGTGGGATCATACCTTAAAATGATTACCGAACAGAGGGAAGAAATAGAAATTATGAGGGCAAGAGAAAAGACCCTAAAGGAGAGCATCCAAAAGAAAGAAAGAGAAGTGTGCGCCAACTGCATGAAGCTAACTTTGGAATACATAGATAGCTTGAATAAATCATTAAGTTCACATACTGCTGATAAGTGGAAGAAATATCATTTATTGGCGAAAAGAAAGATTTTACTACTTCAAAAAGTTGAAGCTGATCGCTTGTTGAAGAGGGAAACTAGAGAAAAATTCGAAGACGAAGGATATGATGAAGTAGAAACAGAGAGAAACGAAGCACACTTTTTACTAACTCAGGTTATCAACAAATGTTCTATGCAAATTACAGAATTAGAGAATCAGTACTCCACACCAAATGATAACTTGGACCTTATCTTTAACGAACTGGTTGCGCATTCTCTCAAGCGATTGCAGGAAGTGGAAAGCTGGTGTGATTATAATACGTTAATATTCCAGCAATTGGTAACATCTATCAGAGACACTTTGGAGAAGGATATATTGTTTAATTCTTCAGTATTATTTGATTATTTGGTTCATAATCTTCCAATGATAATAGAAGATGGGTACCGACGGGAAAAATTAGAAAGTTTACTTAATGGAGAGTTTGATTCGCTAATCGAAGAGCACACTTCCAATTTCATGAGACAAAAATTGAATATAAGAATAGCAGAATCTCGCCCGAAGCGGGATTCAAGATCAAGATCACCACTAAAACTTTCTCCACCACCAAAAAGGCAACTCGGTTCTTTTACAGCACCACCTACTCTTCTACCGTCCTCTACCACCACCTCCTCCAAAAAGGTGAGATGGGAAGAAAATAGTGATACTAGCATTGATGATCACAATAGTACAATGATCATGGACGATAGCATACAACCTGGAAGCGAATTAGATTTATCATTCAATCCTACAATTGAATCACCTCCAATCACTAAAAATAGGAGCCAATTCAATACCGGATCGATATTGTCTGAATTAAAACAGCAACCAAACATCGCAAGGCCCCCAACCCACATACCTATCAAAAGTTTTATAAGCCAGCAAGAAAATGGAAATGACAACAAAAAGGGCCCACTACTTAACAAAGAGGGAGCAAAATCCAGTAAATTAGCAGAAGATACCCCATTCAAGTTGAAAATGGCATCTCTCGGAGCTCCGTCAAGGCTTATCAATAATAGTTTTCCTATAGGTGAAACCTTGACCACTTCAAATTCCACTAGCAGCGGATCTGACAAAATAGACTAGCATAATAATATAGATATATATATATAACTTTATATATAGAAATGACGAATAATGATATCATTTATAAATCGGTTGGGTAAATGGAGACAAATGGCCACAGTAAATACACCAATCTTCTATTTTCTCAGCTACAAAATTAAAAAGCATATATACAATGAAACATTCATAATTTATTCATATGATCAACATACAATATATATAACAATTCTTATAGACCCAATCCTTTAAGTTTATTCTTCTTTGGAGACAATTTTATCGTCAGCCGTGACAATCATCTCATCATGTGTATTCTTTAAATACTCTTCCAACTCCTTCAAGTAATCCATACAGAATTTCTTATCAAATTCACCTGAACTATCGATCATTTTCTCTTTTAAATGAGAAAATCTCTTCTCCATTATGTCTAATCTACATTTGATCCAGTCTGGGTAAAAATCGTTGTACCTGGATCCGGTGTTCCATTCAGGCTTGACAGTTTTCAAAACTGATCCATCGTGCTTCAAAGGGTCTTTTGCTCTATACGATGTTACCATAGTGATTCTTTCCAGTCCTCCCAAAGGTTTAGGAGCAATATGTTCGATCAATCTCCCCTGCAAAACTGCACCATATCCAAGCTTTGGACCATCGATAGACACAACCTTACCCTTCTTGTCACCTCCCAAACGCAAAGATGTTTCACCTCCAATCATCTCAGAAGTATCGGAAAGCATCAAGACACAGACAAATGGATAGGAGTCACGGTGCCAGCCCACGATTGCAGGAATATCTTCACCATCAGATTCACCACTGAGTGCTCTGGTTCTTGCTGCCATAATCACTTCACTTTCGGTTGCAACATCTTCTTTCGACTTAAGACCCATATTTACATGAGCAATTTCGTAGTCCATTATAACTTCTAATTCTACTCCAGAAATTTTAGAAATCAATTCAACAGTCTTTGGGTGGGTCCAAGCTTCATGAACGAATGGAGTATATACATCTTTGTTCTTCTTTACGTATCCTCTAATTACACAATCTAAACCTGAGGTAGCAAGATTACTGTATCTAGCGAACTTCATAAACAAATCCTTTTGTAAGATTTCAGCCTTCATAATCGCTATAGCATCATCAGTGAATAGTGGGAAAGGATCCGATACACCTACTTGGGAAATTTGCTTTGGGTCAGAGAGTCCCAACTCTTCCATTGTCATGGAGTGAGTGTTATCGAACTCTTTTCTGACATCGTCACCGAGTGCGTAATATCTAAGATGCTTTTCTGGTTCAAAACTAATGGTTGTTAAAGACTCTGGAGTCAAACCAGCCTTTTCTAATAATTCTTGGAATTTAGGTGCAAGGTCATCATCGTAAGTAGATTCGGCAATGGACTTGTGAAGGTTACCAGCCTTCATTGTAGCAACATCGACTGACATATTTCAATTAAATTTGCAGTTTTCTTTCCCTTTGTTGTGAACTAATGTAAAAATACAATTTGTATACTTCAAATATACTAACCTTTCTTTATAACACAAGATCTCTTGTCCTATTTATAATGAATCATCTATAGATAACAGAATAGGTTCAGGTGCATAAATTTGCAGCCTTTTTCCTTCGTTCCTGTATCGAAATTGCCTAATTGAGATTAAAAATCCATAGATCAACTTTATTTGGGAACAAGTTTCAGTGTACCAAAATCCTTATCTATAAAAAAAAAAAGAAACTGAAAAAATACAACCCCCGTTGATTTTTTACAAGGTGTACATTCCGCTATTGGATGACTACTATGAAACCTATTCTGAGCTGCCTAGTGCTGTCGGGGTACTGGAAAAGCGTTCTACGTTTCCAGCTTCCTGCGAAAGGTCAATAGGTTTGTAGGCTATCTTTGGTAACTTCTCTCTCTCTATCTCTACCGTCCTGCTAAAGAACAATATACAGTACGAAATTTAAAATGCAACAACATTGCGCACAGCAGTTACTGACAGACGGGGATTGGCATGCAAAGGGATTCATCCTACACCCGGAAGTAGAGAACTACTTCTTGTCCGAACGGAAACAGGAGTAGTGAACCCTCCTACAATGTCCAGTGGGCTTTAATGGTCGGCGTAATTCCCCTTTTCCCTGATATTTTCTTGCTGTTGCTGGTGGTTGAGCGGGAGGCGGGTCGGCATTTTCTGATATTTTTCGCGGGACAACTTTCCGATATGGATCCCAATTCCAAATTTGGTTCACATTCACTTAACTCTGGCAGTGTACAAGCAGAGCGTATAAATTATTATGATTTCCCCAGATTTACCTTGATTTGGCGAAAAAAGGCTTGAGCAATGTAATTGGCATTAAATCTGACCGATTTCGGAGCAAGCATGTGTGTATGATACTACTTTGCCTATATCAATAGTGGTGCCATACTGTATCTACGTAACGAATACCGACCAAAGCCAATCACCCTATACCGGTCGTAAGACGTGCCCTCTTTTCCCTCTTATCCGCTACTTTCTTTTCAGCCCTTACGTACAATAATTCACTTGCACTTTTCCTATCAGTCTGTAACTGATTCCAAAGAGAGTGGAGCCGTTTTTTATTATCACGTGACCCATTTTTGTATCGACAATTGGTAGGCATGACATCTCCATCTCTAGCGTTTTCCGTGCTTCAATCGTTTCCACAGCTACTAGCTACGACCTAGTCAGCCTTCTCTCTATTTGCGCTACTTTAAAGCCAATCTCCGGTTAACACATAAAAATGTCTCACCAAGGTGCAATTGATGCCAATATCAAAGCGTTTCATGCAGCAGAAACGTACGACGCAAGAGAGAGTATGCAAGTGCTAAGTACTATCTTCACTAAAACTTTACTAGAGTATGAGCAATTACCTGTAGATCCGGTACCAGTGTATGGTGATGCACAAAAGCCTACTAGCGGAATCGACCTAAACATTATTCACTATGATAAATCCAAATCCCCGAGTACTTCCCTCAAGATTATGGATTTCGCCTGTGGGACTGGGTTAGTCATGGAAAAGATGGTACCATTCTTACCAGAAAAATCTGAAATTGTTGGAATTGATATAAACCAAGCATTTTTGGACTCATTTAACACTAAAGTAGAAAAGCTCTCTAAACAATATCCTACGATTTCTGTGCATAGCAAAAATTTAGACATTTTGGACTCTTCTAACGAAGACTACATTAAAAATAGCCTTGAAGGTAAATTTGATAAAATCTACTGCACAATTCTGTATCACCACTTGCACAATTACGAAGATATTACTAATAAAGTAGCCACATTTCTTAAGCCTGGGGTTGGTAAGTTGTATATCATCGATTTTTACAATGAAGACGTAGAAAGACTGTATAGTGATAAAACTACTAGTCATGCTGTTCAACACATGGGTGGTTTAAAGGTTGAAGCACTTACTAAAGCCTTCCAAAATGCAGGATTGCACCAAATCGAAGTTGCAAAGCAATATGAAGTTAACATCTGGCAGCAGCCAGGCTTCATTCAAAATCATTGCAATGATGAAACGCTTAATAAGTGGAAAGAAGGGAAGCTTGAGTCTAAAATTAGTGAGGTGGAAGGTGAAGTTTTCCTGATTAAGGCTAGTATTATTATGGCTGTAGGAACTAAGATATAGTTATATAGAAGCAGAATAGTTCATAGCAATAAATATTGAACTAAGATATAGAAATATAAAATTAGTGTAGTTCATTTTTAATAATATTGATGATTCTTCTATAGGAGGGTTACTCCTTTCACTAGCCTGCCTACGAGTCTGTTACTTGACTTCCCAGTCTTCTATAGAACCGGCTGCAAAATTAGGAACACCAATATAAATTGTCGGAGCTCGCTCTAAGAAACTAAATAAAGGAGCCCTTTCCTCATCATTCTAAAAAGTACTAAATAGAGCAAGATCTACTTGCTGGAGCTTCAATAGGTTCCCAATCCAAGCTGGTAGTTTGTGTATGCATCACCCTAGGCGGTGTTGAGTGAACCAGAAGCTGCTTATTCTATTGTTTATCTCCTGCATACAATATCTGTCACATGCCTTAAATCCAACTTTCCTTTTTTTTGGGGTTTTTGTGGCAGTGATAAAGTCACACCCCCAAAAAACAACTAATCCAAAAAAAGAAAAGAAAGGGAAAAAAAGAAATTGCCTAAGTGAAAGAACAGGGTATCATATACCTGAGACAAAGGCATCGCATATATAGGGACGGACTTCAAGAATTTATAACATATATATACACACAGACTAAGAAAAGAACATACGAGGTATATAGTTTAACGGAATCATGGCCACTCGTCAATCACAGAAGAGACTCACAAAAGAGTACAAGGCCTTAACGTCAAATCCGCCGCCATATATCAGTGCCAAACCAAACGACGAAAATATATTTGAATGGCATTTTGTGATAACTGGCCCTCCTCAGACCCCATTTGAGGAAGGGCAATATCATGGGATGCTTAGATTTCCACACGAATACCCATTTAAACCTCCTTCGATATCGATGATTACCCCTAACGGTAGATTTGCCTGTAATACTAGATTATGCTTATCCATGAGTGATTATCATCCAGATACCTGGAATCCGGCATGGAGTGTTGCTACAATTTTGACTGGATTACTTTCTTTCATGACTGGGGATGAGAGTACCACGGGTTCGATTACGACCAGCGAGACAATCAAGAAAAAATTGGCTAAAGAGAGTAAGAAGTGGAATATGAACGAAAACCAGAGGTTTATTAGACAGTTTCCTAATTTGGTTGCGCAGAATAAATTGGACATTGAAGAGGAAAAGAGAAAAGCGCAGATTCAACAGCAACAGCAACAGCAAGGTGCTGTGAATAATGACGGTGAGGGTGGAGAAAATTGCATCAACTTAAAGGACCAGCTCGATTTATTGGACCCGGAAGATAGGGCAAGGTTACTTGTAGAGCAGGATGACAGTGTTCGTCTGTTTTGGCTCCAAAAGTACACAATTATAGGTATTCTTTTAGCGGGTTTAATTGCTGCTTCGTTTAATATAGTTAGGCGCGCGTAGTTGTACATATATACATACACGCATGTATATTTGTAGTATGTTTGTTCCTATTGAATGGAAACCATGAGAGATGTGTTACAGAGTTAAATTGGGTTGGTATTGGCAGTTCGGATCATCGAATAATTAGTATGTGATTTTATAATGATACAAATAGATTAGTTGTTAACCTGGCCCGCCTGCTGGTGTAGCAGTTGTAGTAAAATGGACTGGTAGATGGCTACCGAGTAGTCTCTTTCTTCCCCTGTACAGTTCCCCGGTGTAGCTCGTTGCATCAATTAGGTGCAGCTCAGGTTAGCGAGACGGACTTAACATGTTTATTTTTAGATTTTTTTAGCAAGGAAGCCACCATTATTGAACATTATGATGAAAATTAAAGGCGGGCATCAGCCCGGCAATGAGAAGAGCGCACAGTAACTTTAAGGCATGCCTACGAGCTTAAAATGGTTCTATTGCTCAAAACTGCAGCGTAATTCTATCTCGTAAACGTTTCACATTCTATTTGGAACGGTTACATGGCCGAATTAGCCTGCCCCAGCCCTTATTGCATCTGATATACCCGCCAGAGATGGATCTGTTTTATCGTCCCTCTTTGACGTACTGATACGTGCTCATAACGCATTTTTTTTTGTCAACATGGTTTCCCGGCCTCGTGCAGAGCTCGTAAATCTAAAATCTTTTTTTCTTTTGGCATTTACGCGTTTGTAAGGAAGCCAGTGATCGGCAAAGGTGACAGTAGTCAAGTGGTGTAAAACGAAGTGATGCACATGGTGAAATAGTCACACAGAAAAACCAACACATTAGCATTCAGTGCATAGATGAAAGATTGCAAATTTCAGGAACAGAAAGTTCATGTTCAGAACCAGAGAGATCAGGGCCTGAACCAGGGATGGAATGCTGCAAGATGCAACTATCCAATTAATGATTGTTATTATGCCAATGATTTATGCACCGTTGCGCGATCCATAATGTAAACAAAGAAAGTAAAAATAAGAACAAAAATTCAGGAGGCCTTTGATCCACCTTTGGGCTTTGCATTAAGAAAGAGGGCTCATAAAACAAAAACAAAAAATAACGAACCGAAAAGAGAACCGAAATACTGGGGACTGGCTACGAATAACCCAAGGAACTGTTACTGAACATGCCTAGATATAATCCCCTCCCGCACTTTCATATTTTCCATTTCATATTTTGATAAACCCGGTTTGGGCAACTGGACCAAGACTTATACCCCTCCCAAAAACTTAGTTTTGCAATTAATGTGTGGAACCTTTTCGTGTATAACCTCGAGGCACCAGTGCAATTTCTGGATTTTTTCTGGTGCTTAGTTTCCTTCTTTATTTTTTTTTCTTCTTTTTTTTTTTTTTTTTTTTTTTTTTTATTGTTTTGGTAGTTTAAAAAATGTGGGTTTTAAAAATATGACGATGCC